>JAVXUP010000617.1:0-396128 GCA_033070095.1 Escallonia herrerae | reverse complement strand
TTTTCTATTAAGATCTACATGAGGTTGTGTACACCCAAAAAAACTTTGCAAGTGACGGTTGGGAGCTTCAGGGGAAAAAAAGGTGTGTAAGAAAGGGAAAGAGGGGCTCTCACATTTTGGGATCTTTCAACCCACAGCACGTGGGTTTTAATGAAATAGCAAAAGGAGCAGAAAGGAGGAGGGAGGTGGGACAAACAAGAGAAGGAACCAACTGCTTGTTATCTCTTAACACGCATGAGTGACCTGTGCTTCGTTTACGTGCTTAAGCACCAAAGCGCTTTATCGACATCACTGTGGATCATGTCCCCTGGGTCAATCCATGACGGGAGCAAGTCTTTGAAGGACATTGCACCTAATGTGCCTGGCAGCAGGCATCGGGCTTCCAAATCACTTCCAGCTCTTGACGCCTCTTGATTTCTTCGTCGGATGTAGCAAGGGTATTGGACATGCGGCTTGTGAGTCAGACTTCCTAGACACAGAGAGTCCAAAAAAAAAAGGAGAAAAAAGATGCAGCAACCGTCGGTAGTAGGTGGCGCGACGTCGAGTGAAGGCGATGAACGTCAAAAGCTAGGGCTTCGGAGAAAAAGTAGGGGTGGACGAGAGGAGGCATACCTGAAATTCATAGCAAGATCTATTGGAATCGGTTTCAAGAGTACTTTTTGTCTTGTTATATTCTACGGTTGTTTATTGCTCTACGCATGGTAGTTGATACAAATTTATGCACACCTGTTCTATGTTTGCCTACATTTATCCCCACTTGTTGATATGCCGGAGATGCTTTATGAGATACTACTTTATACTAGATACAACAAATTTGTACTTCATTGCATTTTAAAAAGATACTCCCTCCATCCCAAAAAAATTGCTCAAATTTCACTTGGCATGCATATTAAGGATATGTCATTTTCCATTCTACCCTAAGAGGAGGTGGCGGCGGAAAGGGGGAGAGGGGGGGGGGGATGAAGTGGGTCAGGAGAGATAAAATGAGTTGGTGGAGGTTTAAATATGGAGACAGAAATAAGAAAGTGTAAAAAGGGTAAACATGAAAACACACTTACAAAATCTTGTCATTTTCCATTCTACCCTAAGAGGAGGCGGCGGCGGAAAGGGGGAAGGAGGGGGGGGGGGGGATGAAGTGGGTCAGGAGAGATAAAATGAGTTGGTGGAGGTTTAAATATGGAGACAGAAATAAGAAAGTGTAAAAAGGGTAAACATGAAAACACACTTACAAAATCTTTTTAATTGGAAGTGATCAATTTTTTTTGGATAACCCAAAAAGGAAATATGATCAACTTTTTTGGGATGGAGGGAGTAACTTTCAGTCAAAAAGAAGTTTTTGTAACTTGTGGAAAAAACATTTAAGTACCGTAATATTCGACGTAGCCTAGCCACACCTGTATCCAGAACTTTCAGATTAGCCGTAATTCGCATAACCACACCTGCACCCGAGTCCGTGCCTCTTATAAACCCTTAGCTTAGTAAATTCTAGAGAGAGAGAGTAATTCAGCTGAATGTCTTGCTTTGGACCCAAAAATTGGGCCTCGGCAGCCATCCATGTACTTGCTCTGCATCTTCGCCCTTGCAAGCACTACAGTTAGACCTAGCAAAACAATGCCCGTATCTACGGGTCGACCCTACCCGTTGCCAAGAAAAGGGGTATGGGCATATAAAACAGAAACCCGTTGAAATTTGATCCGTACCCAAGCCGACCCTTAAATCCCTGCTCAATATGGGTCAGGTACGTGTTACTCGAGTTTACCCAGATATCTATCTATCTATAATATAAAAGAATCATACTTTTTACTTGAGGGTTAGAGTTCGAGACTTTCTCTCACTTTGTCCTCATCACTTCTCTCTCAGCTGCCATCGCCCCTCCACGTATACAGCGAACCCATCGCCTTGGCTTCAGAGAGTATATTGAGGATACGATTCTCCTTAAATCATATTGGGTATCCTCATATGTCATGATACGACCTGTTTAGTTGCCTTGTTAACCGGAGGAAATTGACTGTGTCCTGTTTCTTACGTAGACTTCTACTGAGTTTGAAAGGCCAAACAAAAAGTGGGGGTTCCACTTTGTTTAGATGGTTTCCCAGAGTTGGTGGAATGGCATACTCGACAATATGAATTAATCCAGTGGCCCTTTTGCGTCTTAGACAAGGTGTAAGATGCTCATTGTGGTCTATGAATTTAAAGTTCTATTTGTCATTCTGATCCTTTGTACCCCTTCCCCTAACCCAAGGGTAACCCTTTTCAGGCTTTCATCAATTTCTATTGTCTAAGCAAGGATGCTGACCATGTGTGGATAACATGCGTCTTTTTCATGTGGTACTCAGCCAAGAGATTACTGAAGGGGTAACCAAATCTGCTCAAGCAGTGCAAGCAGCAGAAGCTGGAATTAGACAAATTGGTTCTTTTGCTCGTCAGCAGACAATGTGTAGGGTTACATTCTTTTGCTCTCAGTTTATATGACAGCTATATTATTTTGTTTTTATTCGAGCATGGTGAATAGTAACTTGCTGTTTTCGTTTGCAAAGCAATGATACAGGAAAGAGCAAGCCTGCCAATCATCTCTTTACAACCAGCAGTTGCGGGGGCTGCTAAGAAGACTTCTCGTGCTGTTGGCCAGGCGACAAAGCGACTTATAAGTATCATCTCTCAAGGTGAGTACGGCTCTGAAAATAAAGGTGACAACTTGGGGGATAAGTTAGAAACATAGCAAGTACACAACTCCCTCCACCTTGTGCGGAACACATCAGGCCGTTAAATTAGTTTAGCTTATATTTTAGTGGCAAAAAATTGTGGTACTGAGTTACTGTACATGATCAGATAGTATAATGCTCAATAAGATCATCAGCACATAAAAGCACCATACGTCTGCCTGGTCAATTCTGTTTGTACGCATTTGCGCATTTGCAGTCTGTTTTGGTACCTTCGTTTTATTTGTTTCCATTGCGGAAGGGAACCAGACTTGTTTGTACCAAGGTGGAAACCACCAAAAAGAGATGCTTCCGTAACTGAAATATGGCGTCGACAGTGTAATGATAATTGCTCGCAAATATATGCTTACTAAGACGATAACTAGAAGACCTTGTTGCAGTTTCTTTCTTGAACTGTGTTTCTGAACATCTGATGGTAGGTACCATGTGGTACTAGACTTATTTCGCTCGGTATTGCGCTAGACTTATTTCTTTCTTGAACTGTGTTTCTGAACATCTGAGACTGGGTATTGCGCTAGCTTAAAGACGCGTGCGGGGGGGGGGGGGGGGGGGAGGAGAAGAGAACTTCTCGATTGGCAGGTTTTGTGGTAGAAAGACCTGTTAAGGAGAGATTTACATCCTATTTTCTTACCAAATTGACAGATAAGAGCGACATGGTCCTAGCCATTGATCCCGATCATCTAGGACCGTTGGATGAGAGGGATGAGGGATATGAGGATGGGTTAAGGGAGGCACGAGGTTCTTGTATGATATATCCAACAGTTCTTAATGGTCTAGACCATTGTTTCAAGACTACCCAGTATTTTCAATGAATAAGAGTCTTAAAGTTAAAAACTGAAACCCTTATGTTGCAGCAACAATTTGAAATTCCATTTCCGTGAAAACATTCGGCCATACTCTTGTCAGACCATTAATTTCTGTACATTGAATGATGTGTGGACGTTCATCTTCGATGTACCTCACCAAATAGTTGTCCAAAATCCAAAGACCTTTCCCCGTCATCATAAAAAGCATCAGAAGCGTATGAGCAGAGGCTCATGCATCTGCTGGTGATGCACCCTTCTTCCAAGCCAGCTCACTCGCCATCAAGGATGTGCCATCGTGCGCTGCAATTTACTGTCTTGAAGGAGTAGTTATACAATTGCTTCTTATCCTTCGGACCAAAGTTATGAATTTCGTATTGGAATGTGTAACATTTTCTTTGTAAAATGGGACGTATTGGTACCACTATTGCCTTGGTACCGCCTTGAATATTATATCAATAATAGGTGTGTGTGTGTGTGATACTCATTCATTGGCTAACTACAACTATACACATATTTTATTCCTCACGATCTCCATAGAGCATGAATTACCTCATTTTTTTAACAAAGTTATATTCTCAACCTATTCTAGTTGCACCCAAAAGGCCCACGTCCTATTTTGCACGACACGTCTGCACAAACAACATTCAATATTCAACGCTTTCAACCTGTCAAACACATGCACGCTCAAGTCACGTGTACTTATAACTTTTTTTACGTGACTTCGTCACTAAGAAACTCATTTTTGCACGACTCCTCATCGCTCCTCGACTGTCGCATGCCGCATGCCGCATGTCGCTCGTCGGTGTGCCTTGGCACTTGCCCAAGGAAGTTGGCCTCAGCCTTCCCCTTGGGGTCGGCCTCGGCCTTGGCCTTCCCCATGGGGTCGGCCTCGGCCTTGGCCTTCCCCATGGGGTCGGCCTCGGCCTCTCCTAAGGGTTGGCCTTTGGCCTCCATACTTAAGAACTTCACTTCTCTTCAATGGACCATACATCGTCCGCGACCCTTGTCATCCGTCGTTAGGACGTCACTCCATGACCCCGTCGCGACGTCACTGTCACTCTGCAACCCCGTCGCCGGGATCGCCGATGTCCGGGCGCCGTACTCCAACACTCCGTCGCGCCATGCGCCGCGCCACTGATACAGTTGCGACCCGTGGCTCCCTGTCATACTACCGTGTCCCCGACACCTTACACACTCCGTCACGCCCGTGCGCCGCGCTGCTAATACAGCTGAGTCCTATGGCTCTCTGACACACTACAGTGCCCTCGACACCTTACACACTCCGTCGCCCCCGTGCGTCGCGTCGCTGATACAGTCGTGCCCCCAGGATCTCTGTCACAATGTCGTGCCCCCGGCACCATATGCACTTCGTCGCTCTCATGCGCCACAATCATGTTACATGCCCCTGGGCACTACACTCATTCACCACACCATGCACCCCTGCCATGGACGTGGAACATGCTTCGACCCACTCTCCGGAGTGTGCAGCATTCCGCGGGGATAGACGACTCTTCCGGGACACTATCTCTGCCAGGGAGCTTTTCAACTCCCCTTCCGCAAGGTAGACGGCTCCTCTGGGATGCTACCTTGACGCGCTCCGGGTGTTCCGGCACAAGGACTCACCCGCGGGATAGGCTCGCTCTCTAAGACACTATCTCCGCCAGGGAGCTTTTCAACTCCCCTTCCGCCACGGTAGACGACTCCTCCGGGATGCTATGCTCCGACACAAGGACTCACCCGCGGGATAGGCTCGCTCTCTAAGACACTATCTCCGCCAGGGAGCTTTTCATCCCCTTCCGCCAGGTAGACGGCTCCTCCGGGATGTTACCTCGGCCGGCCAGGTAGACGGCTCCTCCGGGATGCTACCTTGAAGTGCTGCGAGTTCTCCGGCACAAGGACTCACCCGCGGGATACACGACTCATCCGGGACACTATCTCTATCAAGGTGTTTTCATGACTGGCCTACGTGCTCTTGCATTGGGGGCTTGCGTCAGCACCCCTATCGACTATGACCCCCGGGTCACTCTGAGACGGGAGCAGGTCTTCAGAGGGCATCGGGCCTAGTCCGCCTGGCAGTTAGGCGTCCGGTCTTCCCCACCACTGCCAGGCCTGTGGGACTCTGCAAGGGTTTGGATTGGTGGCTAGATCAAGGGGGTTCTCTGGCTACACAGACGCTGTGGGAGCCAGTCTTTCCAAAAAGACAGAGCGACCTTGTGCCGGGTAGGCTGGATGAATATGCGATTTGACAGTTCGTGGAGCACCGGCAGCTATGGACACCTCAGTGACGTGTCACTCCAGGAAAGCGCCACGTGTCGCGTGATGACATCATCATCTCAACCTCTATAAGTAGGGGTCTTGAGAATTCATTTGAGGGGGATTCCATATTTTCACTTTCTCACTCTAGAATCTTAGAGAGAGAAACATACAAGACCCTGATTCTGGACTTAAGCATCGGACTGTGATTGTCGTCGTGTATTCACCCTGCGCCATCTCCCTCGCAGCACTGCCACCCTCAAGGCTCTGTCTGGGAAGCCCTTGATCTCAACCATTGATCCATCCTTGCTGTGTCCTACATCATCATACTTGGCATCTGACTCGGACTGCATTCTTGTGGCACCTCCACGTTGACTGTGAATCATTTTTCCTTAACATCATTTTGGCGACTCTGCTGGGGAGGTGAGCATCGCAGTGCAGTTCGTCCCTTGCCTGACACACCCAAGCAACTATGCCTGTGCAACGCAGGACTACCTGGGCTACCAGCCAAAGCCTTAACGCTGCCATCCAAGAGGAGAATCACCTCGAGGACCAAGAAAAGACCAGCCACAACCAACTCCAGGCTCCCCCCACAATGGATGCACCTAATGTGGCCGCGATAGTTGATGCCATAATCCAACACCTTACTCCTACCATCATCGAATCTTCTCTGATGGTTGTCATCTTAGAAATGCAAAAATCAATCCAAATCTTGACTTTACTGTCACCGACGTCTCAAGGCCTTAGAGCTCCCCACCTTGTGCTCGCTGCTCACCCTGTGTTATCCCAAGCTCTAGGGTTACCCTCCTGCTCAAATACAGTCTTCAGGGCCTGGGCTAGTACTGGACACTGCTCAGGTCCCAGTGTCGCAACCATCGCTGCCTTGGTCCTCCGGGCCCTCGACAGTAGGACTCGTAGCACCTCAGCCCTCGACACCACGTCTTACACTTGCTCGAAGTATTTTGGAGACTCGCGACTCAATTGAGATGGAGCCTAACCCAAACATAACCAACCGAAACCTAAACACAAGCCATTCCCTCGACTTACTCCAGTCGACCCTTCTTGACGACCGGCCTTCAGTCGCTGACACCACCCTTGATGCCATCACCCACTCCCTTAGGGGCTTCACCCCTTCCCAACCCTTTTTGCCTTACACTGCAGTGACTTGGTACGTGGTTCGGGGGTGGCTCGAGCCACGCTACTACGGTCGCATCATCACCCCTCATTCACTTTTTTTGACACTTTAAAAAAAATAAAATTTCACAGCCGGTCATCAGTGATCGCCCTCAGCGGTCTCCCTTGACACCCTTGTCTGAGCTCAACTCTTAGAAAAATTTTCAACAAAATTTTTTCACGCCCTTTCTCATATGCTCCTTCCAACACTCGGGAAAAATTCTCAACACTTTAGAAAATTTTTAAATTTTTCTCACCCCCTTCGCCCTCTTCCCTTTCACCCTGCCTACTCGTGGTCTGGTCACCACCCTTTTATCCTCGTTCTACACTTAGCCCGAGCGTCCCAAACCCGACCCGACCAGCGCACTCATTCCTCTCTGTGCCACACCCATATTTGCAACCCGTTTACCCGACCCGAACCGACCCACCTGAACTCAACCCGTGTCCCCTAACCCTAACCCTAATTTCCATCTCTTTCTCTTTCTTGTACCGCCGCAGCCCCCTTTGGCGCCGCTGCCCTTCGACCTTGCCCTCCATGGCACGCCCCACCCTGGCGTCATCCCCGCCGACCCCCCTTCCCCAACCCCCTCAATCCTCAGTCGGCCGTCCATGTCGCCGCCGACGACCCCATCCTTTCTCTTTCCTTTTCTTTTTTCTCACCACCCTACCGCCCCTCCCCCTTCCCCTCCCTTCTTTCCCTCTCCCCCCGTCCCTCATCCCGCCCCTCGGCCTTGCGCCGCCGCGGCTGCCCACGCTTCCCCCTCATCTTCTCCCAACATCTCCCTATTTTGGCCAACTCCACCAAGGACGAGGCCGACCCCTGCTTCCTCGCCGAGGCCGACCCATCCCTCTCCACCGCGGCTGAACTTCGGCGACCACCTTTGGCCTCCCACCTTTCCATCTCTACGTCCCATTCACAACCAAAGCCATCCACTTCGGCCCAAAACATGACCCCAACCACCCCCATCGACAACCTCCACACTTCAGTCACCACACCCAAGTCTGCCACCAAACTTCAGCCAGCCCACATTCACCCAACGGCTGAACACTAACACCATCACTGCCATCTTCACAAAAAAAAAAATCGTTGTGACAACCAACACGCATCTCACGCCCCTTACTCATCTTGTACTCTTTTACACTTAGAACTTTTTCTTGCAATTTTGATCACGCCCCATGTCGTGACGACCCTCGACATCAATGTCCTTGGTAGGTGGTGCACGAGGCAGCTCGAACCACCTACGTCTCTTCATTATTCAAATGCCCAATGCCATACCACGGAACCGTGACACACGTCGTCCAGGCACCGACTTTGCGACCCCCATTGCCCGCCGTGCTCGAGTACCATCTCCACGATGCCTATCGACCACCTCAACATTGCGACGCCTTGATCGTGCCCCTACACCTGTCGTGGTACCTACAAACTCAGGCTTTAGTAGGTGGTGCACGAG
Source organism: Escallonia herrerae (assembly GCA_033070095.1). NCBI lineage: Eukaryota > Viridiplantae > Streptophyta > Magnoliopsida > Escalloniales > Escalloniaceae > Escallonia > Escallonia herrerae. The sequence continues at coordinate 387,725 of JAVXUP010000617.1, read as the reverse complement.
GTCGCTCGAGCCACCTACTCTTCACCCAACGTTCAATAGAGATCGACGCCCGTCGCCCGGGCGCCCGCAATGACTCGCCGACGTCCATCGCCCGGTCATGTGCCTCATCGATGTCCTTTGCTAGTGACGACTCGCCGACGTCCATTGCCCGCGATGATTTCGTGACGTCTGTCGCCCGCGACGACTCACCGACGTTCGTCGCCCTCGTCGACTCACCGACGTTCATCGCCCGCGTTGACTCCACGACGTCCGTTGCTCGTGCCAACTCCGCGACGTTCGTCACCCGCGTCAATTCACCGACGTCTGTCTCCCGTGATAAATGCCCTCATGTCAACGCCCAAACATTCAAAGGCTTCAGTAGGTGGTGCACGGGGTGGCTCGAGTCAACTACTCTTCACCTTCATCATGCAATGACGATGTCAACGACTTTCTAGCCAAAAAACATCAAAAATCTTGCTAAGTGTTTATGCGTGCGGCGCCCGCTCGGGTTGCCCCTCCGCGCACACCACATGCAGGGGGCTTATGTTCCCAACCTATTCTGGTCGCACCCAAAAGGCTCACTGGGGTCCCATTTTGTACGACACGTCCGCACAAGCAACATTCAATATTCAACGCTTCCAACCGGTTAAACACATGCATGCTCAAGTCACGTTCACTTCTCACTTTTTCTATGTGACTTCGTCACTAAGAAACTCATTTTCGGGTGATTCCTCATCGCGCCTCGCTCGTCGGTGTGCCTTGGCACTTGCCCAAGGAAGTTGGCCTCGGCCTCCCCCTGAGGGTTGGCCTTTGGCCTCCATACTTAACACCTTCACTTCTCTTTAACGGACCATACATCGTCTGCGACCATCATCGTCCGTCGCCTGGACGTCATTCCGAGACCCCGTCGCCCGAATGTCACTCCGCGACCCTGTCGCCTAGACGTCACTCTGTTACCCCGTCGCCCGAATGTCATCTCCGTGACCCCATCGCTGGTGTCCAGGCGCCGTACTCCAACACTCCGTCGCGCCATGCGCCGTGCCATGCGCCGTGCCATGCGCCGCGCCACTGATACAGTCGCGCCTCCTAGATCTTTGTCATACTACCGTGCCCCCGACACTTTACACACTATGTCGCGCCCATGCACCGCACTGCTGATACAGTCGAGCCTCATGGCTTTCTGACACACTACAGTGCCCTCGGCACCTTACGCACTCCATCGCGCCCGTGCGCCGCATCACTGATACAGCCACGCCTCTAGGCTCTCTGTCACAATGTCGTGCCCTCTGCACCATAAGCACTTCGTCATGCCCATGCACCACAATCATGTTACATGCCCCCCGGGCACCATACTCATTCACCACACCATGCGCCCCCGCCATGGACGTGGAACATGTTTCGAGCCACTCTCCGCAGTGTGCAGCATTTTGCGGGGATAGACGACTTTTCCAGAACACTATCTCTGCCAGGGAGCTTTTCAACTCCCCTTCTGCCAAGTAGACGGCTCCTCCGAGATGTTACCTCGGCCAGTTGGGTAGACAGCTCCTTCGGGATGCTACCTTGATGCGCTCCAAGTTCTCCGGCACAAGGACTTACCTGCGGGATGGGCTCGCTCTTTAAGACACTATCTTCACCTGGGAGCTTTTCAACTCCCCTTCTGCCAGGTAGACGGCTCCTCTGGGATGCTACATCGGCTGGTCAGGTAAACGGCTCCTCCGGGATGCTACCTCGGCCGGCCAGGTAAACTATCTCCGCCAGGGAGCTTTTCAACTCCCTTTCCACCAGGTAGACGACTCCTCCAAGATGTTACCTCGGCCCGTCGGGTAGATGGCTCCTCCGGAATGCTACCTTAACGCGCTCCGAGTGCTCCAGCACAAGGACTCACCCGCGGAATAGGCGACTCTTCTGGGACAATATCTCCGCCAGGGTGTCTTCGTGACTGGCCTACATGCTCCGGCCTGGGGGCTTGCGTCCGCACCCCTACAGACTATGACCCTTGGGTCACTCCGAGACGGGAGCAGGTCTTCGGAAGGCATCGGGCCTAGTCTACTTGGCAGTTGGGGCGTCGGGTCTTCCCCACCACTGCCATGCCTGTGGGACTCTGCAAAGGCATTGGTGATTAGATCAATGAGGTTATTTGGCCACACCGACGTTGTGGGAGCCAATATTTCCAGATAGACAGAGTGATGCTGTGCGGGGCAGGTCAGGTGAATATGCGATTTGACAGTGCATGGAGCACCAGTAGCTGTGGGCCCTCGGTGACGTGTCATTCTCGGGGAACGCCACGTGTTGCGTGATGACATCATCATCTCAACCTCTATAAATAGGAGTCTTGAGAATTCATTTGAGAGGGATTCCACATTTCACTTTCTCACTCTAAAATCCTACAGAGAGAAACATACATGACCCTGACTGTGACTGTCGTCGTGTATTCACCCTGCGCCATCGCCCTCCTAGCACTGCCACTCTCAAGCTCTATCTGGAAAGCCCTTGGTTTCTGCCCTTGATCCATCATTGCTGTGCCCTACATTATCATACTTGGCATCTGACTAGTACTGCATTCCTTGTGGCACCTCCACGTCGACAGCGAACTCACTTTCTTGGCATCAAGCTGTATATTTCCAATTAAGTTATTTGTTCCGATACAGTGCCACTAAGAACAAATAGCTTATTCACCTATATAATTTCCCTTCTTTTCAACTATTTCATTAGCGAAATCTTATAGAAGAACAAGTTGTTTGTTCAAGAATAACTTCTTTGGGTTTAATAAGTTGTTTGTGCGTGTGTTTGTGTCAAAAAATGTGTAAACTAGTACATCGTGTAGACGAAAGAATACGCTGAAAGTTTCCAGCTAAGAAATAATCAAAACTAAGAGAAAAACTAAAAGCAAAGTGAAAATTTCGATGAGGATTTAAACTTAGTAAGAAAGATTTTACAAATTAGCTACAGAAGTTTTAGTCGGTATAATAGAACCTAAGATGTTTTCTATTAGTATTTATATGGTCAATTTACTAAATTTTCAAACAAAATTTGTATCTGGTACTTTTTTAAAAAACTGGCATAAAACATAATATCTCGGCCGGTACGTAGTTCTCGACTGATATCACCTGTACCGGCCGGTACAATCGGTACAGAGCAGTATCTTGAACGTACGAAATGTAAAGGGTTACCGTATTGATAAAAGATTAAAATGGTACGTACCGGCTGGAGTACTGGTATGATATTGATAACTATGCTTCAGACACTTGGAGGATGCGTAGTATATCTGTAAGGAAACAAATAAGTGGAATCACCCAAGAATGTAAACTTAGTTTTTCTAAACTCTTGTATGTACTTACATAAGAAGTTTTAATTTTGACTATCCACGTCTCAAAAACACTCTTACATAAGGGCATATCATTATTGTCGATTGAATGACATCACGACATGCACGTTCGAGAATTTGGGGAAGGCATATACAGAAATATTCAATATTATGTCGTCCTTCTTGGCAAATGTATTTTAACGAAAGGCTACAAGTTATTTGAAAGTAATATGGTGTAAACTTATGTCCAATTAATTTTGAAATGCAACCGTAACCCTTAAAGATTTTTACTTCATCACTATATATATGAGCATTAAAATTCAAAAAGGATATGTGAATAGCTTCACCTATTTTTTTTTATCACAACCATAATTGTATTTACAATTTAGCTTTACATATTACTAGCATGACTATTCTACAATTCTAAATGTTAAACCAATAATCATTTGAAGTTCTATTTGACAATCTAAAGCAAAATATTTGAAAAGGCAAATATTTAGGAACGGCATTGCATCGCAACCTATTTATTGTTCTTTAAACTTACTATTCAAAAGACATGAAAACAAAGAGGAGTATGCTGTTAGTTTATAGTACTCATAGAATTACAATCTAATCAAATCTTCAATCATAACAAATCTTCAATCATAATAGTGCATATATATATATACGCGACTATATGATGTTCTGTTGTATATCATGTTTGCATCTTAATAAGTCAGTAATTTCTTGAAATAGTAATTTGTGACAAAGATAAGAACAAATTTTGATATATTGTCATAAAATTAAAAAATCATGAAGAGCACTTAACCTAACTTTTACATGCAGACATTTAAAGGAAAATCCAAACATTTTAGCGGCGAGGAAAACCATTAGTATAAGTTTGCGAGAGCTAAAAGATTAGGTTAAAACCTAAAGGCTAGATGTCAGACTACTAAAGGAGCAAAATAGTAGAGCGTTAAGGGGTTACTTGAAGCTGTTGCCAAAGAGTTATCCTAAATAATATATCTAGGAAGACTTTAGTTTTGCAAAAATTTGCAGGAAAATGAAGTAATGAAATTTGATATTTTACTAAATTATTCGTGATTAAATTTGGTACTAATCTTATTCTTATAACACATAATCTCTCTTCCTAACGAATGTAGTTTGAACAAAAGTAGGTGTGCTTGTTATAAGATGTTAATCACTTTTTTGTTTCATGTAATGGTTATGCATTAATACACCGGAGCTTGGCTCGGATCTCTATGCTAGTAGTGTCAATACTATTATTAAGATGATAAATGTAATTCACTAAGGACGGAAATCAATTTGACGAATGCATCTAATCTTATTGTAGGAAATCAATTTGACGAATGCATCTAATCAATTTGACGAATGCATCTAATCTTATTGTAGCGATCAATTCAGGTTTGTAGGCTTTCGTGATATTACTTTTGCTCCAATTATATGCACCAGTATGATGTACTTACACAGATAAAGAAGATAGAAAAGCATCCAATCGACTTCTAATGCCAAAATATAGAGATATCTTGATTGGTTCAAGGCGTTTGTAGTCGCACGTCTCAGCAGAATGAGCGACTCCATCATGTGTGCTTCATGGCTGCCACTTTTCAAAGCGGGTATGAGACAAATCCATGTCCTACTTTCTTTCGAAGCAGACTGCCCACCTTGAGAAGTTTTAGGACTGAAAAATCAGTTGGTGTTTTAAGTGGTATGATAGATTTTTGGTTTGAGTTTAATTCATGTGATCGAACCCTTTATTTATTGGAGTTGCCCGAGGCAATAAATGTTTGTAACAAATCAAATCAATCTCCTATTTTATAAGTGGATCGGTTCTTTTGTTGAACGTTGATACTACTAAAAGCCTGTAATGTTTTGTCGATAAAAAACATCCCTCTAGTGTCATGGAAGAAATACAACTCACTGAAGAAAAAAAAAATGGGAAAAAGAAGGATTTCCAGTTTTATTGATCTGGTCAACTGGAGGTGCATCCTAAAATTGACAAGACAACTAGCAAACAAGGCAACGTTGGTCGGATAGAGTTTTAAGGGATTGTAAGATAAGTACGAGAACTTAGTGGTGATTAATACAAGAAACAAACTTGTGATAATAATTCTAATGACTCACCACTGCTTGGTACGAGTGGAAATCACTTTCCCATAAGATTGGATTAGCTAAGCATCTGTAAGCAATAAGGAACACCGCCTTCAAATCCATGGACATATCTTTCTTAATTAACCTTCTAGTGGGGGGTTGTTGCATTTTAAAAATGGATAGCTTGGCTTAACCAATCAAAAAAATCAGTAAAGAATGCGTTAAAGCTCAAGACTTGGCAGTATCCAACTTCACTCAAAGTATTGATTCAACTCAATTCTCTTAGCATTTTGGTCTGCCGAGATCTTTGAAGAATAGTTTACTTTAAGACGGGGATGGTGTCGTTCTCAGTGTCCATTTCGGTAGGTAAATCCTGGATTGCAGCAAGTATAACATGGTGCCCTGAATATACTATTACCACTGTTGTCATGGTGATAAATAATTTGTTGCTAAGGATAAGCTTGACTCAAATATAACATGTTAAAGTCGTGTCCAACCCAAAAATATGGTTACGGGAATGATAAGCCCATCAAGTATAAGAAGCACATCCGCTACTTATTTCTAGCCGATGCTGGGATATTGTTACCATGCATGAAGCCTTATATTTTGGTGCTTGGAATGGCTAACATCTCAAAAACTTTGGCATCTGACACCACGAAAATTCAATCTTTAATTTGCAATGGAGGATCAACTCAGGAAGGGTCTAACTACCTTCAAGCCTCAAAACAAAGAAGCCCAATTCAATTAACCAGCATATTCGTCAGTTTTCAGGCCAACTCTCTTCCTTAATTTATGGCTGTTGGTGATAGAGTCAACTTCCTTAAATCTGTTGAACATTACTTTGGTAAAAGACTAGCAAATTATAGGCCCCGTAACAAAACTTTGCTTTCTTACAAACCGAAATACCTAGGCTCAAGTACAAGCTAACATTCAACTCAGATCTGTGTGCCTAATCTATTAGTATGGGAACCAAACAGGTCCTTGTCTTCAAAATACACGAACAGCAAACCTATTTACAACTCAGAAGATGGCTCCTCGTCCTTCATACATATATAGAGTCTGATTGTTCCTCACATTATAGAACATGCATTCGGATTTTCGTCACTGAAAAGTGTTGTGAGCCTCTCGGTTGGGGCGTTAGGGCTAGGAAGCGCTTGAGCGACGTTTTTCACGTAGCCAGCTGGTGCCTTCTTATCATAAGCTTGTGGCACGTAAGGGTAGGCTACAAGATTGTACGGAACATAGGGCCAAAATTCAGCTCTCTTTTTTCCGGTGCTCCTCACTTTCTTTAACACCTTGTTCGGTTCAACGTAGCCGGTGACTGTCACCCGGCTGTGCTTTCGGTTTACATCGACAGATTTTACACCTGTAAGGCAAAGAATGGTAAGCTTTTGAGTTAAACATGGACAGGAAAATACAGTGACTCTGAAGGTCAACATACAGTGGTAATAAATATGTTGAATTGCACAAATAGTTTGTCTATAATTTCTGAGAAACTTTTGTACCCTGCTGACTAAAGATATTGAACATTATGCTACAAGTCTATTATCTACTATAGAAACAAGACATATTAAGCAGGACTATATTTAGAAGTGGAGGATGACCATCAAGTATCAAGTTGGTATGTGAGCAACCTTTAAGGGTCTGTTTGGTTTGTTGGGATCATTTGTTGCATTTACTGTGCTTAGCTAATAGGCAGTGATGAGTTCAGACCACAAACTACTATGTAACGAGGAGAGAAGGTATTATGTTCTTTTCCAGATCTATGGAGGTGACACTGATGACATAAGACAAAAGCAAAATTTTAGATTGCCTAAAATTAGAAAATTAGAGTTCCTAATACTAGCAAAGCCATAGTGCTGGAGCCATGATTTAGTAATATTCAATCTCTTAGATCCTGTGTAGTTAATGGTTCAAACCCTAAAAAGACATCTCGTACCCGAAAGTTTTAGAATAAGGCTACTTTTAATGTTAAATTTGTAAATGACTTTTGTTAAAGCATTGCACAGTTAAATGTGAACTAAATAAAAGAAATCGAGTGAAAACTTATAATATGCTTAACATAACTAAAGATTATGGGTTCATATATTGGAAATTTTTAGGCTTAACTTCTCATACGGCTATATGACTTTTGAAGGAATTATTCTTAAAGTGTATAAATTTTTGGAAAATACGTATCTCCAGCTCTTCAAACAACTCTAAAACGTAAAAGGGAAAACTTTTTTAAGGAGGGAGATACGAAAGCCAGAAAGAGAAAGGGGAGAGATTTGAACCTTTCATGGAGCGAACAGAATTCTTCACTCTCCTTTCACAGCCATCACAGTCCATTTTCACCTTGATTTCCACTGTCTAAAAACGGGGGGAGAGAGAGAGAGAGTGAAAAATATGAAAAAGAGGACTGTTGAACGTACATATGGTGTAGACGTTAATTACCTGCATTGGTTTGCGTTTGCTCTTCCTTGTGCTGGTAACTGAGAAGTAGTCTGAGATATGGTCAAGCAAGCCCATGTTGTTTTCTTCTCCTAGTTCTCTTGGCAAAACCCAATTAGCAGAGTTGTTTGTGTAGGTTTGTGGTATGCGTCTGTGTGTTTTGTTGTGCGTGTGTGTGTGTTCGTTCGTTCGAGAGAGAGAGAGAGAGGCAAAATCTGGGACAGAGTTGTGACGCTTGAGAGAGGTATTTATAGGTAGCTTGATTTGGTTCTCTGTATGTATCGTGTGCGTGTGTGTGTGTTTGTTAAGCGTTAAGAAGGGTAAAAGAAAGATTTTGTTAGGAACAATGTAAGGAAGCGAGCTGTTGGACATTAAAAACTTTGGGTAAACCAAAAGAAAATGACCTGTGTCTCCTAATCAATGAAACGGACTTGACAAATATCCATGCCGGACAACCGGGTAAGTCGGCTTTGCTTGGCCCCCAATTCATGCATACTTATTTAAATAAACTTTTTGGTCTCAATGATTTGTCTGATTGCTTGCTATAATGGTAAATAGGGAGCTGTCGTCAAAAGATTAGTAGACGGACCTTTTGTAGCCTAATTACGTGCCTTTGACAATTTTCTAATTTTACTTTCTTAGGCAGTTAACAAATATTCAATGATTAAAGTTTAATACTAGAAATGTAGTCAACTTGAAGCCCACGCTCCAACTCATGTACCACACCCCCAGCCCCCACCACCCCTCTCTACATTAGTTGTATCTCCTCCTTAGCTAAGAGAGTCGACATCACGCCGTTGTTGCTGGGGCATGACCAAAGCCCCTCCCATGGTTGGGAGGCACGGGCAGAGCCCCTTCTTTGAGGGGATGGGTGGCGGAGCTAGAGCCCCTTCCTTGAGGTGGTGGCGCGGCCAGAGCCCCTTCTTTGTGAGGGTGGCGCGCTGAAGCCCCTCATTGGTGCTTTTCCTAGCCCCTTGGTTTCTCTGCTCCCTGGGGGCTCCTTGCTCCATGACCCACCTCACCAGTGCCGTGACTCTCGACCGTCTTAGAGCTCCATTTCCACGGGTCCTCAGCATTGTACCCCTCACCAGGCATTCATGCCTCCACCCCTAATTGTTCACAAATATTTCGACTCCTTACGTGCCTCTGGTAGTGTTTCTCACAACCGTGCCCATGCATCATTGCCATATTATGTGCCCCCGAAGAACATTTACTCATTGCACCAGCATACCATCTCCGAGGAGCGTGACCTTGTCACTATAAAAAAACCAATCGCGCCTATTCTCCTCCCCACTAATACAGTAGTCCCCTCGGCACTCTACCCTGCTACCAAGCCCCAAAGTTGGTCAATCTCTTCACCATACCATGTGCACCTCTTATTGGTCATATATAGGACATGTTTCGACCTATTCTAAGGAACGTGCAGCATCACTCAGGGTAGGCGATACTTTTAGGATGCTACCTCAAGGAGCTTGGAGTGCCACATAATGAGAACTCCTCTTCTGTAAGGTAGGGGACTCTTCCGCACACTACTTTGGCATGCTCTGAGTTCTCTAGCACAAGGACTTATAGTGGGATAAGCGACTCTCACAAGAAACCTTATCTACCAAAGATCTCTAAGTACACAGACATGGGGACTCCTCTCTCGCTAGGTAGGTGACTTCTCTGGGACACTTTCTCGGCACATTCTGAGTGCTTTGTCACAAGGACACATCGTGGAATAAACGAATCCTCAAGACATTATCCCCACCAGGGAGCTTTGAGTGCTCCGGCACGAAGACTTCTCTCCCGCTAGGTAAGCGACTACTTTAGGACACTATCTCAGATTGTCAGGTAGGGGACTCCTGAGGGATACTAGCTTGGCACGCTCTGAGTGCTCTAACAAAGAACTCATCACAAAATAGCCAAATCTGCTAAGACATTATTACCATTAGGGAGCTTCAAGTCCCTTGGCATGAGGACTCCTTTCCCGCCTGTTAGGCTACTCTTAGGGGACACTACCTTAGCCCTTTGGGCAAGTATCTCCTTCAACACACTACCTTAGCACACTTCGAGTGCTCTAGAACAAGGACTTACCATGATATAGGCGACTTCCCCAAAATGCTATCTCCACTAGGGAGCTTCCAGCACTCAAGCATAAGAACTCATTTTCTGCCAAGTAGGTAACTTCTCTGAGACACTACCTTGGCCAGTCAAGTAGATGACTCCTCCGCGACACTACTTGGTTAGGTCAGATAGGCCACTCATTTGAGATATTACCTTGACCCATCAGGTAGTCTATTCCTCTGGAACACTGCCTTGGTGCGGTCCGTGTGCTTTGGCATAAGGACTCATCGAGGACTAGGCTACTCTTTCAAGACACCACCCTCATCAGGATGTCTACGTTACTAATCTACATGCACTGACATTCAGGGCTCTTCATCATTATCCCTAGGGATCTTGACCCCTAAATCACTTGAAGATGGGAGCATGGTCTCTGAAGGGCATCGTGCCTATCCACCTAACAGTTGGGCATCAGACCTTCCTCACCAATGTCAAGTTCTCTGCATCTCTCTTCGTCCCTATGGGACTTACAAGGGCTTTGAATTGGTGGCTACATCAAGAGTGTTCTCTGGCCACACTAGCATTATGTAAGTCAGTTTTCCTAAGCAAAGTTGTGCGGTGAATGAGTATGTGATCCAATAGTTCATGGAGCACTCACATTTGTAGCTTTATCGGTGAGGTGTCACGAACAGGAAGCAGCATGTGTCGCTTGATGACATGGCTTTTCCAACTCTTATGAATAGTGGACTTGAGAAATCTTTTTCAGCAAAAGAGACTTCCTTTGCAAATTTCACTTTCTCACTTTAGAACTTCAAAGCTAGAGGATTCAAGAGAGAGAAAGGTGCTAACTTCAGACCCTAACTATGGATGTAAGCAATAAACCACTGACTGTCAATCGGTACTTGTTCCACGTCTCACCATCACAGTATTGCCACTCTTTAGACTCTCTCTTGAAGCCTTGGTCTCCGCAGTTGCTTTGTTCCGCACTCGCACACTTGGCTTCTTATGGACTGCATTCCTTGTGACATATCCACGTCTACAGCAAACCCATTTTCTTGGCATAAAAAACTTAATGTTACTTTTCTTTAAGTTTGTTTCTATATTATTGACCCTCATTTGAAAATAATGCCGTGAATAACGGGATGTTTCTTCAATTGTTCTAAAAGGAGACGACTGCTTTATGATCTTCCACATGATAGTCAAAGCCAAGACTTCTGTGTGGACACTCACCCACCTTATGCTTTGTATTTTATTTTTAGGAAATGCAATTTATGGATCTAATATATTCTTTTGCCGTTAAAGTTGTACTTTAGTGACACTTGTCCATATTTTAATGACAAACATTGTATAATTTGTCAAAATAGTTTTGTAAAGAGCCTCTCCTTAATTTTTACAAGTATTATTCTGACATCTAATTTGCTAATTCTAGAGAAATTGTAGATCGATGAAGCTTTTTCACCTTAAAATTTAAACTTTTCTTGTTTAGACAAAAAATTACCAAACTTATCTATTAATCTTGGCCTCACAGCTGTATGATCGAAGAAGCACAAAAGATGACTAAATTCCCTGGGAGTAGTAGTACTTTGAACTACCACATTAGAAAATGTTGGCTTTTACAACCCACTTAATTACATAATGGGTTAGGATGGGTTGGTTCATCCTATATTCGATCATGTTAGGTTGGGTTTTTAAAGTCCATCTATGTTAAAATTCATATTTGGCGGGAAATTTCATAAATAAGTATCACCATCACCTCTTGTCTCACTTCCATCAGTTGTAACCCATCACCGATGAAAACCACTAGCAATAATCACCAACTGCCGCTACTAATGGTAGGCACCACCGTCGACACCGACATCTACCGTTGGCCTCTCAGTCGACATCTCTTTTCCATTGTCGGCCATCATCACCTCCAAGCTGTATCTTGCCACCACGTACAAGCAGCCACCACTGGCCACCACATCTCCCAACCATCCCCCACTGCATTATTTTTTGTTAAAAAAAAAAAAGAACTCCTTATTTTCATCAATATATTCAAACCCATCTTAACTAATCAGCTCAAACTAATCTAACCCACCCAAGTATGTCAACAGAGTGAAATACCAATTGGGACTACAAAAGCAATTGTAAGCATGTCCTTCATGCTCTACTTCATGAGGTAAAGCTCTTATTATCGTAGGTTGAGTGAAACTACAGACATTACAACCCCAAATTAATCCCTACTTAGCATATATAATAGAGGGTGCAAATAGGCTGCAGCTTCGGTTAGACTTTTATGGGTTTAATCAACCTAACCCAAGAAAATGTCTGCTTTTCACAACCCAACCCACTTAACTACAAAATGTGTTATCCTGGGTGGAGCTTTTAAAATCTATGTGGGTAAAAACACATATTTTGTTGGTAACTTAAATAAATAAGAACCACCACTATCCGCCACCACCACCTGCCGTGGCAGGATCGTCCATCGCCTTTTGACACCGTTGGCAGCCATAATCATTGCCTGCCGATGCCACTACCATAGCCTCCACTACCCCCGGGTAGCCACCAACATTGTTGGCAACCTCCACCACTGCCATGCCTATACGATAAGTATAGAAGCCCGAATCCAGAGAGCTATTTCTAAAGCATCTGGCATTGCTTGATTTGTGGACAATTATCCCACACTGACGGATAAGAAGAAAAGAATAAATAGTTTCGGAAATCATTTGAACCATAGACGCGGGCCTCCACCACCGTCGACAGCCTCCACCACTGTCAATTGTAGCCATCACACTTGGTAGCCTTCACCACTGATGGCCGCTACCACCACTACCGATCCCCATCACCATAGCCTGCAGCCTCCTCCACCACTGGTCGTTGCCACCACAACAATCGGCCACCGCCCTCATCGTTGATAGCCCCACCATCGTCTACCACCGCTACTGGTAGCCACCACTCTATTTCATTTCTAAATAAAAAAATCTTACTTTTGTTTATCAACCCATTGAATCCCAAATATGTAGGCTTTATTCAAATCTGGAACAAAGGCTAAGACAAGTTAAAGCTCGATGGGTTTCAAAACACATGAGTGTTTTTGGTTGGGCACATACCCAACTCAGCCTAACCTACCCAAGTCACCCCCCAGGTGCAAATATACTAATTAGTTGTGTAACCTCAATCCAGTCGATAAGCTATTTCCTAGATAAAGTCTCAAGGTTAACTCAAGAAATCAAACTCCTCGAAGATAATTGAGTCAAACAAAACTATAAGAGTGTGTTTGAGATTGATTCTCAAGATTACGGTAATTTTAGATTGAATCTTAATCAATTTTAAGAATTGATTTTAAACTATTTTTATCAGAACTAACTTTAAGTTGGATTAAAAGACTTAAGATCAGTTATAATGGCAAAATGAAAAAAATTAGTGTTTGTAACCAAGAGGGATATTCAAGTATTGCACTTGGTCAAATCTGATTATGAAAGTGATTAATTTAGATAAAATCAAGTTTGACCATCTCCTGATTAATTCTAAACAAACTCTAAATCTCTTTTTTTTTTTTTATAAACATAACTCTAAAGCTGAAATGGATTTCAAACACACCCTTAGTAAAGTCAAATTAACTTGTATAGTTTCTAAAATATAAGGGCATGCTTGTTTACTATTTTTATCTGCTGTAATTATTTTATATTATCATCTTTTTCGTACACAGTTAAAAGATATGATTTTTTATTTTTAGCAATATAACTGTTATTTTCAAGTTACTTTTCTCTAATAACGGGTGAGAGGAGGTTGAACAAAAAGTGAGTTGTCACATTTTCGTACTGTTTAGTTTAAACTTTTCAAAATAAAAACAAAAATAGTAAAAACATATTACGATTTTTTTTATTTATCATTACAAAAATTAATAATAAAAATAATAAATGAACTGAGGCTAATAGTTTCAGAATCAATCATAATTGCTAAAGTTTGTCACGGTCATTAGTAATCCTTTTACATGGCTTCCTTAATTTCCTTGCACCTCATCATTTCCTGCCTAACCAAAAACAAATCCGTGTTATGGTGTACTCTAGCTGTCATTTCATGGACCCCCAACTTGAGCTTCTCTGGCATTTGAAGGATGTTCGTCAGGTTCCATGGTAGCCTGGAGAATTTATCCCTATCTACCATAATATTAGGGGGAGGGGGAGGGGGAGGGGGGGGGGGGGGGGGGGGGGTTCTTTATCTGAGCTGCTGACACTGATTCCCAACAAAAGAAAAAACACAAGAGACAAAGGGATGTTCTACTTCTACGTTATTCACCGCCACCATTGTCATTGAACCTTAGTGACATGACATAACTTGCGGTGCAACTTGCAGTCACCAGTTGGTCGATCCTTCCCGTCTTATAAAGACAACTGCTGTTTTCCAAAGTCTCAACTTGTTTTGTGGTGTTCTTCCTTGAATTTTCTGTACAGATGGAGATGGCACGAATTATTCAGAGGCATCGCACACAGTTATTAAATGATCTGGAGCCCCTCTGTGTTGCATTATTGTCAGGAAGAAAGGGCTGCTCAATCTAGGTCTCCTTACCTATAGACTACACTTCATTCCATCCATGTCAGTATTAATAGTGAAGATAGCAACCCACATTTTGTATATTCTCTTTTTTTTCCCCCTCTTTGGGTGGTAACAAGTGACAAGAATTTTTAAGGAGGCTAATTACACTCAAGTATTTGAGATAAGGGTAAGTTTATAGTTAAAAATATATAATTTAAAAGGGTAACAAATTGTGACGAACAATATTAAAAAGGTATTAGATGTGTTCAACCGTCTTTGACCTGTTAAAAAGTATACTTTTTGATTATTGTCAAGTATTTTTGAAATGCCGAACTATCATTATAATCAAAGGCGTAGGGAGTGGGGAGCACCCGTGGACTGGTGCCCACCTGCTTCTCCATGAATTTTCTATTTTGTATGGTATATTTTATCCCCAATGAAAAAAGTACCCACCTAAAAATTTAAGAAATGCTCAAAGAAGATGTATTTCTAGTCATTCTACATGTTAAGCTACCTAAAAATTCTAAAGATGGTTTAAAAAAATGTCTTTTTAATCATTTAAATTGCTAAACTTACACAAATAAACCAAAAAACAAACAAACAAAGGTTCACACATAAAGTCAATACAAAAAATCATCTTTATTCTATATTGTTTTCAAAGCCCTTCTATTTTCAAAGCATGAAAGTCACATAATGGACAAAACACACCGTTTCTTTGGTCTCCTCACCGACCTCACGACCTCAACGCCGCAGCCCACTGCCTCCACCTGCCGGTCTAGGGACCAGCGTAGTCATATAGACGGTAGATTCAATCACGGTAGGGTAGTTGAAAATCATGGTGTATTGCTCGATTCATCGTGGTTGCATTATTGTCAGGAAAAAAAGGCTACTCAATCTCGGTTTCCTACCCATGGACACACTTCAATCCATATATCTCAGTATTAATAGTAAAGAGAGCGACTCACATTTTGTATCCTCTTTGTTTTCTTTATTCTTTTTTGGGTGGTAATAAGTGGCTAGCATCTTTTATAGGGTCAATTACACCAAAGTTTCTGAGATAACTAGGTAAAATTACAGTTAAGAACACAAAGTTTGGTGGTAGCTATTATCACTCATTTCTGGACAGTAGCCATTACCACCCACTCACAGTGCCAGTCAGCTGAGCTTTAATGCAGATCTGGGCAATAATGGTCATTGGTGATGGTGATGATGAGATGACGTGGTCATGGGTGATACTGGTGACGGGATGACGAGGTAATGGTCATGAGCGATGGTTGTGACGGGGTGGTAATCTATGGTCAGGGAGTTAGTGGTGAGGAGACGGTGGGTGGTTCGTGGCAGTGGCTCCGATATTGGCTCGAGGTGTTAGACTCGCGGCTGTGGATTTGTGAATGACGATTGGGGATGTATGAAATGATGATTGGGGTGTGGATCGATGGCGCGGCCATGCGGATGTGGTGATGGTCAATATAGAGGTATCGGTGGTTGGGTGGGCACTACCGACATGTTGGACTTCGTAGGGGTGCTGTACTGATTTTGGAGATGAAATCTGAGTGGTGTAGTGGATGCTGTCGAGGTTAAAAATAAGGAAAAGGGAGGATGACAGTGCCGAAACTGTGCCGATGGTGCTACAGTAACCGATTCTTGAAGAGGGAGAGCAAAGAAAAAGGATGGCATTTGAAGAATATGTATTTCATGATTTAGTTTCGCTAAAGATACATTACTACTTATCATTCAAACTAATAAACACACGTGTAATTTTTATCTTAACATTGAGGATCTGGATGTAGTTAACTCTTTCTTATAAGACGAGTGAAAAATAAGACTCGCAATAAATTCTCATCGGAGATTTTTACTTTGCTTATTTTTGAATTTTCATACACAACTCGACAACCAGTGTCATTTTTTTGCTCATTGTAAGGTTAACGAGTTGAACCATAATCCCATTTTTTTGGCAATCCTTCCCACCTATCCCTCTTTATGCAGGCATAATTAGGTTTGGTCCTTCATTCCTGGTACCCACAGCCATACCGAGAATTCATGTTTTGAATTGGTCTTGCGTTCACATTTGACCTTCATCTTTTTAATTAATATATGGTGCATCTATCATTCCTTCATTATTGCTCATGCTTACCATGACCTATTGATATTTTTGGGCAGTCGATGGCTTCATCTTCATCTTCATCTCCAACTCCAGAAGTTCTCTTTCAAGCCGTTGTATTCGGAACAGTTGAGCCATTAATTGGTAATGAAAAGGGACCTTTCCATGGCTTGTATTATTTCTGTTCATGGAGGGAAGCGCTTTCATTGTTTTCTCCTTCAGTCGCTATTAGTATATGTTTAGGTACGAATGAGGGCAAAAAAGTCATTTTAAGTTATGAAAAAGCATTATAATTCTCACTTTTTGGCATGTGTAAATTCTCACGCTCCACAAAATATTTCCACGAAATTCGAAACATTATAATTGGCTTGCCTTTGCTTACCATTGTCCCCCTAAATTACGATCCAGTTTTACCACAGCACAACTTCTTATTCACAGCAAAATGGAATGACCCAAAGTCCACCTATGGACTAGTTTAACTTGTCAGCTTGAAAAAGTTTTAATTTTTATTATAAGATTTTAGAAATCTGGTATTAACTTTTGAAGCTGTCCATGCCAAGTGGAACTGAAGGTGAGGCCAGGAAGGCAGTGTTAGATGGAGATTTGGTAAATATCCTCATACACGGCATCAGTTCCTGTCAACTCCTCCTCAATTTACAAGTTATGCTACTTCTGGATTTTCTTTTGGGTACAAGAATTTTTAAAATTCTGACCGAGGGAAACCAATAACTTTCAACCAAAAAAAAACCTTGAAATATAGTTTTTTTTCCTTCATAATATGTGTCACTTTTTTTTTTTTCTAAATTCCTTTTTAAGGTTTTGTTTCCTTTCTTCCAGCTGATAATAAGACCTAAACGATTACCGTATTAACCTTCCCGAAACGATAAAAGTTGAGAACCATTTTAGTCGTATTTTAAGTATTGTCTGAAAAAAAAAATAGTGAAAAATTATTCTTCATGTATTTCCCGCCATTCAAACCAATAAGAAATGTGAGAAAAAAATCAGGGAGCATGAACTTTGACGCTTTTCGACATCTTTTATCTATAATTAATGTTTTTATTTCCATGTCAAAATGAAAAAACAGACATTTCATCCGCCTCTAAATGTTTTTATCTAAAGACACATAATATCATCCACCCTTTTATCACAAATTAAGAAAACAAAAATAGATAAAATCATGCGGATATATGCATTGAGAGGGTTGTCCATATCATGATGCAATAGGGAGTAGAGCATTGAACTTCATACAAAAATATGACAAGTATGCATGTCTCAAAGGCAAATTCATTTGCTTGCGTTTATCCAAAATCAAGGGCAAGCTCGTTTTTATCGTGACCACGTTCCAAGGCCTTACCAGTGCCACGTTTTGGGTAGTAGCAGACTGCGCTGACCCGGCATCACTAAGCTTGGGTGGCACCTCACCATCAATGCAAGGAGGATAAGTAAAACCTTAAAAAATTCACGCATGGTGTGTTCTTAATTACGTGAACGATTATGATTATCATTAAATTTAAAGAATTGCGGTGATGTGTTCTTAATTACGTGAATGGTTATGATTATCATTAGAGTTACGGAACTACTGCGATGATGTAAGGATTCAAGTCATAAATCAAACTAGATCTAAAAGAAAAGATTCTAAATGAAGAATACAAGTATTAGTATTTTTAAAAATCTTTTGCCGCGTTCAATCTCTCTCTCTCTCTTTATGAATTACAAGGCTGTTGTAAAACAGGAACCGATTGATGCGGGATAAGGATCTTCAAATGTAACAGCTTTATTGACAAAAGATTATCATTTAAAAAATTTTGGCTCTGTTGCTAAATTTTATAATGACCACATTTTATCGTTAGTACGCATATAGCGACACTTTCGCAGTTGTTGTACTAAGCTTGGCCGCATTTCAAGAGTCAATGAGATAGTAAGAGGTCGATTCTTCTACGCGATGACATGTTTTTGTGCTTGGAGTTAGAGTTGGAAATCAAAGCATGCTTCATTGTTTCACAGCTGCTAGTGAAGAACCAATGGTTGCAATGGCATAAAGAGTGGCTCACATCTCTGAACTAAAATGGTGGTGTCAAGACCAAAGTGTGGCTCACATGCCTTAAAAGGTGGCCAGGCTCTGTTCATCTTATAGTACATATTGTTCCACAGACATCTTCTCCTCCAAATATTCCTCACCATTTGTGAACAACAGCAAATACAAATTGCTTTCCTGAAATTGAAGAAAACATACTCTAAGCTCAGCCATCATGAAGAGTACACATGCAGCGCTTGCCTGCACATACGTTAACTACCGTTTCTTGCTTAAATTGAGAAGAAAGGGATTGAGGGGCAGGGCGCGAGTGAGAACCAGTTCATACAAGTTTCAAGAAATGGTTTATCTCAAAGTTTAACTTTCACTACATCTGTAGCTTTGCTCCAAAAATGTGAAAACGGGAGCAAGGATAATCCGTTGTGCAGTTCCATTCTTACAACCAAGCCATCAAAAATTGGTTGAAATGCCGTTTCCAGAAGGTTAGCGAATTCCTTTATTCCTCAAAAAGAACGTGACAAAAGATCACGCCAAACCACGAGTAGAGAAAGCTAAAACAACCGAGCTTCACCGGTTTCGCTCAGCTCCACCTCCTTCGATCTTCTTCCTCATCTACGGGCGTATACCAGGATGGCCGCTTCTTTGAATTGCTCAATCTGTAGTTCAGGAGGACCTCTTCATCACAAAGAGCCCTAGTGGCCACAAGAACAAGGGTCTTCAGAACGGGTATATCTGATCCACTATTGCCTGATTTAAACCAAAAACTGCCGAACCTCTTCATTTTGACTTCTTCTCTGCTTCCAAACAAGATATTAGGTATGTAGGTCCTCATTTCCTTCTCACTTAGTGGAAAATCATAGGAGCAAACCATGACATTTGGTTCCACACCCTTTGCTGGATGGTTAGCAAAATGAGCAAAAGCTAATGGATTCCTCCGCTCCAGCACCTCCCGATTTCTCCCCAGTTGTGTTCCTGGCAAAGGTTTACTGAGTAGCTTCCAGACTCGGTCCGAACCTGTCTCGTCACCTGGTTTATTCGGTCTAGGCTCAGAAGCACTTGATCCATCCCATACTTCACGTGTGTCACCCCCAGCACCCCAAGGTTGTGCATTGATAACCGTTCCATCATACCTAGTGATTAAGTAAGGGTTTTGTGCATCAACCCTCGGATACCCCGGTATATAACGGTAATATGCCGGAGAGTATATAACGCCTGGGTAGAATGCTATGACTGCACCAACATCAGCTTGACCATTTAAGAATAGACCTTGGCCAGCTTCCTTGTGTGGAATTTTAGATGGTTTGAGCTCAAGGGTGTAGCCTATGAGATCCTTAAACTTCTGTGATAGCTCCGTGAGTTTCAATGGCTTTGTCTCAGGTACATCTGTGCTGAACATTCATTGATAATCAGACTTTGAAGCTAAAAGCTACTCATAATGATTGAAAGTACAGTTCAGACCATAAAAAAAGCTTGAGATCAGAGGGTTCACATGAAAAATTAAAACGTTCAAAAGTTATATAGATCAGCACAAGTTACTTCATGAACCAGAAGTCACTTTGGTGACTTTGTGTTTCTCTAGAGAAGTTCAAATCAATAAGAAAAAATTGGGTTCAAATAATTTTGGATAGGAAACTACTATCTTTAAATCCCTCAATTCCATAATATGCATACAATAGCCAACAATGAGCAGTGTCTTTATAGGGTCGACTCCAAACGATTTAGCATTTGAAGAGCCAGGACAAGAGGTTCATATAGTAATGAAAAGGTAGCTTAGAATAATGGCACGATACTAAAATTCCATGTTACAAGTATCTTCATTCTAGGCAAATTTGTCTTTAAAAGCATAAAAGCTAGCCTGCAGATTTCTGTTGGTTCTAGTGACAAATCGGTAACAGCAGCATTCGAGACTTTGTTGGTACAGGTGATAACTGCAATCAAGCTATGCGCTGGAAGTGAGATGGCGGTCAAGGTGCTTATATAGTTGATAAAGGATGTTTTGGATCAGCAGTTGTGGAAGTGACTGATTGGTCGTAGACATGATCATCCAGGTGCCTGTGGTGATACAGAAGCAGTGGTGCAGTGGTTTGGATGATGCAAGTCTAGTTGTAAGTAGGGGTTCATTGTATATCTTCAAGCTAGACTCCATCCTTTACGGATCCAGTTCGTCCACCATCGGTAATCCAAGTACAATTCAGGCATGCCACACTTTTTCAGTTATTGAGATATCTTTTGGATTCGGGAAACAACTCTCAGAAAACATAGAAGTATCTTCTTAACTATCATTTCTTGCTTACTGAGTAGAAAGGGATTCTGGGGGTGGGGGGAGTGAGAACCAGTTCATACAAGTATCTTCATTCTTTCAAGTCCTCTCAGAAATCTGTTTTTCTTTTGAATATACAGCAGCAAAAAAAATCAACCTAGTGATATTGGAAGGCCCAACATATTTTTTCAATGTCTCTTTTCTGGGTACAATGGAATTTATGGGTATAGGAAGAAGCCCTGTCAAATAGAGATTTGAGACGCATTTAATTGCCTACAGGGTGCACCACCCAACAGCATGGTAAGGAGGAAAGAGACGTGTACCCAGCAAATTAACGATGGTTCAAAAAACCGCCAAATAATACCATCTTTCACGGACCAAATGAATCCCGGACTAGAAATACAATTCAACTACCATAACCTACCTCAGTTTCCACTTTAGCAGATGGTCCCTGTGAAGCCGGCTAATACTGGTGTAGTCAACCGGCATGGTAGTGCAGCATCGCAGATAAAAGTGGTCATACCAATCATCCGGGACGTATATATTTCAAGATGGTGGTATAGCAGGTTATATATTCCAGAGCTAAGATAGAGTCGGTAGACCTTCTTGATCCCTTACAAAAGGATCCCTCAAGTGTCTACTAGGCTTCAAATAGACTAGAAGGATTCTAAGACATCTCAGACTAAGTTCCAGGGGCAGACTAACATGAAATATTGCAGCTAATGCTGAAGTCGTAATACCAAATCAGAACTTTAAAAGGATCCAAGCTATCTCCTAATTTCCTTTATAATGCAGTAGCTTAAACAAATGCATTTTTCGCATAAACTTTTCACCAATTTTGGACTCATCCCCCTGAAAATAGTATTTTCCATAAACTTGCCCAGAGATGCTATTGGTTTAGCAAGACCAACTTTGTTGCAACCAATCAACAGCCACCCCCCCCCCCCCCCCCCCCCCCCCCCCCCCCAAAAAAAAAAAAAAAGGAAAAAAAAAAGATAACAAGTATAATGAAGAAGGGAAGTCGGGAGAAGAATCATGTCAAAGGATCAAATTTTCATTTCCTTGAATGGCTTGTAAACTACATAACATCAATAGTATGCCTATTTTAAGAAATTAGATGTTCTAGAGAACATTCAATAGTACACTAGAAATGCAAAAGTAAACAGTAAATGAGTGCATCATGAACAAAAAGAAAAGTTGTACGCAACTCATATCTTCAAAAGAAACTTCCACTAGTAACACCATGCAGCTCACAAAAAGCATACACAATTTGTAGTTGTTTAAACAGCCAATGGCTGATGAAATACTCACCAGGACCAACTTTTGACGGAGCAGTCCGCCCAATGGCGAGACCAAGGCCAGTATGACGTGGAGCTGTTTTCCTTTCTGGAGACAATTTAAGTGGCTCGTCTATGCTTTTTGGATTAGGAAGGACAATCTCATCCATACATGTGCAGAAGGTTTTAATTTGAAAATGGATGTTTTCCTGGACTTGATTTTTCTGATCAGCTAGTTGAGCCTTATCAGCCATGTCAATGATCTCCTCTACATCTGCGTCTTCAGCATCCCTTCCCAGACGTTTGTAGCTGAAAACAGGAAAGGTGATCATGTTCACATGAGGCAACATGGTAGTCCCAGAGCATCAAAATATGATTGATTTAAAAATAGTCACGGATTTCTTCTAGTCACGCTCACAGTATAATTGAGTTATTTCAACACAGTATAAAACTATATGCTGGTTATTGCACATCCTAACTTCCAGATTTCTGAACCTTGCCCTAAGATATTGAAGATGTGTCAGAGGTCATAAAACTATTGCAGGGTTTAGTGAAATAACTTGTATCTTAAATGGCATTATGCTAGAAGCTTGTTGACCAGTGGGCATACAATCAAAAAATGAACCCACGGACTCGCTTTCAGTTTATTATGACAAGAAAGATTCTACACTGTATTATTATCCTCAATATCCAACAGAATTTACTGTGGCAGTATAAGATATTCTTATGAACGGAATTTCATCATTGAGTTAAAATTTTCTTTTACTAAGACTAGTTGAGGTTTTAACAGATGAGGATACTCTAGTTTACAACTTAAAAACGTGAAGCGAGCATGAATTTGAGTGGCACTAGTGCAAGCTATCACATTTAAGATTAATAGGAAAGATAATCTCGGAGTTTTATTAACACCGTACCATCAATAACTAGAAAATAAAATTGTCAACGCAAATGAACGACGATTGAGGAGCAACCAATAACTATATCACTCATTGCTTTGGAATTGAAGAAATCGAGTATGCAAATAAGCAACTAAATGATGATGTTTCCTCTGAATTGCTCTCTAAAGTTTTGGCCTGTAGAACCCAAAAAGTGCTGGCTAATGTGATTTAGACTTCTCAAAATGCATTTGTGGGAGGTGGACAGATTGTGGACGCGGTGCTGACTGCCAATGTATGTGTTGATTTCAGACGTAAAGCGGGATTCCGGGTTCGATTTCTAACCTCGATGTGTGAAAAGCATACGATCATGTCAATCGGCAATTTCTTCTGTATTTCTTCAATTCTCAAAAGCGAAATTAAAAAAGTGGAATTTTTTTTACCTGTGATTGGATTAGCTGGAGAACCCATATAGGTATTGAACTCCGGCACTGAAGTAGCCATTACGCTTATTAGGTTGGTAGCACTGTTGTAACTTGTTTCTTTACCGATGAGAACAGAGGTCGTTGAGTATGACATTCATCCCTTTGGTAGACGTAGCATAAAGCTGACTTACGGGATCATTGGAGGGCACGAATAGGATTTGCACTTCTTCATCAAAATATTCCATTATGATTGAATGGTACTCCAGCGGGATTTCCTTTGCTTCAGGGGGCTGCGCCAGGGAGAATCCCTTTCTCCCTTTCTTTTTTGGTGGTTATGAAGGCATTGAGTGGCTAGTTAATTCGGGATACCCGGGAGATTCTTTTAAGGGCTTCTTGGCAGGATATGTGGCAAAGACAGGAGTAGAGGTTTCTCACGGTTCTACACTGCGAGGAGGAGGGGTATCAGCACTACATCCAAATGGTACTGCTCTTCTTCAAAGCTGTTTCTGGTTTGAAAATCAACACAGGCAAGAGTGCGATTATTCCACTTGGAGAGGTGCTGGATGTTTTTTCCCTTGCTCAGTCTTTTGGGTACCAGGTGGAAACTTTCCGCTCACATCTCACTAATTGGGTGCCAGGTAGGAAGCTTTCTGTTCATATACTTAGGGTTACTGCTGGATGCTTCTTTCAAAGATAAAAGGTGCTGGAATATGGTTTCCAAAGAAGGTCGGTGAGCTAGAAAAAGCAGTACATGTCTAAGGGGGCAGGCTAATTCTTAGAAAAGCACTTTATCCAGTCTCCCAACATAATATATGTCTTTGATGGTTATTCCACCACCCATGGCCAAGAGATTGGAAAGGGAGGGTTCTTCAGAGGACCCTCAATGGTAAAGTGAAAGGCTGTTTGTTCCACGATGCATTGCGGAGGCTTGGAGATTAAGGATCTGAGAGACTAATTTGGCTCTCCTTGGAAAGTGGCTATGGAGAAAATTTCTGAACAAGATTCTTTGTGGACAAGTGGTAGTGCAAAAGTTTGGCATGGGAAATGGGTTTTGGGACCTTTGTGAAGTTGTCAGACCTGATGGCATGAGTTTGTGGATGGGGATCAGTTAAAGTTGGAGGAATTTTGCAAATTAACTCAATTCCTCATGGAGAATGGCACTCGGGTAAGTTTCCCGAAAGATCTTTGGTGTGGTGAGGAGGAGCCATGCAACTCTTCCCTTCTCTGTTTCGCGCTGACAGAATATTTCTATGGCAGAGGTTTTCTCGACTGAGGCAGACGCCGTTCTTGGGATCCCATTTTCAGCAGAAACTTCCATGATTGGGAGCTGAAAATGGTCTCTCACTTTTTAGGCAGTTTATATTCAGCGGATTTTGTTTGGAAAGGAATTCTAAAGGATGTTTTAAGTGAAGCCCTTTGGTTCTTTCCCTTGGAGGATGATTTGGAGGTCCTCAGCACCCCCTAGGGTTTGCATGCTTTGGGCGGGAGGCTGCCAGGAATACAGTGCTTGCCGGGAATAGTTTAAGGTAAAGAAGGAACTTTCACATTAATTGGTGCTTGATGTGCAAAGCAGATGGGCAGTCGGTAGGTCATTTACTTATTGCTTTGTTCCTCTGCTAAGGACATGGGATATGGACTTTGGTCACTAGATGTGCTTGGGTGATGCCGTGGTTGGTGGTTGAGCTGCTTAGGAGTTGGTCTCTGTACCAGAAAAAGAAGAAGGGGAAGAAGACTGTGGGGACTGATTTTATTGTGCTTGTTTTGGTGTATAAGGAAAGAAAGAATGACACGTGTTTAAGGTGATGAGCAGCCTCTATCGAAGTTCAAGGTCTTCTTTCTGTCCACTCTTTTTGGCTGGTCAGAGTACAGTTCTTTTTGGGTCTCATGATGCTTATTAAGATTTCTTAGGCAGCTTCCTGCTAGTTTTGCCCCTTTCCTGGCAGCTTTCTATAAAAATCCAACCCCCCAACCAGTGCATCATCTCCGTGGCATGTCACCCATGGTTTTCACTTCTCAGCAATGGAATTCTTGTCTCTTAAGGATCTTGGTAAGAACCGCGCAAGCAAAATAGCAGTAAGAAAGCTTCATCCAACATAACTGAGTACCAACCACTATGGTTTATCAATGCAACACATATTTGGAGGTAAATTCACATAACAGTGAAATACTGACCTGGTGTACAAGAATAGGCGATTTATGTCTGCTTCAAATTGAAGGTGCCTTGGATCTTTCGCAAATGTGGGACTTTTTGCAAGAGTTCTCACAGCCTAAAATTAAAATGAAGAAACAGAAAACACTCAGGGAGATAAAAAGGTAGAATGACGAAACATGTTCATCCAAGAATAAACTAAGCCCGCGGGAAACCCAAGTAACAGATTTAAAAAATAAAACAAATATAAAGGGATGAAGTACCCTGTGCACTTTGAAACTCTAAAATTAACCCTTATACAGCAGTTATACCCCAAATTATTTCTGTTTAGCCAAAAGTTTCTAACTCATAATGTTTTTCTAAAAATTGTCACATACAAGAGGCTGTTAAAAGTAAGGTTTAAACAAGACTGCCCTTTTTACTTGTGTGATTTCAGCTCAGTATTGTTCAGATGCTATGATGCCCAATAAATAAGAAAATGCTACCACCAAACCAGCATACAAACATAAGCTAGTAAACCACCACCAGCAACGAAATTCGTCTCTGCTTGAAAAAGATACAATTGCTTAAACCTATTGGAAGACATATGAGAAAGCCAGTGTTAAACCCAGTGTTCTACATCAACACATCAGCTGCAAGATTCAAATTCATGCAAAAATCTTTTTGGGGTGAATCACAGCTACATGTAACAAGAAAGATGTTTCTAAGTATCAAGAATTTGAAATTATTTGCAAGAGTTTCGGTGGGGACAGAAAGATTACCTCTTGAAATTTCTGAAAAAGAAATGCCATGGAGAAGCCGCGTGTGAAACCCTCACTCCTCTGCTTCAGCTGAAATATTTCGGGTGCTTTTGGTCTTTGGGTTTACAGACCAACCCCCAAAATTTACCCTTCGATCCAAAAGGTTACTGATACGGTTTGGGCAATTCGGCCGTGCAAGCTGGCTGAGATACTACTTACAAGTTTGTTGCTATGGTCTCGACTATCCTCAATTTTCACTTTTTAAATCACGCTCAAATTTTAAACGCTCTTATCTTGTTCAAATCGACCGCATAATGTGCAGTTAAATTTACAAAAATGCTCATAAATATCTTTTTGTATCCTTAAAAAATAAAATACAAAAAGCAAAGCAACTTTCTTGGAGATAATCAAACATAAGACATTGTTAAACTAAAGTTCTGATACAATGTATTCACTTGATTGCATCAATTGATGTCATTTGGTTGCTCTTACGTTAGGGTTTGTGTTTTTGTGGGCATGATGAATCTAACGAATCTGAAAATCAAAAAATTTTTCAGAACTTTTAGAGTTCCTTGTTGATCACAATGAGAGTGTGAAAAAAGTCACATTGTCAAATGCTCCTCAGAATCTCAAATTGACATCACCAAAAGTTCATAAAGAAATTGTTAGTGCCATTGCTGGAAAAATAAGAGATGTAATTGTTAGAGACATAAAAAACGAATTATTTTTCATTTTTGTTGACGAGTGTCGTGATGTCTCAGTCAAAGAACAAATGAGAGTTGTCTTGAGATATGTGGACAAAAGAGGACGTGTCATTGAATGTTTTATTGGTACTGTCCATGTTGCAAATACCGCTGCCTTATCACTGAAAACGCGATTGATAGTTTGTTTTCAAGGCATGAATTGATTATTTCAAGTGTTCATGGACAAGGTTATGATGGAGCAAACAATATGTAAGGTGAATTCAATGGTCTTAAAACTTTAGTTCGAAAGGAGAATGAAAGTGCTTATATATTATGGATGTGCGGTCCTCTGAAGAACT
Organism: Escallonia herrerae; assembly: GCA_033070095.1. Taxonomy (NCBI): domain Eukaryota; kingdom Viridiplantae; phylum Streptophyta; class Magnoliopsida; order Escalloniales; family Escalloniaceae; genus Escallonia; species Escallonia herrerae. Next base: position 360,462 of record JAVXUP010000617.1, on the reverse strand, counting down.
TTATGATGTAGAGGGAATTGGTAAACTTGCTATGAAATTAGTTGAGTTGAAAAATGATGTGATATATTTTTGGGCGTACTTGCTTATGAAATTGGTCTTGCTCTTACCTGTTGCAACTGCTACTATGGAAAGAATTTTCTCTACAATAAAAATAATAAAGACTTGATTTCAGAATCGCATGAGAGATGAATGGATGAATGATAGTTTGGTTTGCTACATTGAGAAAAATGTCTTCAAAACTCATAGGAATGAGACTTATATCAAGTACTACCAATCTTCTGGGCCTCATTGAGTAGTAATTTAATACTTTTGTTTATAAAATCTTGAATATCTAATTTGTATTCTTTTTTTTGTACTTGTAAAAGTCTTTAATGGATCTCGTGAAACTTAATGATACCTTTTGTTTGTCTTTTAAGTTCACTACATTTTTGTCTATTATTTTATTAAATTTTTTTTTTGATAAATTCGATATATTTTTTGAACCCATGAAAAAAAATTTGGGTTCTACTGATGAGTGAGATACTTGTATTAACAAACTAGTCAGACCTCCACGAGCTACGCGCATGGTTGTCTTCCTAGGTATTTTACAAAATTTTATTTACTGAAAATTTGAATGAAAGAACATAAACGAAAAGATAAGAAGTTAATGTTGCCATATTTACTACCTTTTGTTTGACGTGGTGGATAGTTCATTTCCTCAATATTCAGGATGGAAGATGCACGTACTTGCATTATTTGAGTTATAATACAAAATTTTATCTACATTTACGTGTAGGAAAGAACTGGTGGTAATTAAAGAAGGTGTTGTTTTAGGTGTATTAGAAAAAGTGTTTTAGCGAAACCTTTAATAGATGGACAACTTCACTTCTTACTTTTTTACTCTTAAGAATTTGATAAATTTTAGATATTCTTTTTCTTTATTCTTCTAAAGTAAACTTCATTTGTCGCTCCACATATAATTTCGCTACAGTAGCGTTTAGGAGGATTCCAGCAAGCATGTTGGGCAGGCTCAAAGGAGTTACTACATAGAGCACAAGAAAAACAAATAGAGAAATGCTAGCTGCTTGGTTGAATTTTCTTCACTCACTCAGGGTCGTGATGTTTCTCGTTACAGAGGAGAACGGCTGGTTGAGTTGCTATAAAAATAGTTAAAATGGCAATCTTCGAAAAGCTGCAATGCCTCTTATTGATCACTTATGACTAAATAGCTTACAGAATTAATCATGTTACCACTCAACCCACTATACGATATATAGAAGTCGGGCAACACTACATACACTTAAAAGAATCAGCTACAGTATATAGTACATACATATTGGACGGCAACTAACTTCTTTGCATTGCATGTTAATTTGTAAATCACCACTACTTCCATCATATAGCATCTCAATCCTAAGCACCAGTTCTTTATGCTTCCCTTTTAAAACTCATTGAAAAATCAAAATTACCAAACAATTTGAAGAGTGAGACCAACAAAGCAAAAAAAATTAATTTTGCTATATGACCTTGAAATGAAACGGAAATTCAAATTTTCATCAGATGAACATAATTTGTTTAACACCCAGATATTGTAAATCGAATATTTCTTCGTAAATCAAGTGCATCAATGCCTCTGTTTTCATTATTACAAAAATTGTTTGGGTCCCTTAAGGAACACTATTTGGATACTTACTATCGGTTAATGGACGAACTGTGTTGTTATTATGTATATATCTTTTTTGTGGTCAGAGCATCTCAACTTTCTTGCTGTTTTCAGTTTAATATCACAAGTCCAATTAGCTGTAGCAGAGGGTGCTTCTACAGAGATTGGATCTATCCAAAAAAAAGAAAAGAAGAAAAAGAAAAAATGTAGTGCAGATTAGCTCTAGAATGACTATGGTTATCCGAGTAGCCAAAAGCCATGAAGAATACAAACTTGTTAAAGTGAGAAAAAAACCTCAAACATCAAAAGCAAATACAACATATTTACCAATATGGCATCATTATATATCCTGCAATACTAAAAATATTTGGAAAGCTATCACAAACAAAAGTTGTTAAATTCTTGTCTATTATGTAAACAAAAATGTTTATTATGTTGGTATTTTCCGATATGTTCACTGCATAAATAAACAAAAAAATGTTGTCATATAAATGTTCAATAAATTCATGGTCAACATTTTTAACTTTCAGTGTTTATTCACTTTCTTTTTGTCACTAATTGGAAACTGCTTTGACAATTCTTTTCCCATGAATTTGGATAGTATTTATTTTATTCTCATGTCATTCAAAACATAACATTTGCTTATAGTTTTCAATCTCAATTGTCATAGAAGTAATGCAACTTTTTTGTACATAGTAAAGTTCATTATAAAAAGGTAAAATGCTCGCATTAATAGGTATTTTGTAATAACTTTTCTCTAAAAATAGGGTATTGTGTAATTTGAGTGTAGAGTGGAAGAACCACCTGGCTTTCGACCTGAAAGGGGTAAAATCTCCTCATCATGAAAAAAAAAAAAAAAAAGAAAAAGAAAAAAAGCTGTAATCCTTCAAGAAAGCAAAAATATACAATTGCTAAGCAGAAGAAAATGGTATGTGCACCAGTCCATATCAAACCCTTTCCCTGCTTGCATTAAGATGTCTCAAAGAAGAGTTGCCTTTTTGAAACCTGTGTCAAAATCTTATAATTCTGCAAGAACAGCTTAAGACAGTGGAAACCCCACATATCAACGTTTAACCACTAGATCTGTTAAACACATGAAGTACTCAATTTCAATACTAAGTACCTAAAACATAAACTGTGAGATTGCAGCCCCTCCTTTCTTCCTCTTTACCCCTTCCTCCAGAAAGACAAAAGATTATTTTTGAAGTTAACTGTTACTATAAAATGGTTTTAACCAACTTGTCAAAAATGTTACAACCGAGTATGTGATGGGTAAGTGTGCCTTTTCACTTGTTACATGAATGCGACAACTGTATCTTCGCCGGTCAAAAGAAAACGAATCAGAGAAAGAAAAAAAGCTATCATCAAGGTGGAAATATAAACCGATATAAGGCACTATGTGTTTGTGTTATTCCACCTTCATCTGCACGAAGAACTCGAATTCCTTTCACTTGCATAACAAAGTGAAGTCTTTCATATATAGTGTTAAGTGTGTGAAATGAAAAACTAAAAAAAAGTAACAAAAAGCTTGTGCAACAAGGACATGGTGATTTTTAAAAGGGAGAGAACATATGAAACTCTAAAAATGGTAGACCAGCTTCAACCAACACCAACCAATAACACGGAACTTGCGCAAGTAAAGTCTTTCTTGATAGTGCACCGCACACCAACCAACACCGACACAGAGGCCAGATGAACGAATAAGAAGAACCATTGTACAGAGTAATACACAAAAGGTGCGTTTGATAAAACTGAAATTTAAGTGCTGAAGACATAAGTGCTGAATTTGTAAAATTGAAAATTCTAAGCAGCTAAATTTTAAGTACTGAAAAAAAATTTGTCCTGTCTGAAATTTAAGTACTCAATCAGTCCATTCTGTTTGGTAAAACAAAACAACTGAACTCTGAAAACTGTTTAGTTTGACACTAATGCCGTTTTACTCTACTTTTTTTTTTCAAACATTATCAACATTGTTATACAATTGGATAATTGAACGTATTACTATCTCAATAACGGATACTTGAAATGCAATTTTACAATCGAGATAGCTCTGAAACACAAAAGAATATTCAAATCAATCACATGATAAGAATTAGTAAGTAATGTTTCGACAGTCAAATGCCACGCTATTACATAAATAAACTATAATCTCAAATTAAATAATTGAGTTGCAATCTGCTCTCGTAAGTTAACCATAAAAATTTGATCAGCTTGCCTTGCTTTTGCTCCCATATCTACTGCATTTTTGTTATGGTGCACCGTATTCTCAAGAATATCCCCATTGTCAAATCGCTCAAAAAGAAAATCTATAATAATTGTCTTTCGAAGGAAATTGTGTACCGTTGCACAAGCAATAACAATATTTCTCTGTACTTGAAAAGAATATGGTGGCATCCTCTTTAATATTGGGAAACGAGCTTTAAGGACTCTAAAGGAACGCTCAATGACATTTCTTAATCGAGAATGTGCGTGATTAAATCGTTCCTCCATTATTCTTGCATGATGACCATGTGCAAAGTCCGACAACCAATAACGCATATTACAAAAAGGCGTCATAAATCTACAAGTATGTGAATATGCAGCATCACATAAATAGTACTTATTCTGTAAGAAATTCATTTTTTTTTTTAAGAATTTAGTACGGTTTAACATAAATTGCAATGCCATTAGAAAAGCACCATATCTCAATACTTGGAAGAGGAAACGGGAAATGATTAGCAGGATCACGTATCGTTTCTGTTAACACCCTCAAGTCATGTGCTACTCCCTCCTAACCAGCCCATAAAAATGTGAAAACCATATTAAAGTCACGTATAGCTAGAACATTTTGATAACATTCACCCCTTCATCTTCCTCTGTATCGTACTTGCTGATCAAGAGGTACAACAGCATGAATAAGCGTTCCATCCAGTGCACCCACTGCACCCTACAACAAAAAGGTTAACAAACACACAAGTTACAAGTCAGTAATGTATGTCTATAAGCATTCTCGTGTTCCATTAAGAAAATAAAACTAAAAACTTTAATAATATCTAACTTCATAGTTGTACCTGAAATATGTGCCTGAGCAGGCTGATTAGCATTAGGATAATATGTGGTAGGAACAATCATTTCCTTTGAAAACTTTAGCATGGCCGATAACACCTCGTGAAAATACCTATGCACAGTATGTGTAGAATGATTGAATCTTCGTTTGACAAAACGAGTTCTTGTGTTATGACTCAAAATTACCAAGAACATTGTCATTTTCTCCCGTATCGAAACATAACGACTATCCTTTAGCCACCCTCGTGTGCGAAAGTGGTTACAAATGTTCAAAAACGCTTGTTTGGGCATCCTCAAAATCTCTTGAGAATGAGCAGAATTTCCGTTTATTATCTCATCCAAATATACAGCTCCACTAAGCGAAGAATTTGTATCTGGTCTTCTTTTAAAATGTCTTTGTTTCAAAATTTTCATTATGAGAATGGTTGCAACAACTCTTAGAGCATCCTTTTGATTTGTGGTCACCATCATGTACAATTCGTTTTAGGACAATATAAGTGAACATTAATGTATAATCAATAATCAACAAAATAAATGATGAGCATGAATACCACATCATAAAACTACATTAACCAACATCATTGAGAAAATAGACATTATAATTACTAAAAGATAGATAGAGGTCAAGAATCACGCTCCAAAAGGCAACAAAAAGTATATAAAAAAAAAAGCAAGAAAAATCTCTGATATCAACTTCCTACTAGTCCAACAATTATTTATTATCGCATTTCTAATCAAAACACTAAACCAACCAAGTCACGTCACATAAGTCCTAACGTCACATAAGTCCTAACTTTTTCCCATTCATTTGTATCCAAGTTTTTCTAACTTCTTCTGGTGTTTGACTGAGCATCATCTACTGTTCCCTGTATACTTTACTTTCACAAAAAATGTTGCATGCAACAATGTATAAGTGATCAGTCATTTGTAACGTTTCCATGCCATTTAGAATACGATTGCACTCCTCCATGCTTGGCCCATCCGATTTTTCCAAAGTTTTAAGAACCACAACTAGTTGGTCATCAAGCTCATCAGACTTGTCTTTCTTATGGCATTTAACTTTGGATTTTTGTACATCCATCGGAGAATCAGGTGTAGGAGGCACATCAAAGTCATCGTCTACATGTATTTGAGAAGATGGCCCACTGTCTGTTGGCAACCCATCCTTCGATGGACCCCAAGCTTCTTTCTCAGTTGCTCCAAGACCATCAAATAATGCTTTCATCTCATTTGCATACTGTAATCCAGCATATCGAAATTGTTTCGCATCTAAATTTGCCTGTGGTACATTGTGTATATAGTTTAGTTAGACAAAAATAGTTTTATATTTTTTGAAATGCATTTCAGGTTAATGAAATTGTACCTTTATGTAGCCATCTCATTCATCTGGACTCCAGTTCACGGTGTTTGTCACAAGATCGTAACCATTTCCAGTCTTTTCAATTAGTTTGGACCATACACCATATTTGTGTTTCAAATAAGTCCACTGGTTCTTGAGTTGTTTTTGCTTGAGGACAATATCTTTTGTCTCTTTCAATTTTTTAATTAAGTTATCCCATGACACCTTCTTCAAACTACCTCCAGACTTTCCACCATCTGATGCTTCTACAATGCATGCATCTATGAAAAATTTATATAGTTCTGGATCCTTCCAATTTGCTCTAGAACCGTCACCCGAAGCCATTCCTATACAAGTACTACACTGTTAAATACTACTATAAAAACACAAATACAATGTGACAAGGTAAATTTATAATGAATGTAATAAATTCTTTGTTGTGGGCAGCTGATAAGTGCTAAGATCATAGCCTAGTCTGATACATACCCTACAAGCCTCTATTTATTGTTGTCCCAGAAACCATCAGTCATCTCTTAGGAGATCTCTAAGTGCATTATGATTCAAGAGGGTTACAAAAGGTTGGAAAAAGGTCCTACCAACTAGCATATATCACAATAGCGGTGCAATATTATTTTTCAAAACTAGAAGCATGTCAAAAGTACGAAACTGCATGAAATCCAAAAATCTGAACTGGTCTCCATAACAATTGTGTTTGTTGAATCATATATTTAAGTACATGCATCCGGGTAAGTTTACTTTCAATAAGAATCAAAGTAGACGCTTCTTGGGCAGGACATAAACTCATTTTTCCTATTGCATGCGACAACTAAGATCACCATGGATTGTAATTAATCCTGAGGCTAGTTCTTCTGATATTAACATTCTTGATAATACTGTTGTCCTCCTAAAATCAATAGCATTTCGTTGGAATACATCATGTCTTTTTACCTTAGTAGTCCTATGCATAGACAGATGGACCATGCCAACAATGCCACCCTTGTTTATTCATCCTATTTTCCTATAGGAAACTTTGAAGAAAATAGATATGAGATCTGATTTTGGAGAGGGTAAAGGAAGATAAGAAACACTTAAAAGGGGTTCTGGTACTTCTTTGCTGGGTTCTTTCAACTAAAAAATTTAAATGAATAGTTACTTCAGCTTTAGTATCTTGGCAGAGAAGAAGAGGCTACGAGGCAATGAATTCAGTGAACAGAGAGGGGCAGTGAGGTAGCAAAAAGTGGTTGCCAAAGCATTAAAAACTATCATATTTCACTGCTATTTTTTAAAGGTTTCCGCCTCCATTTAATTACTATGAATCTGGTTTCCAAAGCATTTAAAGTGGTTGCCAAAGCATTTAAAAGTGGTTTCACCTCTATCGTCTGGATCTCTCACACCAGTCTATTCACTATGAATCTGCTTTGAGTTCTAACATACACACTTAAGTGCTCTTCATATCAATTCGTCATGCACAGATTGGTTTCACCTTTTTACATATAACAAAGATCCATCTAACAAAGGCCATGCTTTAAATGAATCACAAATGCCATTTAAATAATGCAGCAGGAACAAGGGGAAAAATAAGAAAAAGGAAAAAACACCAAACCCAAAACCCAAATTAAAGGAAGAAGAGAAAGTAAAGACACCTAATTACCCTGATAATAAAAATATAAAGGCACTCAACCATATATGTTGCTGATATTCCAATTCGAATGGCACAAACCTTTGACAAAAAGGCAAGAAATGCCAGATTTGGTATGATCTGCACCTGAAGTTCAGAAACAAGCTAGCTAGCCTGTGCTGGATTAACTTTGCGCTTTTGTGTCAACTTCTTTCGATTTTTCTAACTACTAGTTTATGTAACCTAGAATCCAGATTTGTAAAATCGAGAGAAACAAAAAAGCCCTAATTACATGTTGATATCAAAAGAACTAATTACATGTTGATAACAAAATAACCTAGAATCCTGAATATAAAAAATTGGCAAAAGTCCACGAATCTGAATATAAAAAATCATGTACTACAATTATGGTAGATATATGGAAAGAAGAGATCGCTTACTTCAGGTGGAGTGATGAGTCGTAGAGCAATCTGGAGGAGGCGCAGATGACGAGTAGTGGAGAACCCAGCAGGTAGAAGAAGGAGGCAGATAAGGAGTAGTGAGGGCAAGTCAGTCGGATACAGTAAATATTTTAATGACCAAATCGTTGAGCTCGTTCAGTGATAAGTGATAAGTAGATATGCGTGACTTAAAATATTGGTCTTCAATTAACCTACAACTTATTATTTTAAGTGGTAAAAAAAATGCGTTACCAAAAAGACTTAGCCAAAAGGGGGCTTCTCCTTTGAGATACATATATATATATATATATATATATATATATATATATATATATATATATATATATATATATATATATATATATATATATATTACCATATTTCAAAAAGCTTTGAACAAAGAAAAGAAAAGCACAAAAACTATGATTAAAAGAAGGCACCTGAATCTAAATGCTTGGATGGCTAATTGCATGGATAAGAAGAAATTAACACAAGCAAATGATGCAAGATTCCTCAAAAGCATTATTTGAGGAGTTTTGCATTATTCTACTATAATTTTTCTTAATGATTAGCAGTTATCCTACAATGAAGAACTAAAATGCAAATAAGGAGCCTGAACCTAATTTTAAGTAGATAAGGTTACGAACTTTCTTCATTTTACCAATTAGACAATACTTGAATGTACTTGAATACATACATTCTGCAGCCTTCCTTTCTCTATTTGTTTTTCTTGTAGAAATGTATGTATGTACTTGAATACATACCTTCTGCAGACTTCCTTTCTGATAGTTTTCAAGATATAAAAATTAGACAAGGGGGAAAGCCAACCAACTGAAATCATTCCATTCCAGCATTGCTTTGACTTTTTCGGTGTATATTTATCAGGTAGAAACCCACTTTCACTGTAATCCATATTCTAGATATCGTTATGTGGAAAGCCAACCACATAAAGTCATTTCATTTCCAGTGTTGCTTTGAATTTTTCAGTGTACATTCATCAGGTAGAAGCCCACTTTCACTATAATCCATATTCTAGATATTATTAGCGGATTTTTGTTTAGAACAGAGGATCCAAACAAGGGTATACTAATGCGCTGCCATTGAGCTCCAAGAACAAAATAATCTCGAAATAAATTTGTGTACATTTATATGTAACTTACGAGTTATTTTATTTTCTAATAGTGTGTGTTGCTAACCTATTCTTGTCACACCCAAGGACCCACCACAGGTCCCATTTTTCGCATGACATGTCATCTAGTCAACGGTCGACTTCTCACCGCTATCGACATGTCACCCAGTCAACTCGACATGTCGCCCGGTCAACAATCAATTTTTCAACGCTGTCAAAGCGGTCAAACCAGGTGCACGCACGCTCAAGTTACGCACATTATTTTCATTGACTTTCTGTGCGACTAAACTTATTCTGTTGCCAATGCGATGACATCGACGCCACCAACACGCGGAAAATATACAATAAGAACCGCGACATGCCTTCCCCTTAAGGGGTCGGCGACCCTGGTCCCGGGGGGCCGCCGACGCTCCCTATTGTTACTTCTCATTTCACGCACGACGGTCCATAACGCCCGCTCATCACCGCGATCGTATGGCGCCCTTCGTCGCCCGTGCACCGTCGCCACAATGACCGTCGCGCGCGCCGTCTCTACAACCTTCGTCGTCGGCACAATCAAGGGGGGGCTCCGGCCCTCGCAGCGGCATGGGCTGAGCGCCATCACAGGCTTAGCGCCATCGCCAGCTCAATCAAACTGCGGCATGGGCTGAGCGCCATCACGGGCTTAGCGCCATCGCCAGCTCAATCAAACTGCGGCATGGGCTGAGCGCCATCACGGGCTTAGCGCCATCGCCGACTGAATCAAACTGCGGCATGGGCTGAGCGCCATCACGGGCTTAGCGCCATCGCCAGCTCAATCAAATTGCGGCATGGGCTGAGCGCCATCCCGGGCTTAGCGCCATCGCCGGCTCAATCATACTGCGGGACGGGCTGTATGCCGTCGCCGGCTCAATCAAACTACGGCATGGGCTGAGCGCCATCATGGGCTGAGCGCCATCGCCGGCTCAATCAAACTGCGGCATGGGCTGAGCGCCATCACGGGCTTAGCACCATCGTCAGCTCAATCAAATTGCGGCATGGGCTGAGCGCCATCGCGGGCTAGCGCCATCGCCCGCTCAATCAAACTGCGGGACAGGCTTCGTGCCGTCGCCGGCTCAATCAAACTGCGGGACGGGCTGTATGCTGTCGCCGACTCAATCAAACTGCGGCATGGGATGAGCGCCATCACGGGCTTAGCGCCATCGCCGGCTCAATCAAACTGCGGCATGGGCTAAGCGCCACCACAGGCAACCATCGCCGGCTCAATCAAATTGCGGCATGGGCTGAGCGCCATCGCGGGCTAGCGCCATCGCCGGCTCAATCAAACTGCAGGACGGGCTTCGTGCCGTCGCCGGCTCAATCAAACTACTACACGGGCTTAACGTCATCGCCGGCTCCATCACCAGGGAATCTGGCCCCCATAGCAGGATGGGCTCTAGCCACATCGTTTATGCGTGCGACGCCCGCTCGGGTTGCCCCTCCACGCACGCCACACGCAGGGGGCTTATGTTCATACCCTATTCTGGTCGCACCCCAGGACCCGCTAAGGGACCCACTTTGCGTGACACATCACCCAGTCAGCGGTCAACTTTTCAACGCTCGAGAGCCGGTCAAAGCAACGCATGCTCAAGTCACGTGAACTGCTCGTGAAGTGACCTCGGCATGCCTTCCACCTTGGGGGTCGGCCACCTCAAGGGGTCGGCCACCCTTGGGGGTCGGCCACCTTGAGGGGCTCGGCCACCCTTGGGGTCGGCCACCCTATGGTGTCGGCCACCTTGAGGGGCTCGGCCACCCTAAGGGGTCGGCCACCCTTAGGGGTCGGCCACCCTATGGGGTCGGCCATCTTGAGGGGCTCGACCACCCTTGGGTCGGCCACCTTGAGGGGCTCGGCCACCCTTGGGGGTCGGTCACCCTATGGGGTCGGCCACCTTGAGGGGCTCGGCCACCCTTGGGGTCGGCCACCCTATGAGGTCGGCCACCTGCCTTGACGAACGACGACCGTCGTTCGCGACCGCGCTCCGCCGTAATCGCTGCGACCGTCGCTCTCGGCCGTGCTCCGTCGTCGCGACGACCGTGCTCCGTCATCGCGACGACCGTCGCTCGTAGTCACGATGACCGTCGCTTGTGGCCGCTCTGTCGCCATGACGACCGTCGTTCACGGTCGCACGCCATCCACGCAACGACCCCTGTTACTCGGACGTCACTCCGCGACCCCGTCGCTCGGAGGAAGTTACTCTGCGACCCTCGTCGCCCGCACTCCGTCGCGCCCATGCGCCGCTCCACAGATACAGTCGCGCCCCCGGGCGCTCTCTGTCACATTACAGTGCCCTCGGCACCTCACTCACTCCGCCGCGCCCTTGCGCTGCGCCGCTAATACAGCCGTGCCCCCGGGCTCTCTGTCACTCTAACGGTGCCCTCGGCACCACTCACTTTACCAGGCCTGTGTGACACTGCCATGACTTGTATCCCGGCACCAGGTAAGGACTCGCGACAGTTGTCGTAGCGCCCATGCGCCACAATCAATGTCTCGTGCTGTAGGCACCGCGCCCATGCGCCACAATCACGTTATATGCTTACAGGATGGACTCACAACCTGAAAGCCATCGCCGTCTTCATTCCGGGGGGACTTCGCTCCGTGCTCGGCACAAGGACCCCTCGCAGCGGGATAGGCGACTCCTTCGGAACACTATCTCTGCCAGGGTGCTTGCGTGACTGGCCTACGTGCTCTGGCACTGGGGGCTTGCGTCGGCACCCCTAAGGACTATGACCCCCGGGTCACTCCGAGATGGGAGCAGGTCTTCGGAAGGGCATCTTGCCTAATCCACCTGGCAGCTGGGCGTCGGGTCTTCCCCACCGCTGCCAGGCCTGTGGGATTCAGTAAGGGCTTGGACTGGAGGCTAGGGCAACGGGCTTACTCTGATCACGTCGGCACGGTGTCTTCAGTCTTCTCAGACAGGTAAAGAGATGCTGTGTGGGGCAAGGCAGTGCGAATTTGGGAACCGACATTCCAACGGAGAACCGGTATTTGTGGACCCCTGGTGACGTGTCACCCTCAGGGGTGACACGTGTCAGCTGATGACACATTGATGACATCGGCACCTTTTCCCTATAAATAGGGGATCTTGAATTTCATTGAAGAGGACTCTCATTTTGCCATTTCCACTTTCTCTCTCTAAAACTCATTCTCTCTGGAATCCTAGAAAGAGAAACACATTCGGACACCTGACATCAGACTCTTGACGCTGCACCCCTGACGTTGACCCTAGCTAGGATTGTCGGTCGCCGGCCCCATTCGCCTTCGCCTTGCCTGCGCAGCACTGCCAGCCCTCGCGGCCTGTCTAGGGAGCCTTGCTCTCGGCCCTCACTCCATCCTTGCTATCTCTCATTTTGTACACTTGGAAGCTGACTCGGACTGCAGTCTTTGTAACACCTCCACGTAGACGTGGACCCTCTTTCCTTGGCATCAGTGTGTTTTGGTCGAGATTGGCTGTTATCATGTGTTGAAAAGATGTTGCATTTTTTTACTAACTCATATCCATTACAGGAATCACAAAAGATAATACAAAATGCAACAAACTCATCTATTAAAGCACAAGTTTCAAACTCTCTTTGGGAGAGGGCACATGCATGGAACAAGTCACTTATAATGGCAGATATGAAAGAGCTTATGCATCCTCAGAGACTGACATTGGCACAATGCTACATGGGCCGTCTAAATCTTGAGACCAAGGAAAGTAACGATATGTGAAGCATGCATCCTCAGAGACTGACATTGGCACAATGCTACATGGGCAGTCTAAATCTTGAGACCAAGGAAAGTAAAGATATGTGAAGCATGCATCCTCGTATGCTTATTTACAACTCAACTATTGCAATCATTGAGTTTCAATGAATTTCCAACATCTTTAGGAAAATATGCATCCACTATATCACACTTCATACTTAATTGGAAAAATTATGAAATTCAATACAGAAAATGCAAGAATGCAAAATACGTGATTCTAAGTTGTACCATTTCTTCTTTCCATAATAAATCATAAGAAGAAAGACAAAACTTCGCAAATCCCTGGTGAACCTCTAAATTCTTCTGGTCAAGTGAAATTTACAGGCACAAATAAGTAAATCATGTGCATGAACCCCGAACAAACAGAAATTGCAGAGCTCACAATATACATCAACAAAGTGCATGGAAATCATGCAATTTTGATGAATTGAAAAAGAAGAAGATGTAAACTTTCATGCCTATACTCCAAAGAAGGCACCATTAGGAATCATGTAATTGGCGATAACCAAAGGGAGAAACCCAACAAAGTAATAAAATTGTCAATCCATTTCCTCGTCCAAGAAAGCCAACTTCTCTGTTTGGTTGCCCGGGAAAGTAATACACAATATAACAAACTTTCATCATCTATCAAACAATATGGACAACACTTTTCACTGGACTACATCAACTATATAACCTTAACGATTAGAAGCTCTAATCATATTAATCTTCCGTTTTCAGTAAAACCAAAGAAGAGTTATTTCATTTTTATTTTCAGAGGGGAAGGTGGTGAATGGATTACCGCACTTTTCAGTTTTCACTATAACGCATCTCTTTCTAATTTCATTGTAATTCTCATTGGAGAGGCTCCAATCAAATGGTATTTTGCAGAAATTAAAGATATGTAATTGAGTTTGGCAAAATATGAGTTCTGAAATAAGGCAAGGAATTGAAGATACATGAGAGAATTAGTAAAGTAATTACCTCTCTCTTCCAATTGTTACCGGAGGTAGCAAGGTGATCTTCGTTATTCTAGCCGTATAAAATTCTGGCAGATTTCCTACTGTTTGAATGGCTTAAAAGGATAAGAAGAACAAAAGGTGCAACTCTCTGGTGGGAAACGATCGTAAGCTGCGAGTGTAAGCAACACAGAGAAGCTAGGATTTACCTATGGTGTTCAGTGCAACTTTCCATATTTAGAGTTAGAGTTGTCAAATGGGCCGGGCGGCCCGCGGGCTGGCCCGGCCCCGCCCCTTTCTGGCCGGGGCCCTTTGATGAACAGTGCTGGCCCGGCCTTTTAGGGCCTGGGCCAGGCTTACATTTCCCAGGAAAAAGCCCGGGCCCGGCCAGGGCTTGGCCCGGCCTGATTCAGGCCCGGTTCAGCCCCCCTCTTTACTTTTGAAATTCCACTTCCCCCCCCCCCCCCCCATTTCCCCCCAATGGATTTATTCCCCTTTTCCCCCCTAAACAGTAATGAAGATTTAAGTAATGCGAAGAATAATAACACATCTTAAAGTCTTTGATTATTTTTTTTTATAAATATAGTGGTCATGGAATCGAGTAAATTTCCAACATCTTTATGTATTGAAATTGCTGACCCCAATGCATCGTGTACCTCCACATTTGCTGTATTTTGTCAATTTATGTTATAATTTGAGTGGGCTGGAACTTGGAATCTATAATAAAGCGTCCCTAACAGCAAATTACCATAATTAAAACAAAACCCTTACCTTGAATAACAAGAAAATGCCAAAAAAATATAAAAAAAAAAAGAAATTTGGGCCCGGGCCAGCCCAAGCCCGGCCCTAAATGTTGGGCCTAGGGCCTGGGCTTGGACCGGGCCCAGATATCCTCAGAACCCGGCCCGGCCCGGTTGGCAGCCCCCTTGGCCCGGCCCCGGCCCGATTTGTTGGAGGCCCGATGGGCTTGGGCTGGGCCGGCCCAAGCCCGGCCCATTTGACATCTCTAATCAGAGTATAGAAGTTAATGCACAGTAGTGTAGTGTGTGTAGCTGGCAATTCTGTCATCTCCTGGGAGATGAAGCTACACAAGTGAACATGCACGTGTACAGAAATACTGCTGAGTTGACATGAGTGCCAAAAAATAGTTAAGAAGAACTGATCTGGGATGTAAATTTGCAAAAAGAAAAATGCTGGAACTCCAATACAACTGTTGTTCTCCATCATAGTAGCTCACGAGTGAGAAGTTGTCATAAGCGCCTCTTTTTGTGGTCTCTTCTCCCTGGAGAAGATGAGCAGTCATCATTTTCCATTTAACCCATGCCCCAGCAGCTGCATGCGATGAAAAAATAGGAAATTTAAGAAAAATAAAAATATTGCAAAAGCATATACTTAAGACCAGTCACAAAGCAATCAAATCCAAAAGGATGATGCGTGGGAGGACTTTGTTGATAATTACCTACACGAAAACTGTTTGCAGAAAATTATTGTGATAACAATTAAGTCAAGTAGATCATTTCTTAAACCATGAAATTATTCCATACCCAACGGAAAAAGGAACTATGAAATTTGTGAATGCACAGGATACACCAGTAATAACGTCATACATTTAGCTTCCAATAGACATTTTCTTATTCCAAAAGTCCTTGTCTCTAAAATGTTGAACTATATATTTAAATCTACTCTTGTCCCTGTAGAGATGGAGTCCACCCACTCCTTTCTGAACGCTAAGTGCCCATCATACAACTTAAGAAGTTCGGAAGTAACAATACAAAACAAGGCATAAGATCTTAACAGAAGTCAAAAAGAAAGATGGAATCCCGAAGTCAGATTGGTCAACAATATTTCATGTTGTGCTTTACTGAGTCGGCAAAAACATTCATTTGTTGCAACGTGTAAGGACGAGATGATAAATTCCAACAACCATTTGCATTTTCAGTTACAGGTAGATGGTAATTTTTATAGCGAACATGAATTTAGAATAATGAAAGTAATTCCAAAATCAATTTGACTCGGAGAGGATATGCATGCATCAAGAACCAGAATATAAACCTTACTTGTGTTTCCATGTCCTCAAAATTTAGCTTTTTGTGGTAGGCATTATCAAATTCCCTTTCACTTTCAGGAATTAAATCTATAAATTGCTCCCAAGCTACACATGGGTAAGCAATGCAGAGGAATCAAACCATGATTAAAACTACATATATCTACAGCAAAGAAAGATCCTTACCCAACCCTATTAGAAAGAGGCAGCAACATACAAAATTACGGCATTACAAACAGAACGCTAGCCTGGAAAACCACTTTCAATCCACACACCCACCTCCGTGATGAATTTGCTAGAGATTTTTGCTAAAGAAGTTGATGCATTCCAAATGAGAGATCAGTAGATAATTATTTTCTACCTTCAGGGTACAGTGTGCTTGACATATATAAGATCTTTTTGGATGTCTAGAGGCAAATGTCAACAAAAAGAAAAGATTTTATCGTATCAATTGCAACAACTTTTTCACACACATTACAAATCTAATCGTGTTTAGAAGGCTTGAGCTCCTATTTGCATTGTATTATGTTAGCAGCAGCATTGTATGAAGTGCATGGCATTCTATTAAGTACTATATCAAAGTAAAAGGAAGAGAAAAACCGATTATGCTTTTTCTTCCACAACAAAAAGATCCCTCTAAGGATGGTCCGAGTGACCTCTAAAAAGCATCGAGGAAACTTTTTCAGCAATTTAGATCTAATTACAAGATTCCAAATTATCAACACAAATACTCAGAAAAATTTGAAGCTTGGACAAAAGAAATAGTTCTAATAAATAAGATTATGCACCTTCTCAGGATGTGATTGGCTGTATGCAAGAGCAAGCGTGCTTCCCCATGACACCACCAAATACCTGAAGAATCAAGCTGATGAAGACATACAGATTAACATCCACAAAGCCAATCACCCAGTGATTTATACCTGCCATTCTGGGATTTCCGGGTGTTATCTCAACTTTTCAACATCTTCAATGAGGTCCCATGTTGATCCACCAAGCAAGCATGGGAGTACTCTTACCAGCACCTCCTGGAGGAAGATGTTATTTTCATCAAAATGAATTTACAGGAACCTAGCAAATGTCCTAAAATAAACTTTAGCAGTCCGGGTGATGAAGAACCAGATCAAATAGAATGATACGATAAAATTAGGATCAAAGAATCATCGATCAGTTGGTGATATTCCATTTCCTGAGCTCCATATAGGAAAACAACCGGCTACAAAGTGTAAAGGGTATTTTCATAAAGGCACCTAAATTCATTACTATCCAAAATCACTTTTCAGATTTCTTCAGCAATAAATGTCCGAAACCCGATGATCAACACAACCCACACATTTTCAAACTTCTCATAATCTAAAAGTTAATCTCGCCCATACAGTGGCAAACTTCATATTCTTCGATGCCAAACTTTTCCAACTGTTAAAATCATGTGAAAAGTTATTCCTAAGGTCAAGCTGATATCACATTAAGAACCTAACAAAAACTTTCGTTGGCGTCACAAAGCACTTAAAGCAACATTAATGTAGATGATAAGGAAGAATACACTTGGAATCATTTCAAGAAATGTTTTATTCATCCCGTAAATTGCCGAAAAGAAAAATGCTGGAACAACTGAAACAATTAGATAAGACATGACTAAGTGACTTAGATCAATTACCAAATTACAAGGACAAAGAACAAGTAAATACATGTGTTTAGTTATGAAATTTAATTACAACTCACGTGCCCATTTGGATTCTGCGACTGCTCCCATAAATAGAGTGGACATCTGAAACCTTCAAAAAACCCGTACTACATGGCTCGACATCAGAATAAAAACTTCTTATTAGCTCTGGAGATTCGTTCTTTAACTCCATTGATGCTGCACTTGGTTCTTGCTCACTGTTATAAGCAAGAATTCGACAGCCTAATCCTAATTCTTACATCGTGCACAATTGGACAAAAATTTAAAAATCTGAGCCAATTCATGTACACAAAGAACTCTTCTTTTCAAACAAACTAATCAAAACAATTGCAAAGCTCCAAACTCTACAATGCAAATTGTGATTGTAAAGCTCCAAACTTTAAACGGTTTATGAAATAAAATTTGATTCTTAGTGTAATTAATAATTGCACTCAAAAGAATCAACTAAAACTGGACAAAGTAAACATCACAAATTCATAACAAATTAGCCAAAGAGAAACGAGAATAGCTGTTGAAGAAAGAAATGAAATTACCTATGTTTGGAAAGGGGGAGGTTACAAAGAACAAGCAGAAGTCACTGACCACCTTCTTTGCGGCAGCAAACTCCTTCTCTTTATCACCTGAACAACAAAAATGTATGACAATAGCTCACCATAGAGGATATCAACTGGGAATTTCATTTTAGCTGGGCATTTGAAAACTTTCAATTATATCTTCATTGCAAATAAAATTCTCAAAATTACGTAAAAAAATGTCTTCAATAAGCCAATAAATATAAAAAAAAAAAAATTTTATACGAGGAGAGAAATTCAGCATGAGAGAGACACTTCATAAAATTCTAACTGAAAAAAATCAAGAAAGCGAGATAAAACATCAGAAGAAACCTCAAAAAATAGTATACCGACAGAAAAAATAGAAATGTTATCTAAAAATACACATTTACCTAAACATAGCAGCTTCAATAATCTGTATAATTTTCCAAAATCCCAGTTTTTTTCTGCCACAAACGTATCATCACATATACATGATTGGAGAGATACAAAAAATTGAATGGGTTTGTATTTTGGCCATCGCTCCATCAATTGAAATGGAGATCTTCAACCCACTTAATACTGGAATCCATTAGAGCTTCATTCCTTACCGTCATCCTCATGATAGTTGTTTTGGACATTCGGGAGTAGTTGCGAAGGACAGCCAAAAACTCACCAGATGTTGGCGGCGCTATCAAGATGATGGCAAGGGAACACGATGGCGAAAATGAGAGTGCTTGTTGACATGTGGCCGTACGTGGGTGCCAAAGTTTGTCCTTTTTGCTGAGTAGTGGCAGAGATGTAAATGAGGGGAAATGTCAGGACAGTTTGTTATAACTGATGTGTGGATGACTATGGATGACTTTCGCCTTATATATATATATATATATATATATATATATATATATATATAACTATATAAAACCCGAGTCATTCAGTAAATTTCAGTTCTTTGGTTAGCTCTAAGATTTACATTGAATCTGGACTTAAGATAATAATGATAGAGACCTTGAATTTGATCCATTTATTATACCTTGAGTTTAGACATCTTATTATCTTATTACTCTTGCATTTAAATCACATTGTACACAGTACTTATCTTCCTCCTTCTCACTTCCTTCTTCTCTCCTCTTCTCACATACTCTTTCTTGCCCTATGTCTATATGTTGTTGTCAATGCATGCACTCGACTTACATGAAATATAACATATTAACACAACAATTTGAAGTTTTTGCTTTATCCATATGGTTAGGTACTTAGAATATTTCAATGTTTATGTTGAAATCTTTCCTTTCATCATTACACTATCTTTTTTAGCAACAAATATAGGCCAAAAAAGTCAAAAAAGAAAAGCTTGAAATAGTTAACCTTAGATGTCTCATGCATATATGCTATCATGTTGGCATATCAAATATATAAACAAAAAGGAAATTAACCCTAACATTTTTGTTAAAGGGATTTGAGTCGATGAGATAAATGCAATCTTAGAAGAATACACTTCCAATTTCCTTGCAATTTCTGTCAAAATTAGTTTGTTTGTGTAGTATCTATTAAGTAGCATGAATTATCTCATTAACATTTAGATAGAAAATTGAATTAGCATGAAACTATAATTTTCTTGGATTCAAAAGCAAACTATTTTGGCGAAAATGTTAAACTGCATACCTTTCCAAAATGGAAGAGCAACAAAAGTAATACAGTATCACGTCGAGAAAAAAGATATAGTTAATTTCATGAAGTACACTGACATGAAAATGAAATTGGAGGGAATATTACATTTTTATAAGTTTTATCCTAAGTTAGTAGTTGTATGCATGAGGTCTAACATGTTATTGTCAGTATGGAACCACATTTTTTTCAAAATAAAATTATAAGAAGGAATTGGAAATGATTGGAAGAAAAATGGAAAGGTATGGAGGTCTAAGACAACTTTTACTTTAATTTTGCAATATATACACTATAGGTCGTACCAATGTGGCGGTGGTGACGTGGACGCTCCATGGTTGTAGTTATGGTAATGATGCTAGCAAGACGATGAAGGCAGGTACGGTAGCGATCGGTAGGCGATGGTGACAGTAAAGATGGCAGTAATGGTGCATCGACCAATGACCAATCATTCTAACAGCAATGATGGTAGCGGTGGTTGTAGTTGATAGTGTGGTAGCTTTTAGCAAAAATATGATGACAGTGTTGGTGGCCATAATAACTCTAATATGATGATAGTGGTGGCGACTCTAGAGGCAATGTCAGCAGTGATGACCAGTATTTTAAAGGGAATAGTAAGACTAAGGCGATGGTAGTGTAGCAGCTGGAGACTATCGTGATCGAAATAAAAGCAAATAACCTAATTAAACAATAGTTATTCTAGATATAATTTCTTGACTTAACTTCAAAGCCGTGTAAATCCTATCCTTTAACTTGGAACTTTTAAAATTTTCACCATGAGAGCTTTTCTCTTTACCATGTTTTTGTATCCGTGTACAAAAATCAAGAAGTGCCATTTGGTCCAAACTCAAATGGCAACGGTCTGAACAATTTTTTAATGACAACTTTTACTAATTATGTATGAATAACCTTAATAATGATGAACATTGGTAAAATTACACTTCATAAATCAAATAAAGAAACACGTATAGTAAAGCACTTCTAAAGATACAATGTGACGATTTTGATAAATAAGGAAACGAAGGAGGACATGAATTACTAGCAATCAATATCTTGGTAAACTTATGATACATTTTTTTTCGGTCAAAAGCGCTTTTAGATGATAGATAGGTAATTCTGAAATTCGCGTTAAAAATGTTATTTATTTGTTAAACAGTTATGGTTAATGAGATTATCATTTTAAGCAACGCGTTAATTTATTACGTGACAAACTCATAGACTTGGTTTTTTTTTTTTTTTGGAATTTCTGTTCTATTTCATCGTGTTAAAGTATATGATTTTCAGTAGAACCAAATTGCATACTATCCCGTGCATTTGCACGGGTATATAGTATAGTATATATATATATATATATATATATATAGATAAACTAGCTGTAACCAGCTTGCAACAAATTTGACTCCCCTTCACCAATTCAAAGCAACCACGTGTCGTACTCTTATTCCCGCCAAAACCATCTTCAAAACCTGCATGTAGTATGTCTCATCTTCTCACACACACACATCAATGGCCACGAAACCGATCCTCCTCGCCCTCCTATCCCTCTCCCTCCTCCCCACCCCCGCCACTCCCCTTCCCGCCCAAACTCTCGCCGACGCCGCGTCCACCCTGTCGACCTCCGGCTACACCGCCATGTCCCTCACCCTATCCCTCCTCCCAAAATCTCTCCTCTCCGCTCCCCTCGCCGCCACTATCTTTTCCCCTCCGGACTCCGCCTTCTCCGCCTCCGGCCAGCCCCCCCTTTCCCTCCTCCAACTCCACTTCTCCCCGCAGGCCCTCTCCTTCGATTCCCTCCGCTCCCTCCCCTTTACCACCGCCATCCCCACCTTCCTCCCCAATAAACCCCTCTTCATCACCACCACCTCGCCGTCCGATCGAATCTCCATCGACAACGTCACCATCACCGGCTCCCCCATCTTCGAAGACGGCTCCCTCATCGTCTACGGCATCGAGACCTTCTTCGATCCCGACTTCGTAATTTTCCCGCCAACTCCTAGCCCTAGCCCTAGCCCGCAAATATGTGTCCCAACGACAAATTATAGCAGCAATCTGTTTCGAGATGCTTCTGAAAAGCTCAGATCGAACGGCTACTCGATATTCGCGTCGTTTTTGGACCTCCAATTGCCGCTGCTTCTTGGCAGTAATCCGACAAAGCCTTATTTGACGGTGCTGGCTCCGGTGGACGAGTTGATGTTCGAGTACGCCGGGAATTTTTCCGAGTATCCGTCGCTGTTTACCCGGCATGTGCTTCCGTGCAGGCTGGGGGCGAAAGATCTGGCGAAGCTCGCGAACGGAACGGTTTTCGCGACATATCTGAACGGATTCAGGGTCAAAATTAGCGTGTCCGGTCATACATTGAAGGTGAATGAAGGTCCGGTGTCGTTCTTGGATATGTACTACAGTGACTGGCTGGTTGTTCATGGACTGAGGGAGATTCTCTCGGTGCCGGGGATTGTTGTGGAGGGGGAAGGAGAGACGGCTGCCGGTGCCGTGGGCGAGGAAGAGTCGCTCGCGCCGGATCGCGGTGAGTCTTAAGGTTAGAACACATCGTGTTCGGTGTTGTGATGATTTGGTGGTTTCGTTGTTTGAAGTGCTCTAAAGGTGAGAAAATTTGTTGTTTGTGACGCAGGTGATGACAATGTGGCTATACTCTCTCTGTTTCTTGTGACGTCAAGTTTACTGGCCTTCTACTATGTGATTTCTGGAGTCGTTTGAGAGCTTTGGAATGTTGGTTTTGAGAGGTAAACTAACAGTTGTTTCTACTGAAAATGGAGGATTACATGTGGAGAGTTCATAATGGTTAGGGTTACTAATACAGCAATTGTAGTTCAATGAAAATAGCTGCCCATTTCGTGCTTCAATAGAGGATGAAAGTTGGTTGCATTCGGCTTATCTTTTGTGATTCCTGCAATGGACATGAATTGGGGGCAAAATGGCAACATATTTTGACCAAATGATAACAGCCAATCTCAACCAAAACACACCACAAGAAAATGAGATACCCTGAGTTTCATATTGACGTAAACAAAATTATTCTAAAATAATTTACATCTCTGATGCCCTGGGAAGCTAAACTATTACAAGTAGCCTTCAACAAGGGTATTCCTTAGCTGATGGCTTTCACTGACAAAATGACCATCAATGCAACTGTTCAAATTTAGAGTAGCCATTGCCAAGGGGCCCTCCTTTATTGCAGAGGCATCTCCTTTAGGGAGTACCTGTATGAGATAAATCAATAAAAGGTGGAACATCTCATTGTAAACATCATCAATGCCCAAGTAATCACAAACCGTCTAGGTCAAACATATTAAGTTGGTCATCAGGAAGAGATTCATGCTGCTGGCCGGGTTTACCTTGGTCTAATGGCGGAGGCTCAACTTGCTCGTAGGACTGCACCTCGGGATCAGTTTCAAGAGGCTCGAGTTGTATTACTTTAGGTTGGATTTGATCAATAGGTGGTGACTCGAGTGGCTGGTATCTAGGCTTATTTTGCTCAAGTAGAAGGTATGTGGTACAATACCAAAACGCCAGTATCCTACTTTGAGCCATTACTGTATCTCTTATGCAACTGCCTCCAAGGGAGAGTCTCTCAAGTGCCTGCGAAATGAGGGGAAAATTTTAAACCGAACAGAACGTAGGAAATTGTAATTGAGTGCGACAAAAATAGGATGTGCAAATCTTTCAAGAATAAGGATTTAGGATGATCTAAATGTGCTTCAGATAGAAGGCAATCCCATGTACCCAGTTGGTTGCACTATAATTCATCTTCGCATTTATGTAATTCACAAACGAGCATGTCATTGGATTTTCATCCAAAACATTAGGACAAAGTTTATTGTTGAGCATCATTAATTCAACGATTCAGAATAACTCAATTTCTAAATTATAGGAGGGAAACTTTGAACGAATGTGTCAGTACATGATGTCATTAGGCCATGATTAAATTAGATTAAACACATAATAACACATCTTGAACGTCACCACGTATTCTATAGTCATTTGAGAAGGTACTTGTGTGAGCGTCAGGAATGTGATACAAGCAATAGATAATATGATAACGTTCAAAACTTTAGTTGAGGTTTGGATTCATTAAGATTCACAATCTTCGCATACCTGTTCTCCGGACTGTATATCATATGGATGTTGATAATCGAACTTAAGGTCACTGAATTCATTGATGCAAAGCCCTTGAAAAGCCCTGAAGTAGCAGCAAATTTAAGTATTTGAATATTAAGCTTAGTTGAGAAAAGGCAACAATAGCAACACATCCCTTAGCAAAAAAATGGAAGAAGTTTCTGAAGAATAAGTACATCCACATTTACCATCGTATAAGAGAAACACGGGGAACCCAGCGAAAGATAATAGGCGTGTTCTCTGCGTTGACATAATAGCCTCCAAATACAATAAAAACCGTCATAAGAGAAGGCCCCAAGGCCAATGCTGCTTCAGTGGTTGGAACCATAGCACCCACAGTCAGACCCATTGCAGATGCAGCGAAGGACTCGACTGTCACAATTCCACAGAACTTCCCAAATCTGGAATGTCAAAATTCTAGTCAGTAAATTCAGAAGTTCTGTTCAGATTTTCAGGGGTTTGCACTTCCTTGTTCGCTTTCGGTATTAAAAACAACGCAAAAAAGTTACTACTTTGTCCAAGTTGGCCATCCTTTGTCTCACTGCTATTGTCCACCATGTCAAATAGCATATTTTCCTTCTGTTACAATCCTTTTTTACTGCTAGGTGAGGAAGGGCATACAAGTCTTAGGGCAGCTACTTTGTGCAAACAATAATGACGTTTAGTCTATCCAGTATAGCCTCCATGCATTCGAGTTGGCAAGACCAACGCTACTACCTCGTTCATTGACCACTTATAAGGTCAGAGTTATTCAAGCATGGAGCGCATCGAGAAAGCACCAGATGGGAAGCCAGAGTCCTTTTAATATGGGGTATAATTTCTTGAAACAAAAATATCCATCAAATAACCAATTAAGTTCAAGACAGACCTCCACATGTAATATGGCTTTATATAGAACACATTTACACTCTTTTGTCTTGAATATTCAAACTTGTATACAACACTTGGTACGCTCCATGCATTGGCAATGTGAACTCCGACTCTTTTTCCTATTGGATCTGAACGTGCTGTAGAATTGCAGTATACTTATACTAAAAATACATGCAGTCTATAAGTGCTACTGAAATACATGCAGTCTATAAGTGCAATGTGAACTCCGACTCTTTTTCCTATTGAATCTGAACGTGCTGTAGAATTGCAGTATACTTATACTAAAAATACATGCAGTCTATAAGTGCTACTGAAATAGAAAGGCGGTCACCTGGATAGAGTAGGATGAAGACGAGACATGGGGTAAAGAATGGAACCAAACAGTAAAGGAAATGCTGCTCCAACGGGAATCTCAGCAATCAACTTTGAAAGTAAGTACGGTCCCAAGGCATAACACCCCTTGGCACGCTCTCTATCTACAATCGCACGTTCCTTGGGAAACACCCCCACAGTCTTTGTCAGTGCAGCCATTGCTGTATTTATAGCAGCAACCTGTCAAGAATGAGAAAAATGTTTCTAGATAAGGGTTCATTTGAGAACTTACCTTGAATAAAGATTTGAAATATCAAAAATACTACAACGGAACCCTGGAATCATCACAACTTTATTTTGGTAGGGGAAAGGATAAAGCACTTAGCAAGGGAGACAGCAGGAGATGAAATTTCAAGCTCAACATAAATTCGAGGAAAAAAGAAAAATATGTGATATTAGCAAGTTTACAACAATAGCAGTTTGCAACTTTGATGCATGTGAACTTCATCTTGCCATATAATGGATTCGGTCACAAATAACAATGCCAATGGAGAACTTGTAGGTGATGCTTAATAACATAGAAATTTTTCTGCAAATCAGCAGCCACCTCTCTTCCTTATCTTGCGTGTTCCTATATGTTAACATGCTTATGTACATCACTGCACATAAAACCAGAAGGGAAGAATCACTTTAACGATGTTTAAAGATAAATGATGATGTGTGTCGATTTCCAGTATATGTATCGCAACAGACAAACAAAAAGGGAAAAAAAACTCCCAAGTATCTTCAACAAAAAGAAGCCACCTCACAATTACAAAAAGAGAAGCCAAGATTAAAAGGAAAACAAAAGGAAAGATAAGGCATCAAAGCTATATTAGTGATGGTACAATGGCACAAGTTGACAGGTCTCTACATGTCTAGTATCAATTTGGTTTCACTTGAGAGATTGATCCAAGTATCAAGTATTTCGTTACCTTAAAGCTTGAAATGGCATTTAGGGAAGAACATAATGAAAAGTAAGAGTCTTGCTAAGAGGTGGCTGTTGACAACAATCGAAGGGCTCCACGGGAAAAAAGAAGGGCCTTCACTATAAAGTTCCACATGAGGGTATAAAAGGGCAAAAACTACGTGATACATTGACCAAAGCTCTTGGCTAGCATACCAACAAAGAAATCCAAAATAAGGTGCAGGAATCGAGTCTTTAATAAGAAAAGGAAACCACAACCAGTACAATCTCCCACCACCACTCCCCTCTTTCATAATTTTCATTGACTTCCTCTTTAAAGAGAGAGAGTTAAGTCGTGCCACAGTAAATTCTGGTATTAGCTCCTCTTTCTCCCCATTTCTATTAATTCTATTAAGAACTCTGCTGTATCACCATATGTGGCTGGCAGCGCCTGCTTAAAGGCAAACCTAATTAGGTGTTTAATATTTTACATGGAAATTATTTGATCGCACCAAACTAATAAACCGAGTCTAATGCACTGCACAGGACTGAAATGAACGTGAAATCATAAGCTTCCAAGCATTTCTAGTTTGAAATCCATGCTTTAGCATTTGTATCACATGGACAACAGTAAATTAGCAAATATTAGAGTGTGAATAGAAAACCTGAAGCAATCCCATTCTATCCTGTATTGACGTCTGCGACCTTCCCATTCTCCAAAATACCGACCCAAAAATCATAGCTGAAGCAATTGACATTCTTGCCCGAACTTTGTTAGTCGGCCCATCACGAGAAGCCTGCATCCATGCACGTTTGAGGAGCAACCAAAATTGCCTCCACCAACTGCCTCTCCCTTTAGTAATGGTTTTCTTACTTAACTTCAAGCTGCCCTTAGGGCTCTCCTTTCTAGCAAGTGAATTTGCATAGAAATTCAGTGATGTCTGTTGGGAGAATGCCTCAACAAGCCCATCTATCCTTTTGTGGGAAGAGTAGACACTTTCAGGGGAACTGTAGTCGACTGATATTAGATCAGCCAAAAATTCTGCAGGATTAACATGATCTGGGCATTGATACCTGTCGATACCAATTAATCAGTCAGTTTAAAAAAAAAAATCTTCAGAATTTGCAGCACATGGTTACAGCTAAAGCCATAACAAAAGTAGCACAATACATACTGAAGCAATCATAGGGAAGGACATATTCTGCACTTTGTCAGAACTTCACAACATAAAAGAAGAAAAGGCAATGGAGTTTCAAACTGATTAACATGAAAGAAGGAGTTATATGTCTGCAATCTGTATCCACAGAGAATGAGAAAAAAATGTAAAAACAAATTCCAGGCAAACCTAAACTGAAGTAGGGTTGTTCTAGGCGAAACCAAACTTGATTTATCAGCTTATCCATATTGCCAATTTGTTATTATTTCTTTTATTTCTTTATCTACTAATACCTCAGAATCACTTCATCGTATTTCACAAATCAAGCACCTTTCATGTAACTTTTGTGAAAAATGGGCTGCAATTTCCAATTCACTTTGCATACTGATTCGAGATCTTTGCATTAAAACCACTATACCAGCATATGCGTCAAGATGCTTTCTTTACTCCCTCTTTTCCTTCCTACTAAGCAAACAACACAAATAAAAGACAACACCGCATCCCCACAAAATGTTTCGTAGATAGGGTGGAAAGTATCACCCCTTCACTTTTTCATCCTTGGGTTGTTCGGTTTAGAAGAAAGAATATTTTGATGATTTTACTAATGTTACTAATTCCTGAACTCAGATGTATTCGATAATGGTCTCAAGAGTGTGCTGCGCTACTCCACTCCCGTTTTATGCCAATCTGGGAAGAAAGGATATGATGGGCCAAAAGGAAAAGCATATTTCCTAGTTTTATTTCCTCATTTTTTCTCCTTCCAAACAACATTCCTTATTTCGATCTTCCACTTTTTCTCATACCAAACAAGATCTTAGGGATAAAGACGAGGTATTATGGTGGTTTCCCGTCTTTCTACTTTTCCATCCACACCACCAAGCATGCCCTGGAATTAAAAGAAGGAACAAAACTAGAGACTAAAGAAGTGGGAAATGGCAATGGTCATGGATAGATTGATGAGCTAAATGAAAATATGGGACTACTTAAGAAGACCTCCTGCAAAGAGTGATTACTAATGATAAGCAAAGATACTAAGACGTGAGGGACAAACACATAGAGCAGTCACTCCCCAATACTATCTATATTTAGTCCTTATCAACATCACTGACTCCAAAAGAAAAAAGAAAATCATAATGAAAATTCACACAAAAGAGGTAGCACTGTGACATGTCATTACAGATACAAGAGCTAATAGAGCTTTAGATAACAACCCAAGATTCGAGAAGTATGCCAATAGCTCATCACGTGCAGGACCGGCATATACAAGTGCACCTTCTGTCAGCAGCAAAATGTCGTCGAATTTCCAATACACCGAACCTCTAGGCTGGTGAATAGAGCAAATTACTGTATGTCCATCCCGTGCAAGTTCTAAGAGAGTTTCCACCACTCTCTCTGCTTGGAAGGCATCAAGTCCTGAAAGGGAAAAATAACTTCCTAATAGATAAGAAATTCAAGGTTGCTGCAACTTTTAGTTTGTTAACTACAACCAGATTACTGAATTATGGGTAAACAATAGATTCTTGAATGGGGCTCAATTGTTTAACGTTATCAAGGTTCATATCATATGACTGTATCATTATTTCATACATATTATATGACTCTGACGGCATACGAGAAGTTAGAAAATTTAATGTCCCCTACTTTGCACGGTAACTACACAATGTAGTAATCTACTAAATGCAACCTAGTTTGATCAGTTTAGCATGCATTTTGAATCTGAAAGTTAAAAAATCCTGGATCAGTTGGTTATATAAACCAAATTAACTGAAAATAGTAGTTTAATGGACAAAAAGTTGGTAAACAAAAACATTTAAAGAGATGGCACGTTACCAGTTGTAGGTTCATCAACGAATATCACGGATGGACTAGCAATAAGCTCACATGCCAAAGATAATCGCTTCTTCTCACCACCACTGATTCCTCGGACTTTTGCATCCCCAACCCAGGCATCAGCACAGCTGACCTTTTGAAACAACAGCAAATAGCAACACCAGAAGGAAGAAAGAAAAACTCATTAGTTACTTTCCATCTCCAAAGTAAAAAATTTCAATCCTCAAGCCTTTCTAAGAAGAGCATGGTGATAGCATGTGGTGTTGCTATACCCTCTTTATCATATATTTTGAATTCTGAGCAAATAGTCACATGATTTTGATATCCAAAAGACAAGTATCAGATGAAAAAGAATTAGACAGTCATATCATATATAGAATTCTACCAATATTCAACATTGCAGTGCTAGATTTTGTTTTTAAAACAACTAAGAACAGGTTCCAGATATGGTCAGTTATAGTGACAATAATAAGCATCTTTTTAGCGTCACTAAATAAAAGCCACAAAATATTTAACGACTGTTAATTGTTGCTATATGGCGGATAGGGGGAAGATTCCTTCAACCTGTGTAGCAGTCAAAATTTTTTCTTTAAAGAATGTTTTTAAGAGCAAATAGGTCATTTGACGAACACTCTTAAGCCAAATGCGTTGAACAAACTTTCTTTCGAGTCCTTAAAGTCAACATCAGTTGAATCTAGTCAAACTACGTAAATTTAAGACGGTCAGATCTCTAATCCCAACTTTTTCATTGTCTTAAAATTAGGATCATGTATCATTTTAAAATCTTGATTTCAAAGTTCAAGTGTAGGAGCAAAAAAATTGGGCTCTCAAAATTTCCCAATTCATAGAACAAAAAAAATCAAATATTTCCTATTCTAAATCATATACTTGACCATATCAGAAATATTCATACATGTTACAAAAATATTATACACATCAAACATCAAGAGACTCAAGGCACCCTTACCAAACCAAGTTTGAATAGGATATTGTCCACATATTCATCTCTATCTTCCGCGGAAGATATCTCCTGAAGCTGAAGTTCAGCTGCAAGAGACAATGTTTCTCGCACTGTCAACTGCGAGAAAAAGAGGTCCTCTTGTCTCACAAAAGCAAGTCTGAAATAGCATTAAAAGTCCCGTTGAGGAAAGTTTGCAACCACAACAAGATTATAAAACAGATCATATGATACCACTACAAGGAGGCCAAACATACTTGTAGGATTTGTTTGATAATTGCTGTCCATTGACCTCCAAAAGACCGGATAGATTCAACCTGGGAGATGCCATTATCTGACCTGCCAGAACGTTAAGCAGTGTCGTCTTCCCTGATCCAGATGGACCCATCATTGCAAGCAACTTTCCAGGTTTTGCCTCTCCACTCACATTTTTAAGCAAGAATCGCACCTGGAAATTGAAAATGGCATTGCATTAGATATCCTGACTTCGGCAGAAATACATAACTGAAGCTGCACAGTGCACAATAACAGAAAACAAATTAAAAATAATAGTTAAAATATCCACTTTTCTATTGCTAATGTTCCACATAAGTTACAGGTACTACTCGGAATTGGTGCAAACTTTATACAGGCTGAAGCATGGAGCAATCAATTCCGGCAGTATTTAGTAAGCATATATCCAGATATTCATTTTCAGGAAAATGACATCTGCTTTCCCTACCTCCGTTCGTTGCTGAAAAAGCACATTAGAGACAAAATTTTAACCGTAGCCAGAAATGATGTCCACGATAAGTATGCAACAATTTTGGAATTAGACATTCCCCTAAACTACACATTGAGGAAATGATTTCCACACTACACTCTTCTACATCTAAACTCCACTTTTCTTTTTTATATAAGAAATTACAATCTCAACCATCCTCACTTCATGAGCTACAGTTTTAGTAATTGAGGTAAAATTCACAGTATCACCACAGTAAAACTTCTTAAGGTTGAGCTGGAAGTAGAGAGTGTGGATATCAAAGCTTGTGAAACAAAGAAATCGACAGATAGGTGTCACTAGTTCTCTCCTTTTGATGCTAAGATATGACTTATGAGTGCAACCATAGAGTTGAAAGGCTTACGGATTTGGAGGATTTATCGGAGAGGGAGCAAGTAATGTTAGTCCACCGGATGGTCACGGGTGAGACTTTGCCAGTGACCGGAGCGCCGCCGTCATCAACCTCCCCGGCGCCGCCTTCTCCGCCCTCCTCATCAGACTCGTTTTCCGGCAAGAGCGCAGGGCCGGGGCCGGCGAACAAACGGAGCAGCAGAGCCGCCGCGACGGCGGCCAGGACCTGGCCCACGCCGCCCTTCCCGCCAATTCCAAGCATCTGGTCCCACCAGCTTCTTAATCCTTCCCGCCACCGGTCTCCAGCTTTATCCTCTCCTCTTGGCTAAGCTGGGTTGGGTGATTCTGGGATGTCGTAATAAGCTTTAGAAACTGCGGTAAAGAAATGGTTTTGCAACTGAGGACGGACACGTGTTCCCGTTGAGGATAAGACATGGGCTCGAACAGAGTTCGGCCTGTTGGAATCGGGCTCGGGAAAAAGCTGCCATGGGCAACAAGTCCATTTGCGCATGCGAACAGGCCTTTTAATGCAATTTCTTTATTCTTTATATTTATTTATTTATTGTACTTCTAGATTATATATATATTATTAATAACCGATGTCAACCATTTAGGACTGGTAATGAATTTTGGCAGATTCAAATCCCGATTGTTTACTCGATCAGATTATGGTCGAGCCTTAAATTTGAATGGGTCATACCAAGCTTGGATAGAAAAATGATGCCTGTATTTAGGGCGGGCCAAGCTTGGGGAAAGTAGAGCTCGGCCTATTACAAGCCCAAAGATGAAGAAGCGGAGCGAATATGTTGGACTGGGAGGTGGGGCGGAGAGGGGTGGAATTTGACGAGAGCTGAGCTGGACGATTAGCAAAATCAAGGAAAAGATTTTGCGATTTTTCTGGAAGTGGCTTAGATGAATGAAGGAAAGGAAATGAGTAACTTGAACTTTTGACAAAGAATTTTTGCCCGCTCAAATTCAGTCCGACGATCCATTTCGAAACTGTAATCTGATGGTTGAAGGTCGTTCGTATTTATAAACGGTTCTTTAAGAAACCAACATTCTAAGAAGACGGGAGGCTTGAAAATTCTATAACTTTTGAAATTTTAAAACATGATGTGAGCGTAAAAATTGCCTTTCAATGCTATTATTACATCTTCCCATTTGCCCAATCAGACCAAGCCACGTGTGCTTTCCTTCTCTAAGTCTTAACCTTATATAATTATAATTATTATAATTATATATAATAATGATGACGATGATGATCCATAGCCGGCAAAGGCATTGCTGGTGATGTAACTCCTGCAGATTAGGCCTTTGATGGAATTACTGATGCTGGGAGTTGAGAAGGTATGTAACAATATGGCTGTTATTCATGCAGATTAGGCTTTCACTACAAGAAAACCAGCTTATGCCTACGGTACAGTACCGTAGGTATAGGTGCCATGTCCCGTAGGCATAGCCTATCTCTACGGTACTATACCGTAGCCAGAAGTGGCGATGCCCTAGATCTATGCCTACGGGGTTGAAGGTTATGCCTACGGTTATACCGTAGCCTATATACCTATGCCGAATTCGTATTAACCCACTTATTCCCAGCTATGCCTACGGTACTACCGTAGGCATAGCCGTATTCTTATTTTTATTCCCAACCTATCGTAGGCATAGCTCATTATTTGTCAAAAAAAATATTTCGAAAATCATTTCCATGCTACCACTGTACCCTGCCAAGCACCAGCTTCAGTATTAAGAGATCTAATCATAGTGGTACATTATCTTTAAAGCACTTCAATGCAAACACAAGGAAGCAAAACATTGAGCACTTGACAAGCAAACAACAAAACAAACAACATTGGGGGAAAACCATTCAATTTGGTAAACCATCAGCACAAGGGGGAGAGGGAAGAAAAATATGTGATAGTAAGGGGAAGGGGGCCCAAATCGACATGTAAGAAGGAGGAGTTCAAGCATCATGAAGACACACACAAAAATACTGCATGCAAGGATTCAGCAAAAAATAAGTAACAGCAAATGCATTAGAACAACTCAGAATCCTAGCCATATCGGGTAATACCCCAGAGCGAATATAACCCCATATTGGTGACACAACAACACCACAATTCACATGTAAATAACCATCAAAGCAGGCTTCAAACCTTCAATTACTTCATGTTTTCTCAAATTGACGAATCTTCAATAATTAATCACCCATAAAATCGAAAAATCCTCATATAGCACCAGCATAAACAAGACAGGCAAAAAATAATTTAGCGATAAACACAAATAAACAGCTGGAGAGCATACTTTTCTTCGCTTCCTTGCCACAATTAAGCTTCTTTATAGGCTAAAGCCTCTAACTTACGGTAGCTGACGCAGAACATTCCCTAAAATGAACTCAGAACATTCCCTACAAACCCCACAAGGCTTAGTTTTGTTGCTGGCAAGACAATTCAAAGCAGCAGCTAATACTCTTGCAGTTGATGTCTTTCCAGTCCCACGGGGACCTTGGAAAAGATAAAGAGAAGCAACCCTTCCCCTAAGAATAGCATTCATGAGGGACTGAACCGCAATATTCTGCCCAATCAGTTCTTCAAAGAACATGGGCCTATACTTCTGGCTCAAGGTCCTAATACTCTCTGTCATGCTTTCCTCTTCTCCATCCCGGTTCACAGCAACTAACTCCAACCCTTCTTGACTCCTACAGCTAGATGACCACCTCCGCCCATCCAACCGACTCAAGCCCCCCATAGTTTGTGGAGAGCTCATCGTCGCTTTGGCCAGTAGCAAAAGACGACCCACCTTGGCCATCACCACTACTGGTTAGCAAAGGTATAAGACCTAGTAGAAACTTGGCTTAAGATTGCAAGAGCACGAATAGAGAGAGAGAGACCGGGACAAATTCGCAGAAAGAACAAGAAGAAAGTGTAAATTGAAATTGGAATTGGAATTGGAAATTGAATGAGAATTGTTACCTGTGGAGTGGCTTAATTAGGCTGAAGAGGAGATCGGAAGTGCACTGTTGCCACAGACATGGGAAATGAGAGAAACCAGAAACCTTTCGACTGACAGGGGAAGGTGCACTATTGCCGCACCAGTCGTCAACGAGTCACCGCCGCCGGAGTCCTTGCCTCGCCGTCGACACTCGTTGGTCAGTCTGCCCGTCACTGCTTCTTCTAAGGTCACCGTTCATCAACGCGTCGTCACCGGGGAGGGTCATTGGCCGGTGGAGTTCTCGCCTTCACCGGTCACTGCTTCTTCTTCAATTGTTGTTCCAGATCTGAATTTGAAGACGGCCTCGGACCTCAGTAGTCGAGTCCACCGGTGAAGTCCTCCCTCGTTGTCTTGTTCGTTCCAGATCTGAGCTGAGCTCTGCCAAAAAGAGTCAACTCGAGAAGCCCCTGCCGTGTCCGTGTCTGTGTCTCTGTCGCCCGTCGCCGGTCGCCCATCGCCGGTGAGTGCTGCCGTCTACCTGTCTGGGAGTGGGTGAGAGTATTTGGCAACTGGGCAAGTCTCAGAGAGAGAGAGAGATAGACCATGTGACTGCTCTTCCAAATTGAAGCAGCACAAATAGCCACGGTGCAATATGAACCGTAGGCATACATAACTTGTACCTACGATTCCTTTTATACCGTAGGCCTTCTTGTCACCATAGGCCAGTTTTGGTGTAGTGTTTGGTCAAGTTACACTTGTACAATGGCTGGCTTTTGCTGTATGGTTGACATGGTTCAATGGAACCCTTATCGGAGTATGTCTATATGCTTATAATAGTTTCCTGGAAATTGCTAAGCTATGAAGTTCAATGTAACTGCAGGTCTTCCAACTTTCTGAATCCATAATTCTTGGGCTCTTACACTTTGCATGTGCCAATGGAAACTTGGTAAAAAATTCCTCTTGCTTAGAAAATAGCTTAACTCATTGGACATGCAGATTTTCGCCGAGTGTTCGTTGGTTTTAGCCTGCATCTCAAAATTCAGTAGGAACAATGTGGAAAGGTTGAAGTAGACTAGGCAGTATTGAAGGTAACTTTGTACAGTATACTTCACTTTCTGCTTCAAGTTCCTACTCAAAAATTTCAATAATGTTTGAGAAGAAACTGCGTTTTACCATAGAGCAAAACTAATGGAGATCAACTAGCGTGTAACGTAGTGGAAGTGGACTTTTGTCCAAGCGAGAAATGTTTTTTGCACTGCAAATGCTGTTAGTCCTTGGTCTCTTATTGTGTCTCCACCTTCATTTACCTAATTCCTTGTAACTGAGGTTTTCGCAAACTTTAGTTAGGTTGTTGCACAACCTTGTCGCCCTCGTTATTGTCTCTGCCGAAACACAGACAATAGCCATACTGGTGAATTTCCCAAGAATTTGAAACAAATATGCAGGTTATACCTCAAACTCTTTTCTCGCATGATGTCCATGCTTGCCAGGCGTGGCCTAAATCAAATCCAAATATAGGTAACCAGTTTTTTCAGCAGATGTTGCAGTACCTCAAATTTGATATATGTACATTTACGTCCCAAAAGCACGTACAACCAACTTGTATAAATAGCTGAATATCAAGTGTAAGAATTACGCGGCCAGTCGCTCCATATAATCATATGTTTTGGTTACAATGTCATTCAACCAACTTAAACAACAGTTACCCATACACTCTGTCTATAAGTTAACAACTACATTTTGGAGTCAAAGTGGAAACTAATCCTTTAGGTTTCTTGAATAAACATATGTATCATAGTTACTAGGGTTAAATACACGTTAGTACCTTAAAAGTATCCCGAATGCTTACTTGAGAGTCCTAAAGTTTATTTTTTACACATAAGGGTCTGTAATTTTTTAATTTTCGATAAATAAGGACTTCCGTCTAAATTCCTAACGATCTAGCCCTTTCTGTCAGGGGTAATTTTGTCGAATCAGCTTTATTTTTTTCAAAATCCCAGTTTAATCCAATTTACGTCATAGCCAGCCCTTTTCCCAAGCCCCAGCCATGACCGAAAAATAGAGGTTCTAGTCACTGGCGACGAGCCGACAATGCCAGAAAAATGCCAAAACCGTTGTCACCCATTGTCGTCTCCAAATCCTAGCCCCGTCGCGACCTCGCGAACCCCCAACGTACCTAGATCCGCCACCACCTCGCCAACTCCGTTGCAAACCAAGTCACACCGCCGACGACATCGCCAACCCCGTCGCAAACCAAATCACACCAATTCGATTAGTTGTACAACAAACCAAATCGCCAACACCATCACAAACCAAATCGCTAACACCATCGCAAACCAAATCACCAACAATTCGATTGGCTATACAGCAAACCAAATCGCCAACACCATCACAAACCAAATCGCCAACCCCGATATTCGATTGGCTGTACAACATGCCGCGCTCTACCGGATTGGTTGTGAAAAGCGGGAATCTGGACAGGATGGTGGCTTTGCCTTCGAGGTTGACTCTCCAGATGAGGTTGTCGGCAGAGTTGGTAACGTAAGTGTTGCCAGATAAGTTGACGGCGACGTCGTTGGCACCTACAGCGAAGTCGGTGGCACGTGCGGTGAATTCGGTGGCGTTGGGCTCGTGGAGGGGGTAAGGAAGAGTCGGTAGCAGGAGGGGAGGTCATAGGCAGCAAGGGCAGAGGAGGAATAAGTAGCAAAGAGGTAGCGGTAAATATGGTCGAGGGCGAGGCCGACGAGGGGGAGGAGACAAAGTGTAGACGACGGCAGCGTCGGAAAAGGAGAGGAGGGTGCGGTGTGGCGGATGATGGGCAGAAAAGCATGGTGATGAAAATTAAAGAGGTAGTGATGGTAAGGGTTTTAAAAAAATAAAACTGACTTGACAAAATTACCCCTAACGGAAAAGGCTAGATCTTTAGGAATTTGGACGAAAATCCTTATTTATCGAAAATTTGAAATTACAGACCCTTATGTGTAAAAAAAATAAACTTTGAAACCCTCAAGTGAGACTTCGGGGTACTTTCAGGGTACTAACGTATAGTTAACCCTAGCTACTACAACGCCCCAAAAAATTTAAAGTTAAGAAAAATAGTGTTATCCTTAAAATTGGTTAGCGTCTTCATTAGGATTCGATGGGCTTAACATCCCTGCCCATGGCACCTATTATGGGATGGGTGCAGCCCCTTATGCTAGATGCGGTTCTGAGAAACTTTAAGGAAATAAAGTTACACCCTTGCTAACAGCTATAGCTTTTGACCGAGTGATAAGCGCTTGATCCAATAAATAGTACTAATAAGGAAACTTTGTACAAACTGTAGCATTCGATGGTCCTCCGAAACCCATATAGGTCGACATTCAAGGCTATATCCCTCCCTTTTATAATCATTTTGTGGACATTAACTGAGCAGGGTTTATTTCCTTTTATGTAAGGCTCTTTTACAAGTTTCCCAAGCACCCATAAATCATCTACACCAGGTATTTTTTTTTTCTCTTATCAGTGTGCACCTCGCCTAGGACTAGGCACAGCCCCTTTGGAAAGCCGCGCCTTGAGTGCCTAGGAGCTCAGGCGCAAGGCGCAAAGCTGTGGTGGAGGCAGAAAAAAGCCTAAAAATTTTAATTTTTGATTTTTGTAGCGTGGTATCATCTCAACCGTTCATTGTTAACTATTTTGGGAAAAACATTCTTGCTTTAGCCTAGGATGATGTTGTCATATTCACTTATGATTAACTATTTCTCATTGGATTTGAAACTTTTTCTAGTGTTGAAAATTTGTTAAATTGTCATGTTCTGAATTTTTTGATGTAATTTTATTGGTTTAATGGAATAATATCTATTTATTTTTATTTTGCATCTCACTTCGAAAAAGGCAAGCGCCTACGCCTTGCGTCTAGGTTCTAGGGACCCTTTGCGCCTTTAATAGCTATGGTTTCAATAGTTAGAGGGGTTGTTCATCAGTTGAATCAAATCTGGAAATTGTATTGCGATGATGTTCTTGTAAAGCTAAAGCTTTTTTTCTTTTTTTTTAGTGCAAAGGAAAATCAAATAAAAAAAAGTAGCGTAGGTTATAATACGCATTCGTCCTATTCCATCAGTATCTTGTTGTAACAACATCTCCAAAGAGGTCGGAGGATGTTCAAGGAATTCAAAGTTCTTCTCTTGATTTGCTCCGAGATTTGCCAGGTGATCAGCACAAGTATTGCCTTCTCTGAGAGTATGATGGATTGAGGTGTTTGTTGCTCTTCGAAGGAATCTACAACCGAGTATCAAGTTGATTAGTGGATGGCAGGGGTTAAGCTTTTCTGTTAGAAGATCTTTGGCAGTTTTGGAGTATGTCTCCAGGATTGCTTCTTGGTAGCCTTTGTCCTTGATTATCTGAAGTCCTTTTAGAATTCCTTGAAGTTCTGACCCTAGTATGTTGTAGATGGGAAGGTATCCATAGTATCCTCCTAGCCATTTTCCTTCCTCATTTCTTTAGACCATATCTAGTTTACATTAGTTTCCCACAGCTAGAAATATAATTTCCCTTCTGGTGTTGGGGATAGAGATCAATGATATGCTGAGCGGGTTTGCATCAAAATGCTATCCTGCACAAGATTCTTTAAATTTGCGTAAGACGCTTTAAATGGGCATGGCGCTTAACATTCCAAACGTAACCACATTGGTAACACATATTCACTGTTGAGATATAATGCCTCCTCCTAGTTTGTTAACTGTTAACTAGTTAGTTTTTGTTAGCTGTCATTGTGTCTTTTGTGAGATTAATGAGTTGTATTAACTTTTGTATTGTATGTAGGCTACTATTAGCTTGCTATTAGTGCAAAAAAGAAGTTCTAGGACGAGAGTACCGTTGAAATCAATGTGTAAGAACTTGAGAATTAACTAGTGAATAAAAATGGTCCATTTTCCCTGTTTTTGCATCTTTCTAGTCTGATCTTTTCTGCCCTTGTAATGCACTGAAATGCAGATCTGTTTAATCTCCCTAAAATCACTGGTTTGAGTGTAAATCAGCTCTAAAAATAGCCAACATTTACTATAGACCGATGTGACGAATTGACGCCAAAATCAACGATTGAGCAGAAACTTCTCCAGGCCAACACTAGCTGGTCACAACCAGCCAGCTTATGTTCTAGAGTTTAATAGAGAAGAAAATGGTTTTTGGTTTGTGAAGATGAAAACGATCTTTAGATTCATAGGTCTGTGAGATTTGGTCGACAATGGGTTTGCTAAATCCAAATCGAAGGAGAACTCGACCGAAAATTAAAAGAAGAAATTGGAGGAGTTTTGACTAAGAGATGCAAATGCTCTTTCCATAATTGAAAGAAGATTCACCAAATCCATCTTTCCTATCATAAATAGAGCAAGAGCAACAAAGGTAAAAGAAGTATGATATATTCTCAAAGTTTGAATACCATGGTGATGACAAGGTAAGAGCTATAAATGTTCAAACTCTTAGAAAAGATTTTGAGAACACGAAGATGAAAGAGAAAGAAAACTTTTCTAAATTTTTTAATAAGTTCATGGATCTAATCAATCAAATGAAGTATCATGGCGAAAGATTAGCAATGGAAGAATTGCTTAAAAAAATCCTAACCAGTTTACTGGAGAATTTGATTCAAAGGTGGCTATTATCGAAGAAACCAAAGCTATTTCTAAACTGAGGTTCAAGGATTGGTGACTTTTCTAAAGTCCTATGAGCAAAGATTGGCAAGACAAGACCAAAAATCAATTGAGAGTACTTTTCAATCTAAAGTCACTGTCTATTAAAAAAACGACAAAAAGAAAGTTCTGAAATGAAAAATATTTATTTGGACTGAAATATAAAGATTTTAGGGGGGAGCTTAAAAAAAAAAAAGCTTTGACAGAAGGGACAACGACGATGGTGCATCACAAAAGGTGTAACATTTATAAAATAAGCAAGCATGTTGAGAGAGACTGCTCGTTTAAAGGGAAGCAACAATGCCACAAAACTAAAAGACTTGGGCATGTGCAAAAGAATTGTAAGCTGAAGAATTTTCAGCAAGAAAGTCTTGGGAAGAAAAGGAAGATGAAGGAAATATGTTTTATGCTTGCCAAAGCGTCATGGAGCAAAGGAGATGTGTGGTTTCTTGATAGCGGTTGTAGCAATGGTAAGAAATACAAGTCTCTTCCTAGACATTGATAGTAGTTTGAAATTTCAAGTGAAGCTAGGAAATGGAGCACTGGATGAAGCTAAAGGGAAATGAACAATTGGTATTCAAATCAAGGGTTAAATACACGTTAGTACTCTGAAAGTACCCCGAAATGTCACCTAAGGGTCCAAAAGTTTATTTTTTACACATAAGGGTCTGTAATTTCAAATTTGCAATAAGTAAGGACTTCTGTCAAACTTTCTAACGATCTAGCAAAAGCTGTTAGGGACAAAATTGTCTGAAAAGGTTCAATTTTTTTTCTCTTTCTCTTTTTTAATTTTTCACATTCTTTTTCTTCTTACAGACCCACCCACCCGCCCCCTCACCCATCCCACCCCAGCCAATCATCCACCTAAAACCACCATTAGATCGCCCTCACCACCGTACCACCAAACCATTACCGATCGATCACTAATCACCATCATCAACCCATGCCCAAGGCCCACTCACCACTGCTAACCCCCCTTCTTTAATATTTCCTCATCTTCCCTTAGTAAATCGAGCTCATATGTGTAGTTAAGAACCGAAGGGAACTTGAAATTGCGAGATCACAAGTATTTTGCAGCAAGGGTATCTAAACAGAAACTGCTCTAGCATCATGAGCGACCAAACATCATCGAGAACTACCAGGGTTTGCATCCAATCGCATTTTGGGCTCCACTGGGAAACCGTATCAGTAACACCATTGAAGCTAGTCCTCGACACCATTCTCCTAATCTTTAGCCTCAGTTGCTCCACATCTAGAGATTAAGACACCGTCTCGAATAGTATATATTCGGTTATTGAAGTGACATGTAAAGAGCAAAGACACAGTCCATCAATCAATTTCCTAGACACCGGGTTCCATTTCTCAATCTTTTTGCCAACCCACGTGTTGAGCAGGGCTGAGGCAGACATACTAGTTTTTAGACAAATTCCAGTTGAGACGAAACCCGAATGAGCAGTAATGGACTAGAGGGCCGGGTAGTCGGGTGGGAAAGCAAGGTCGAAGAAGAATAGCCCATTTTTGTATGGCGTATCCGGTGGGCTGACGATTGCCGCGCGAAGGAGGTCGTTGTGCCCGTGATCGTGTTGAGGAGGTGGTCAGAGTCCGCTGTCGAACCGACGGAAGGCGGCGGCGACTTGTTGTGTCACGGCGGCCATTTGTGTGTGCAGTAGGGTGGGGGGGGGGAAGAGAGGAGAATTGTCAGACCTTTTAGTTTTAGCATAAATGAGTGAAAATTTTAGATATATAAAGAAGATGAATTTAGATATCACAATTTTATTCAAAATCTCACATGTTGGTGAAAATTTAAAAAAGAGTACAAATTTTGCCCCTAATGAATTTGTTCCAAACTTAGGGAATTTAAACGGAAGTCCTTATTTATTGCGAATTTGAAACTACAGGGCCTTTGTGTAAAAAATAAATATTTGGACCCTCAAGTAAGACTTCGGGGTACTTTCAGGGTACTAACGTGTATTTAACTCTCAAATCAATGAAGGGGATTATGTCTATTCAAGATGTTATGCTTGTTTCAAGATGCTATGCTTTTTTTTTTACCTAGATTTATTCAATTTTGAAGGCAACGGTTGCACAATAATGACAATGGGAAGCCAAGGCATGTTTTAAAGAAAATAAGCATGGAACGTAATAGAATTTTTCCATTCAACTTGAAATATGTCAAAGATGTTGCAAGGAAGGCACATATAGTAGAAGATTTATAGTTATGGCACAAGAGATCCGGGCTTTAAAAGTTTCAAGGTCACAAAAATATAATGCAAGGGCTGCCTACTATTAGAGTCAAACATGGCGTGTTTGAAGGCTATGATCTTAGGAAACATCATCGTAGTCCATTTACGAAGGAAGTAGTGTGGAGAGCCAAAGAAAGCTTGAATTAGTGCATACGGATGTCAACAGGCCGATGCAAACACTTTCTAATGCTC
The DNA here is from genome assembly GCA_033070095.1 of Escallonia herrerae. Lineage (NCBI taxonomy): Eukaryota > Viridiplantae > Streptophyta > Magnoliopsida > Escalloniales > Escalloniaceae > Escallonia > Escallonia herrerae. The sequence goes on along the minus strand of JAVXUP010000617.1, from coordinate 318,284 downwards.
AACATATGTAGTTTATTATTTTTATGGATGATTGTACTCACGTGACATGGGTCTATTACATGAGACAAAAATTTGAAGTATTGCCATTTTTAGAAATTTTAAGAGTTGTATTGAAAACCAAAATGGATGCTTCGTAAAGAAATTGAGGATTGATAGAGGAAAAGAATGTAACTCAAGTGAATTCAGCAAATTTTGTGAAGATGAAGGCTTGGAAAGGCAAGTAATCGTCGGCTATACTCCTTAACAAAATGGAGTATCGGAAAGAAAGAACCCAAAGGTGATGGATCAAAGATGGCCAAATCCATGCTACATGAGAAGAGACTCCAAAAAAGGTTTTGGGTAAAAACTGTTTATACGACTGTCTACTTGATTAGCAGGTGTCCGGCGAAGGCCATGTGGAACGAACTCCTTTTGTAGCATGGGGAGATTGAAACCGTCCGTGAGGCATTTTAAAGTCTTTGGTTGCGTTGTGTTATGCTCAAATACCAAAACTAAAGCGGTATAAGCTGGAAGAGACAAATGAAAAGCGCATTTTTGTAGGCTTTAGGTCAAGATCAATGGGTTATAAGTTGTACATCTTGAAGACCAACACAATTATTATTAGTTGAGATGTATTATTCGATGAAAATGCTAAATGGAATTGAAAAGATAGGAAGACAAAGAGGGCAATCTGCCTATTGAATCATTTCAGTCACAGTCGTCGCTAATGGCAGAGGAAGGTGATAAAATCAAACCACCTGAATTCTCCCTGGGCTGGTTCACCCCCGTCTTCGGCAAGCATATCATCGTCTAGAAGCTCAACCTTATTTTTGCTAAGCTCAACTCCAAGAAAAGCCAAGAATTTGAGTGAAATATACCATAAGTTATTTTTTCTATATTGTTGAGCCCCAAAGCCTTGAAGAAGCTATGATGGAAAAAGACTATGGAAGACGAGATCGATGTAATTCAAAAAAAATAAGACATAGAAGTTAGCTGATAGGCCATCACATCGAAAATAAATGGGGCGAAATGGGTGTACAAGAAAAAATATAACTCAGATGGCTTAATGCAAAGGAATGAAGCAAGGCTGGTTCCAAGAGGCTAAGCACAATAGTCTGATATTGATTTTGAAGAGATGTTTGATCACCTAGCTCGCTTGGACACGATGAGAGCCCTTAATTCTGTGGTAGCACATAAGTGTTGGTCTTTTACATCAACTAGACGTCAAATCTGCCTTCTTGCATGAAAAATTAAAAGAAAAGGATAAACTTTGCTTGAACAACATCACTTTGAATAGCACTTTGAAGAAGCTATCCTTGTCAATAAAAATGTGCTTAAGTGACAAACGATAACGTTTTAATGACAAACAAGACGGAGAGTTGGCATATCCAAGAACGAAAATAACCTACCCCTTTGTTGTAATGTCATTAGTCTAATTTATAAAGTTGTTTGAAGTGGAGGATAACTTTTTCTGTGGAGTTTTATTTCCTTGTGGTTGCATTAACCTATGCAATTTGGTACATCTAATGACATACTATCATAAAAGTTTTTTGTGACTTACTTTGGCCCCTCAATAAACGGTTTGAAGTCTGATCCCGAGCTGCTCAGGATAATAATTACATAGGCACCACCACAAGAAAAAAAATGTCTAAAACCACAGAGGAAAAATATAATCATCCAGATGGCTAAACAAGAGGGCTGCGGGTAAATGAAATTGGTACCCTAATTAGGATTTATGGGCATACTCCTCAAGTTATCACAAGCTGAGGGAGACAAGAAGATAATAACTTTCTAGTTTTGTTCATGTTCCTACATATAGGGTAAGTTTATTTTTCTCTTTCTTTAATAGACAAATTATGTATTAGGATTCTTCTATTGTCTTGTTCAAGGATAGAATAGTACTATCCCTTTGACTAATAACTCGTGGCAAATTGCATTAATGGCTCCACTCCTATGGTCACTGAAACTCAAACATTAAACCCCAAGCACTATTTACCCATTAAGAAATGAATTAAAAAAATTCACATTGTTACAATGTGCCACACACGAACAATTCTAAGACAAAAATGCCCTTATTGGGCTTTATGATTTAATACTCTACTAATCTACTGTTACCAAATTTTGCCTCGGCCACCCTTGACAACCATCGTCAGCTAGCGACAAGTGATTAACATCTTATGTAACAAGTATCATCACTAGGGACAAGTGATCACATTGATAAGAGCACGCACAAAGACAAGAACGCACATTCATAGCCGATCTATCTCGAATTGTAGTTTTCTTTTGGCATGGCAGAAATCTTTTTCTATTCTTTAGCAATTTATTCTCCTTTGTTCTTTTTAAATCTTCACAGAGCTATAGCACACATGTATTAACCGTGATTAAAACCTCAAAATCTTTTACGCTCACTAAAAAAAAATTCAAAGGCACTTTTTGGCATACCTTGAAGTGGCTCAGATTGTAAAATGATGGTTTGAGAGGGGTGCATACCTTGAGGTGGCTCAGATGAAACATGTCATGTAATGTGGTGACATGGGCTTTGTTTGACAGGTGCGAATCTTTTGGTGCTCGCGATTGGGGGGAGAGTGTCGTGGTAAAGATATATATATATGGAAAGCGAATATGTTGTTAGCCTTAGGCAAGGTGCCTAAGGCTAGCAACAAAACTACGTAGTTTTGCACAGTTTTTTGTGATTCTTTTTATTTTTATTTTCTTTCTCTCTCTTTCTGTCATTCGTAAAAAATGCACACAAAAAATCGTCGCATCGCTGGCCACCACTTTCGCCGGCCAGCCTCCACGCCGGCCGCTTCCATTTGCCGCCTCCGTCATCGGTCGTCCTCCGTTAAGGTTTTCACAATGCAAGCCCTAATCAAGGGAGTACTTTCACACCCAAAAATCCCATCTTCAACCCGTCACCCCCCAAATTGCCAGTGTCAAACCGTCGCCAGCGACCCTCAATCTCCATCGCCCACACCATAAATAACTAGCAAGTCACCATCTCACACAACCGTCGAGACCCACCACTGCTCTATAACCGGTGACAATCATCTTCGAACCCAACTCCATATACAATGCCAAATCAGCCGCCGCCGCCACCAACCTCCATCAGCCACCGCACTGCTCCATCACCATTGCGCAGAAACCAACATAGACCACCATCGCACATATACTCGCTGTCCCCCAAACCAAACCTATGACCTCCCCCATTAACACACATTGTTGCACACACATCACAATGCATCCCCACCCGTCACCTGCATACCAGAAATACCCATCCCCGCAAACACCTTTGTTCAACCGTCGCAAATACACACTAGATTTTCTTTGTGGATATATATATATATATATATATATATATATATATATATATATATATATATATATATATATATATATCTATGTTTAAAATTTAATGAACTAAAGTCTTATTTTGAGTTTCTGGTTGATGGAGCAATTAAGTCCTCCCAATACATTGTGCCTGAATTTGAAGAATTGAGTTGTGTAAGAAACGAATTGAGTCGTACAGTTGGAAATTGGTTGATCTGCGGCAGTAGTGGGTCGCAGGTATAGAGGCTGTTTGAGGCGGCGATGGTTGATCTCGCTGGAGGTGATGTGGCTTGATAGTGATGGATAAGTAATCTGTAACGGTAAGATTGGTAAGTCGCTGGTGTCAAGGCTAGCCGGCGATGGAAATTGGCTAATTTGCGATGATGGTGGTTTGGCTGATCTAACGATAGAGAGAATGACGGGAAAGAGAAAAGAAAAAGAAAAAGAAAAAAAACAAGACATGTAAGTTAGACCAAAATGACGATGGTGGTTTGGCTCTCGCTCTCTCTCTCTCTCTCTCTCTCTCATACACACACACACATAAAATTTGATTTGAATTCCTTCTTTTCATTTGAAATTCAATCAATTATATAGATTTTACATATTTCTCTCTTCTATGTCAACATGCCCCACTCAAAAATTTTATTTATAGTTTTACAATTCGATTAATTCCTAGATTTTGACAAAAGTAATTCTCTATATATTCATTTTTAATCTTAATTTTTTTTATTGTTTACGGAAACAAAATATTGTTGATCAGTTTTTCTCTTAAACTAACATAATCTCCTTCCTTTTATTTTATTACATGTTTTAGATATTGGTTACTCTCTCATTTTTTTCAATCATTTATTATATATTATTACTTTTTTTTGTGGTCTTGAATAATACAATCTCAATACATGAGTAATTATTGTTAGTATTATCATTGCACTTACTATTAGTGATGAGAAACTATTTCTATTATTTCATACACTATTGTTCATCTTCATTACTCACTAAAAACTAACAATTAGTACTCAAGTTCATTTTTAAAGATAAAAATTAGTAGAAGAACTCATATAAAAAGGTAAAAATAAAATTTTAATTATCTTATTGTTACTACCAATTTTGTAATAGTTATTAGGTATAAAAATACGATATCTCTCAATAAGTATTTTAATAGTTATTACTCTCGTGTGCAACGCACCGGTTCAAAACTAATAGAGATGATACATAGGAGATCTTGATAAATGAGGGCACTGTTTGGAAGTTGGCTTTATTCACACTGAATTGGTGGTTAATGGTGGTTAGGGTTAAGTCATCCTTCTCCGATTTCCTAATTCCTTATTCAGCACAATTAAAGTCTAGAGACAATTTTGGCACCAGTGGAGGTGTTGGTCTTTTTGCATTTTTACTTAGGAGCAACTTCTTCCGGATGGTCTAACTTTAACTAGCATAATACGTTGGTTGCATTAAAGAGTAACATAACATTATTAAAGATTAGCAATGACAAAGATTTACGATAAATAATAATAATAATAATACAAAAGTCAGTAACATGGTCAACGAAAATACAATTCAACTCTGGTGATTTTGGTACACCTCGACGGATTTTTAAAATTTTCAATTTCACGTGTCCAAAGACACAGCTGAAACAACAATCCAACTCCAACTCATGTCTGTCCGCTCACGTCACGTTCTCATCACGGCGCGTTGATCCACTTCACAATCCAACGGCTCAAACTCACTTCATCGACCACACAACGTTCGTCGCATGCTCGCGCGTTTAAAACACTCGCTACTCCCAGGCGAAACACTCCACTCGTCAGCACCACCTAAATCAAACTTTAAGCAGCAAAAATCCACTCCTTCACCTCCATTTCCGCTTTCCACACCAAACAAAACCAAACCTAACCAGAGCAACCAAAACCCTAATATTCGTCATCAGATTCACAGAATTCAAATTCATTCATAAAGCTAATCACTTTCTCACTCCTTGATCTACGCAATTCAACATAGTTAGTTGCTTCACGCAGATACGTTTCTGTCTGTGGACAGCCAAATCCAGGCTCAAATTTCGAGTCACCTCGGCGCTGCGCTTGCATGCGCAGCGCAGCAGATTTGGTATGAAGGCCGAGAAGAAATGGCTCTTCACGCTGTTCTCGGCCGCGTTCGTGTCGGCTCTGCTCTTCCTCTCGTCGATCTCCGGATTCAGCGCCTCCTACGCCTTCGCCTCCCACAAGCCCTTCGCGTCGACGGTGCACCGCGGCGCCGGGTACCCTCCGGCCTTCGCGTACTACATCTCCGGCGGCGGCGGCGACGGGGAGCGGATGTTCCGGCTGCTGCTGGCCGTGTACCACCCGAGGAACCGCTACTTGTTGCAAGTCAGGGCGGACGGGTCGGCCGAGGAGAGGCGGAGATTGGCCGCTCTGGTTAAGTCGGTACCGGCAATTAGGGCTTTTGGGAATGCGGAGGTGGTGGGGAAGCCCGATCCGGCTACGTACATGGGATCGACGAACATTGCTCACGTTCTGCACGCCGCTGCGATTCTGCTGAAGGTGGATGGTGGGTGGGATTGGTTCATCAGTTTGAGCGCTTCGGATTATCCGCTGCTTAGCCAAGATGGTATGCATTCCTTCAATCTGTCATATGTTTCATGAAAGGTATATCTTAGTGCATTATAGTTGATTGAGGATAATGCATTGAGCAAGTCATTTGCAAATGTGAATGTTAAGGCACGTTTAGGGCAGGGAAAGACTACAATTTAGGTGTATCTGTTTTAAGGTTTTAGAAAAACAAGTATCCTGGTAGGACTATGTGGTTCTTGTGCATGCAAGTTTCTCTTTTGCAACCTTTAGTCTCTAGCAACATTTGCAATTAGGGAGTTATATCATGAAAGAGCCTTGTTTTTTTGTGCTTGTGAACTTGAAGTAGCGGACTTCACAGAAAACTCGAAAAGGATAAGGATAAAACAACATGGGAGAGGACAAATAATTGTGATTCTGAATGCGGCAAGGGAAGGACGTGGATTATAGTACACATATATCACGAAGGTTCTTTGTCCTTAGAGGAAGAAAGGAGGGCTTTTTACCCTTCCGATTATGATGTGCTCCCATTTGAAGCAAGCTTCCCAAAATGACATTTTTGTTGGTTTGCTGTTATCACAACCCGAAAGATGTAAAGTAACTAGTTATATGTGTTAAGTCATATCAGCCATTAACTCTTTCACTATGTCTCAACCATGAGATTAGGATGCCTAAGTTGACTTAATTACCAAGTACTTAGGGGTTCCACTCCGTATGTTGAGTGAGCGATCTTTAGATAAAACTACACTAGATGTAGGTCAACTGTAATGTACGTGGTCCTATTACTGTTGGACTATGTTCCCTTCGTTCTTTCAGTCTTGCTTGACCAAGAGGACCATGTTCCTTTCCTGAATTTGGAAATCCTCAGATTACATGTGCTGCAAAAGGACCTCTCTCATATGGGTTAACACAATGTCTCCAACTTACCAACTATGTGATATAGACTCTCAACGATTGTCCCATCAATGCAACTTTAGTAATATCAAAGTCAAGTGGGAATGTCACTAGGCCACCTTATGTTGAGTGGGAGAGCAATAAATAGATATCAATGAGTCCTTGCATGCCACGAGTACTGTACATGATCTGGTAACTAAGGAGGGACCATGGCCTCCCTCAGCTTGGATCCTCAGCTTGGATCTGGTCTGCCCTGGCTCCTTCTTGAGTTGTGAATCCTCAAAGTACACGTGTTACACCAAGGCCTTTTCTGAAGGGACTTTGTTATGGTTTTCTGATGCAAGAAAAATCCCTAGAGCCAGTTCAATTGGGGAAGCAGAGCACGTTGCACCTCTAAACAAGTATACAAATCGACTCTTCCATGCTTAGTGTTTGTCGCCGTAGAACACTCCCAAGTGTTTAGGTAAAACCTGAAATTAGTTATTAAATATGAAGAACACTTTGAGAGAGGTTTGAGCGTATACGTATAAAGGCAACATCTGAAGTCCTGGTCTATAGCGAAACGAGAAAATACCCCTGAGGTTCCTAACCATGAAAGTACCTTGCAAGTTGTCTGAGCATCGTAGGATTACATTGACACGAACAATCGTTGCAACCTACTAAAATACGTCACGACTGAGAAACCCACTAAAAACTAGAACGTTCAGAGAGTTCTTAACTATGAAGAAAACCCAGTAAAGAAACTACTTCGTGTTAATAGGAAAGTTTCTACTCAATTATAAGTTAGCGTCAAGCTAGTTTCCTGCAAGAAATTATTAAATTGGTCCCACATAATATTGCAGTTGAATATATCATTTTTCCTGCTTCTCTATCTTCATCATTTGAACTCTCTCCAAATTCGTGATCATGAATTAGTGTATCAGAGAGTAAGATTCTTACCCGAGCAGATAAATGACCTAATGAACTAAATGAAGACGCTGGTTTACTTTAGAATCTGGAATAAGAAGAAAGGGAAGAATACTAGGAAATCAAGAAAACTCCCAGTAGTCCACAAACTGTGGTTTCCCCAAGACACTAAAACAGAAAAGATCAAATATCCAGCGTGGGGAAGGAAGGGGGAGACCAGAGGATAAGAAGCGATTGACAAAACATTTCATTCCGAATGTGCAACTTTATGTTTGACTATGGGACAAAGCTTGTCCTTCGTTGGACGATTTGAGATCCAACATTTAGATTTTGGAGGTATATATGATGAAGTCATATCGAGACATGATTGAACTATTCTCTCACCAAATAAGATTTACTTGTGTGCCTATAATAAGGGTTAAAGAAAAGGTATATAGCGATTGGTTGCTCTGGCATAATGTTTGATCTGGCCAATCCTTAGAGGTGAGGGCCGATGTTAGTGAGAACTAGGCAAGTCGGGGAGAGTTTTGGCTCTCGAACAATGAATAGTTTGGGTCAGTGTTAATACCGAGTGCCAGAAGAGGTGGACTGTGCACAAACCAATTCTTTCGTGGCGGTCCCATAGGGTTGTCAGATTGAGCTTTCACGACTTCACACTGTGATGATTCCCTACAGAAAAAGTTCTCTCTATCGCTTTTGGTTGTGAGGCTTTTTGGCTGTCTTGAGATTCCACATAAAAGATAAATATTTAGCTTAGATCTCTCTTTGATTAGTGACACATAGAATGGTTTGTAGAATCCTATGCTAAGACCAAGATTGCTGGAAATGAACGAAGGAAGTTTAGAGGATAAGTTCTTAGATGAGAAGTCGACTCCCACCACGCCGTTAATGGTGATGATTGGTGGGATCTTGCCAGCTGAGAAAAAGCGGGGCCGTGTGTAGACATTGAATGAACCACCCTGCTTAGTTTTAGTTGCACTTTTGCTCGGTTGGTGAGCTTCATCTGTTGGTTAGGATTCTTGCCTTTGAATTCTTTATATTTAAGCGAAAGGTAATTCTTGCAATTATTGTAAGAAGAAGACAAAGGCAAATGAATTTTGATTTTCTTTGATAAGGAGTGAAATGAAAAATCTGATCTAGAAGTCGTTGTACGTCAATTTGTAGTCTACCTAGTCTCAGAACCAAGGAGGGACCATGGTCCCCTCCCCTCCGGTCCGTTTCTTGTCTAGCTTGATAAGGGGTGGGCATGTTCCCTTCCTGATTTTGGGAATTTTAGATTACATATGCTGCATAAAGACCACTTTCACATGGATTAATATCTTAGTTCTAGTATTTCCAAAGACGTGGTGTTGAAGTCAAGTGACAATATTACATGGCCTTCTCAGAGGTGTGGGAATCATTAGATAGAACTAGCTTATTAGTCCTTGCATTCTTGTGTTGTCTACGTTGTTGTCTTAGAAGTTAAAACCAAGGACGTACTAGTCTCTGCAGGTTTGGTTGTGGTCTGGCTTGGACCAGAGGGGAGGTAATGGTCACTCATTGAGTTTGCGAATCCTTGAAGTACATATGCTGCACAAGGACCTTTTCTAAATAGATTATATTAGGCACCATGGCCATCTCCTTATGCTTGTACCATAAGTCAGGCATATCCCTCTCCTAATTTTGGTAATGAGTAAAGTACATATGCTGTACAAGGACCACTTTTATATGAGTTAATTATGTTGGTTCCCATCTTTCCAATACAAGGTATTGACTCTTTACCTTGTGTCAGAGCAATCTGACATTAGTATATCAAAGTCAGGTGACAATGTCAACGTGCCTTCTTATGCTGAGTGGGGAATCATCAGATGAAACTAGATTTGCAATCCCGCACGTGCATGTCTTGTGTACTCTACGTGGTCTCAGAACCAAGGAGGGACCATGGTCTCCCCCGGTTTGACCATAATTTGGCCTGACCGGAGGAGGCAATGGCCCCTTCTTGACTTTGCGAATCCTTATAGTACATATGCTGGTACAAGGAGCTCTTCGAAATGGATTACTTATGTTTCCTCTTCTATCAAAAAATATGTGACCGTGGGTCCCTCAGGTCTGCTTGCGATATCTTGACTGAAGGGAGGCGTGTTCCTGACTTGACTCTGAGACTCCTTAAGAGTACATATGCTGCACGAGGACCTCTTTCATAGGGATTAATATATTGGTTCACATTTTCTCCAAGTACGTGATAATTGACTCCTTACTCGTGTCACAACAATTTGGCTTTACTACATAAAATTCACTTGAAGTGAATTTTATCTGGCCTTCTTACGATGATTGGGACATCATTACATAAAACTGAGAGGGAAATAATAATCTTGCATGTCATGATTACTCTATGTGGTCTCGGAACCAAGGTGAGGCCATGGTCTCCCCCGATTTGGCTGCGGTTTAGCATGACCAGAGGAGGGACTTAGTGAATCCTTTAAGTATATATGCTGCACAAGGGCCTCTTTTTGGATAAGTTATATTATGGTTCCCCCTCTTTCCAAGTACGTGATCATGAATTTGTATATAGAGAATGAAAGATTCTTATCCTAGTACAAATAACCCAAACGAATCAAAAAGAAATAAGGATTAGAGACTAGCAAAAGTCTATGTATTCAACTAAGTGTAGCTTGTCGAGAACACTGAAACAAAAGATCAAATTAAACATAAGTACGAAAGGGGAGATGTGCATAATACCAAATTCGAAGAAGGGATTGAAAACAACTTTCAAGCATTAATACCTTTGGAACTTGTCATTGCAATCATGGGTTGAATTGCCTTTTTAGGATATCAATTTTCAAGTTTTACAATGTGTGGGGTGATGGGAGGTACTTGGGATGATAGTCATATGGAAGACATGACTGCGCTATTGTTTCTCGTTACCAAAAAGATAGACAGCGATGGATTGCTGTCGCGTTATGTTTGATCTGGCTGATCCTTGAGGCGTTGACAGGATCTGGCTCTTGGAAACAGAGTTACACTTCATGACTTGTCTTCTTTGGAGTTCCTTCCAAAAGGGGTGTCATCCTATCAATTCTGAAGTTTGTGGCTCGTACTTGGAGAGTGAAAAGAAGCAAGTTTCTCTCAAGTACAAATGCGAGGCAGCTTCTCTTAGTGTAGTCTCTCGCATCTCTATTTGTTAGGCATTTATATTTTGCTAGTCATGTTCACATAAACCTTCTAAAATCTGGATTGTTGGCATGCAGGTGCACAAAATTGTTGATGTGGTATAATGTTGTTTTGGAGAACTCTTCTTGATTATTGTTCTTGCATTTTGCCCAGAACAACAGTAAAGCCTTTCTTGTGTAACCAAAGTTGGGACGCTCTTGCTTCAGGACCATGCCCTAAGGATTCCTCCTCTCTACCTGCGAAGTCAATACATTGACTCTCCTACAGTGGCATAAGAAGAGGGAGGGGGGGTTGGGGTGGTGGTGGTGGTTGGGAGGCTTGCATTAGTTGCAAGGGTGTAAGAAAAAGGCGTGTCTGGGAGGCACTTGTGGTCGGTTACAGGGTTGATCACAAATGAGCTTTGAGAATGGATTGCTTCCTTGGAGACTTGGAGAGCATAGTTATCAATACCGTATCGTGCCGCTCCGTACAGGCCGTGACGTTCCATTTTTAGCTTAACCCATGCAAATACCGAGGATACTGATTGTACCGGAGTGTACTTGGTTAGATTCATGGTACCGGATTGAATGGATTATGGCGGTAGGAGAAAACTTCAGTCAAAATTAATGTTAGAAATCATAAATAATAGTCGATGTATTGCCTGAGTAGCAAAATGCCCTGTCTTCAACAGGAAATCCTGCTGCTTATGTAAATCATTGCTAAAACTCCCAAATTCCCAATGGTAGAAGCCATTGCTTCCTCTCTCTTAAAACCATACCAGCTGAAAAGTCTCTCTATCCATTTTTACTTACATAAAAAAGTATTGCAGTACTTGAACCACCACTAGTTGGAACCACCACGGACCACAGGCTCTAGATTGTCATTAGTATTGCGGAATTATCTATTATTTGCTGGATCCTGTGTTGTTCTCTTCCTCATTGAACCTGTAGTTCTGCAAAGGTGTAAGGGTCAAATGCCAAAATGGGTTTAGGTGGCGGTCAAAGTCAGTGCTCTAAGTGGCAGTCACAATCCAAGGAGCATTTGGTGAATAGTTAGTTTTTCAATTCTTATTATATATATGGGAATACAAATGTCGGAAATACATATATCCCTCGTTTTATGGGTTTTCTTTCCCTTTTTTATTTTCAGATGATTACATGGAAGGATTTATCATGCAATATATACAAAGTTGATACGATATTGCTTTGAAATGTTACCATAACGACAGTGTAGTGGTATGTATTGCTCCTGGTAGTGTACGTATTGTTCTAAGGAGTAAGCTGGTATGCATTTTCGTGCGGTATGCTAGGGAGGGATGATCCCATAGGTGCTCTGTAGCGGAACTGGCCTGGAAAGACTTTTCTTAAGAACCCTAGAGCATTGGTATTGGGACCTTGACTCAGTGGTGGGAAGAGTCCTGTTGATAGGCTCGAAGAATCAATCAACCTGAACAACTTTCCCAAACAGTAGGTTGTTGTTCCCAAAACGTAGGTTGTTGAGCTAGCTGATCCAATGGTGGACTGTTCTCTTGATGCTGCCATTCAGACTCTTGGTTTCTTCTTGGAGGCTTTCTGTTAGAAATAAACTTTGTTAACGATTGAATCTCATGACTGATATGGACATATCCTAACTACCGACTGACTCGTGATTGCAGAATTGTTGCTCTTTGCTCCACATACTGCTAATAAAACTCCAAGTACAATTATGCATGGTTATACCTTGTGGTAATAATAATACTTGGTGTGCCAATTGGTTAACCCTCATATACACTCCAACCCCCACCCCCTTTCTCTTCTTTTAAAAAAATAAAGAAAAGCTCTTCTGGCTTCCATAACTTAAGGAGGTCCACATGCCATTAGGTTTATTAAGGGTCGTAACTTCTTATGGCTTATTTTAGTTCACAGGGACAATTACACTTGCTGTCCCTATTAGATTAGTTTTATCGTTAATACCTTTAAATTTCCTTGCCCTTCTACTATTTTTCGCTTGTTGTATGCGCGTATGTTTGGTCTAAAATCTGTACAAATCAAGACGTTTTGTGCTAGCTATGTCGTTGATTGGATATGGACTTGAAACTGATATGTCTCAATACCTACTCCAGTAATTTGAGTAAATAGGACACTCCATCAAATAAAGTAGAATAAGGAGGAAGAAGAAGAAGCACCCATCCCGTTCTAGTATAGAAGAAAGGAAAGCCTTTGCTCTGTAAAGAGATGTAATACTATATATTGCAAGTACTGAATCTTTTCTTCAGTTTTTTGGACATTTTTCCATGACCCTTGCATCTTTACTGATAGAAAGTGGAAAGATAGAAGAAGGAAAGTATATTGAGGTAAAGAGTATCGTAGACTAAGGCTCTGTTTGACAAAACTTTTTTTTGGTTTCAGTTTCCAAAAAAAATAAAATAAAAATTAAAGAGTAGTTAAAATTTTTTTTTACAAAAACAAGTGCGTGTTTGATAACCCGATTTTTTTTTTGGGTGTTTGATAACCCAGTTTTTTTTTGTGGTGGTTTGCGGTGGCGGTGGCGGGGCGTGGCGGTGGCCGACAATGGTTGATGGCTGCCGGCAATGGTGGCCGCCGGTGTTGGGATTTTTACTTCGAAGAATAGATATTTTGATGGGTGATAAAGGGAATGATTGCTAGGATCTTTTCCTAAGGCCAAGATTGTTGGAAATGAAGAAGCGAAGTTTCTCGCCACAAGTATTTAGGTAGTCCTACAACGTTGTTATTGGTGACGATCAATGGGAGCTTGTCATCCAAGTAAAAAGTGAAAAATGTGCAGAAATTGTCTGCACCACTATGCCGAGTTTTAGATGCACTTTTGCTTGGTTGGCGAGTTTTCATTGGTTGTCACCATTGATGACATGGTGACTGACCTTAGAATACTCGTAACAAGAAGAAAACGGTTAATAGGAATCTTGAAGGATAAATCTATCAATTGAAAATAAAGGGAATGATGATTAATAAAGTTTGTTGCAAACACCTACCAAGCTTGGTGAAAATGAAGGGAAACAGTTCTCAGTAGTTTAGGTGAGGACTTCCACCACGACGTCAATAGTGACGACTAATGGAAGCTTGTCATCTAAGCAAAAGTGAGACCATGTGCAAACACAGTTTTGTGTGCAGTTTTAGTTGCACTTTTGCTTGGTTGGCGAGTTCCCATTGGTTGTAACCATTGATGATGTGATTAGTCACTTTGAATTCTTCATCTGCAGGTGAAAGAGGAGTCTTGGAATACTAGTAGCAAAAAGAGAATGATAAATAAGTGTCTTGAAGGCTAACCATTCTGATGGTGATAAAGAGAATTGCTCATATCATTGATTGCCAACACCAAGCTTGCTGGAAATGAAGCAAAAAAATTTCATCGGAGAAATTACAGTTTGCGAGTCCCACAATATCGTCAATGGTGATGATCAATGAGAGCTTGTCACTCAAGCATAAGTTTAACCATTTCTAGACATTGTCATCACCACTATGTCTAGTTTTATATTGCTTGGTTGACGAGCTCCCATTGGTTGTCACCATTCATGACGTGGTGCTTCATTCTTGAATTCTTCATTTGAAGATGAAAGACGAGTCTTGAAATACTCGGAACAAGAAGAGAATGGTTAATAGGAGTCTCGAAGGATAAGTATTTTATTGGAGATAGACTAGAATGGTTTTTAGGATTTTGTGCTAACATAAAGCTTGCTGAAAATGAAAGGAGGGAGAAGTTTTCAGGTGGGAATCCCACCACGTCATCAATAGTAATGACTAGTGGGAGTTTGTCAGCGAAGCAAATATTGGGACAATGTGCAGGATATTGTTTGCACAATCGTGCACAATTTAACCTTTGCTTGGTCACGAGTTGTCATTGTTTGTTACCATTGATGACGCGGTGGCCACCTTTGAATTCTTGATTGAAGATGAAAGTGGAGTCTTGGAATTCTCGTTACAAGAAGATAATGAAAGTATATCGAAAAAGTGGCTTTGGGTGTTGGGGGCTAATTTTGTTAAGTTTCTGATCAGAAACCCTGGACAATAATGCACCTTAAGCGAGACCATCTTTGGTCACCAAATGGGTAATGGTTACCACAGGCACCGCACAGAAATCACATGTTTTGATAAATCTCACAGTAATGTGGAAAAACCAAGGCCACAGTATTCTTGATCCCAGCAAGCATCGTGCAAATTTAAGTCTGATCTATATGGCTCCATGATGCACCACACGTGGAAGCAGGCATCAAAGGGCCACTGATCTCCCAATAAACCTATGACATGCGTGAGAATTCTTGCATTGCAAATAGGAGGAGCTTTAGCTGGAAGCAACATGAGCACATGATTACTGTAAACCAAGTATGAAACTATAAGAGGTGTATTAGCATCCAGACGAGGGTATAAGGGATATGATTGGTGGCAATTAGGCAGATGGTTGTTGGGGTGGCACGTTCTTAGGAGAAGTGGAGGGAAAGTCTCTTTAGATGGTTTGACGTACTCGACATAAGCCTTTGGATTTTCCAATGAGAAAAAGCGGTTGTTCCAAGTTGATAGAGCATTGGGTAGATTGAAAATAGCATTGTATACAGTATGATTTTGGTGGGGAACAGTGGAGGAAAGGAATCAATTAAGGCATTAGTTTAATTGACTCAAGTATACCCTGATTCAGGTTGTATTACATACGTGGAACTTGGGAACAAAAGTTAAGCAATTTCCTATAAACACTACTTGCAATCAAACTTGACGTGTTTTATTTGCAAGCTTTCTGAAATTGAAAGGGAGGCTACACATGTCGGTGCTGGCATCTGGTGTATATGAATTTGCAGTCACCAGCATCGCTCAAGTTTTAATTTTATTTGATTCATGAAGTTTTCGTAGTTGTCCGTTTAAAATTCCCTGTAAATTTTCCTTGATGATTTGCTACATACGGCCCTTACTACTCTGACTAGCTAACGCTTCCTTTGTCTGTTTTCAGACTTATCCCATGTATTCTCCTCTGTTAAGAGAGACCTCAATTTTATTGATCACACGAGTGACCTTGGATGGAAAGAGTAGGCAAACCCTTGTGCTGGTTTTTGCCTTTGATTTGTGCCAGTAAACCTTTTGAGTGATTTTGAGTTGTATAATGTTGCAGGGCTCAAAGAATCCAGCCTATTGTAGTTGACCCAGGGCTGTACTTAGCAAGGAGAACCCAAATCTTTCATGCCACAGAAAAACGGCCAATGCCTGATGCTTTCACAGTTTTCACAGGCATAGTTTCTTCTCCACCTCTTGCTTAGTTAACTGCTGGATGATAGACATGCATTAATAGATATAGTGTGACCTGGGGGAGTATGCTTTGCTTAACAACATCCTTTCCTGCTTTTCAGGTTCTCCATGGGTCATTTTGAGTAGATCTTTTCTTGAATATTGCATTCTTGGCTGGGATAACCTTCCCCGAACCCTTCTGATGTATGTTAATAATATGGTTTTGTCCCAAGAAGTCTATTTTCATTCTGTAATTTGCAACTCACCTGAGTTCAAGAACACGACTGTCAACGGCGATCTCAGATATATGGTCTGGGATAATCCCCCCAGAATGGAGCCCCACTCTCTCAATTTATCAGATTATGATGAGATGATTCAAAGTGGAGCTGCCTTTGGGACACAGTTTGAAAAAAATGATGCAGTGCTGGATATGGTTGACGAGAAGATCCTTAAGCGAGGCCGTAACCGAGCTGCCCCAGGGGCATGGTGCACTGGGCGGAAGAGCTGGTTGATGGATCCATGCACGCAGTGGGGCGATGTCAATGTTTTGAAGCCAGGTCCTCGAGTGAAGAAGCTAGAAGAATCTGTAAGCAGCCTTCTTGATGACTGGAAGTCACAATCAAATCAATGTAGATGACGAGAGGACTTACGAGAAACACCATCAAGACTCAGTCATCCGTCCTGCTGCATCTGATTGTTTACTATCTGATACACCTTCAGTTAAGGTGCATTTTTGGTCCTTATACCATTCTTTTGGGGGGTTCTTCTAGCCAGGGTGTTCTTCAGCGGTAATACCAAGGTGTTGAACAGGCCGGGAAGTACAGATTCTTTGGAAGAATTTGGGCTGTATTATGGCTTTGGAGGAGGATATTTATTGTCAAGCCACCACCAATGTCTTCCTTCAATAAGAGGAATCTCCCATTGTATTTTATTGTTTACACACTACGTATCCTATAGTGTCTTCAATGTTTGAGGCATGGCTTCATTTTCATTTTCCAAATGTTGATCTGTTGTGCCTTTGAACCGGATGTTCCAAGATTTACCGTGGAGATTTCTCTTCAAGGGAACCCTAGGCTGTGAAGGACCATGCCGGGGCTTGCCTACTTGATCTCTATTCTCTAGGATTAGACAGAAAAGAGGATGCATGCTATCAGAGACATTAATCAGGCTGTTCAATATTACTTCTATCCTTAATTAATTGATTATATATATATATATATAGGGGGCCGATCCACACCCACCGGTGGAGAAATAACAATTTCTCCACCGAACCGCTGGTCTTACCAGCGGTTGGCCACGTGGGCCAAAAAAGGACGAAAAGGGACAAAAAAGGACGAAAATACTATGATAAATTCATGAAAATATCACGAGAAAATGAAAAACTCGTGAGAAAATGGTGGCAATAATGCCCAACCGCAACTCCTACATGCGGTTGGCATTATTGCCTTCCGTGACCCCACCCCCCACCCGTCACCCCCCTTGCCCCCCACCCCCTTGCCCCCCACCCCGTGGCCCCCACCCTATGTCCTTTTCCCCCACCCGTGAACCCCCCTTCCCCCACCCGTGAACCCCCTCTTCCCCCACGTGTCATTACCACCCTACCCCCCACCCCCACGTGTCATTCCCCCCTCCCCCTCCCTGCTGTTCACTCACGGTTCTTCTCTTCCTCTCTCACTTTTCTCTCTATAAAATCCCTCCTCCCCGAATCATTTCTTCCACCCTCCTCATTCTCCCTATCTCACCTACATACAAACAAAAAAAATTTACGCTAGAAGATCGGTGGATAACCGCTAGAAGATCGGTGGATTTTTCTTGAAATATATCAAGTTAAAACAAGTAAGTATTTTTCAATTTGTTCTTACCAATTGATTGTTTAAATTGTGTTACGCTTAAGTTGTTCTTACAATAGTCTAAAATTCGTGTTTAGGGCGTCAAAGGGCGTCAAAATTACGTTTTGACAAATCGGGGTATTACATTCGAAAAATTCCAAAATAGCGATTTTTTAGGGCGTCAGAAATAGAATTTTTCACGAATTTATAAAAAATAGCTAGAGCTAGATTTTGCCAAAGTACGAAACAAAGACCCTAGTTATTTTCAAAAGATCTATATCAGGTAAAAATTTCAGATTTTTCCAAAGACCGGAAAGGGGTTAACTGATACACGCAACCTTGTAACTTTGCAGTGTAATTTAAAATATCAAGCCAGCGCGATTTCGCGCAAAACTTTTATGAGAACCCTAGGGTGTTGGGAAGTTCCATTCCCCAGGAATTCGGGCCATTCCGAAGCCGTTAGCTAATTTTTTGGCCGAACGGGCTTTTAAGCGCTCGATCCGGACACCGGTTCGGGATTTTTAGGCGAAAAATCCGTAAAATACTTTTTAGATCAAGAATGAACTCAGGAAGCTTAAAATAGCATTTTAAAGCACTTTTGATATTTTCTGAAGCCAGGGGGTATTTTGGTAATTTGCCACCCCGAGAGGGGTATTTTGGTAATTTTCCCGAAAAAATTTTCCAACGGACTTTTAAGTCCAGAAATGTAAGTAAAACGCCTGAAATGTTATTTTGCAGCTGATTGCGGGGCGTAATTGTCGCTAAAGGTGAAAACTTAATTAGACAGTTTTTTTACGAATTTATAAAAAATAGCTAGAGCTAGATTTTGCCAAAATACAAAACAGAGACCCTAGTTATTTTCAAAAGATCTGTATCAGGTTAAAATTTCAGAGTTTTTCAAAGACTAGAAAGGGGTTAACTGATACGCGCAACCTTGTAACTTTGCAGTGTAATTTAAAATATCAAGACAGCACAATTTCGTGCGAAACTTTTATGAGAACCCTAGGGTGTTGGGAAGTTCCATTCCCCAGGAATTCGGACCATTCCGAAGTCGTTAGCTAATTTTTTGGCCGAACGGGCTTTTAAGCGCTCGATCCGGACACCGGTTCGGGATTTTTAGGCGAAAAATCCGTAAAATACTTTTTAAATCAAGAATGAACTCAGGAAGCTTAAAATAGCGTTTTAAAGCAATTTTGATATTTTCTGAAGCCAGGGGGCATTTTGGTAATTTGCCCCCCCGCGAGGGGTGTTTTTGTAATTTTCCCGAAAAAAAGTTTTTCAGTCCAGAAATGTAAGTAAAACACCTGAAAGGTTGTTTTGAAGCTGGTTTGATGGGCGTTAGGGTGACAATGAACCCCCGGGGGCTATTTTGCTAATTTTACGTTACACAAATCTGTGCTTAAAATAACTTTTAGTTCAGGAAAGGGTGTGAGACACCTGAAAAGTTATTTTAAAGAGTGAATTCAGGAAGCTCGTTGTCAGGGGGCATTTTGGTAATTCGCATCCCCGATAGGGGTATTTTCGTAAATTTGCAGCGTTAAGTTTTTCAAAGGATTTCTTAGTCCAGAAATGTAAGCAAAGCACCTGAAAGGTTGTTTTGAAGCTGATTTGGGGCGTTAGGGTGATAATGAACCCCCGGAGGCATTTCGGTAATTTGTCGCTCATCGGGGGCTATTTTGCTAATTTTACATTATACCAAATTTCTCGAAAGACGGTGGTTTAAATAAATTTTATTCTTCTTTTATTTAAATCTATGACTTGTTGAGAATGATATAATTTTTATTTTTTAGATTCCAGTATAAATATGGATGCAACTGGAGGAAATAATTTTTGTGAAGGTTCTGATCCACCTTACGTTGGTCAAGTTTTTCAAGCACTGGACGAAGTTGAAGCATACTATAGAGCATATTCGAAAACGATAGGTTTCGGTATTAGAACTAAGACGACTAGAAAACGGGCGAATACAGATCAAATTTGTGCAAGACTATTTGAGTGTCATAGAGGAGCACCGCATGTAACTCCGGTCGTTCGGATCAGTGACGAAGGGACAACAAGACAAAGAAAACGGGACACATTTCCGGGTACCGGCTGCAAGGCCCATGTGTATGCAGTACACCGAAAAAATGAAAACCATTGGGTTGTCACAGGAGTGGAGTTGAGCCATAATCATCAGTTGATGACCCCCAGTAAGATTGGTCAAATTCATCAACACCGAGAAATAAGCGCGGCACACAGACAACTAATTTTTACAATGGCCGAGGCTAAAATTCCACCTTCTAAGATGATGGGGGTTTTCTCAAGCCAGGCTGGGGGGATTGACAAGTTGAGTTTCAACGAAGTAGACCTTCGAAATGAACTTCGTGCTCAGAGGAGAGAGTCTTTCGGTAAGAGTGATTCTCAAACTACACTTGATCTCTTCAGGTCCCTTCAGAGTGAGAATTCTGGATTTTTTTACAGTCTCCAACTGGATGATGAGAACCGCATTAGTACTATATTTTGGGCGGACCCCCGTTCTAGAGCTGCTTACCAAAATTTTGGGGATGTTGTGACGTTTGACACCACATACCGCACCAATAAGTACTCTATGCCTTTTGCTCCGTTCACCGGGGTGAACCACCACTATCAGTCAATCTCGTTTGGCTTTGCCCTGCTTAGGGATGAGACGGAGGAGTCATTTACGTGGTTATTTGAAACGTGGCTTCAAGCAATGTATCATATTCCTCCAAAGACCATCATCACCGACCAAGATCTGGCAATGAAAAATGCAATCGCTAAGGTCCTTCCAGATACTCACCATGGCCTGTGCACATGGCACATAAGCAACAAATATCCCGAACGGCTTCACCATGTATATGCAAACCATCCGTCATTCAAGACTGACTTTAATACATGTGTGAAGAAATCGTTGACGGTAGACGTGTTCGAGGAGAGGTGGGCCACGTTAATGGATACTTACTATTTGCACAATCACGAATGGTTACAATCGTTGTATGAGATCAAGACACAGTGGGTCGGTGCCTACACCAAGAATTTTTTTGCAGCCGGAATGACTACGACCTCGAGAAGCGAAGCTATGAATTCATTCTTTGATGGGTACGTAGGCCAGTCTTCAAGTATAGCGGAGTTCGTACTAGAGATGCAGAAAGCCGTTGACAGGCAATTGTACCGTGAGAGAGAAGCCGACGCGGCTACAGTTTGCAAAGAAAGAGCTATACTACTTTATTCACCTTTAGAGGCTCATGCGGCTCAAGTCTATACCAAGGAAATGTTTCGACAGTTTCAAGAGGAACTACTAAAGTCGAATCAATATGGCATGACAAAGTTGCACGAGTATTCCACCAGAGACATCAAGGTTTATGCTTTGACAAATGTGACGAACTTCGCCAATCCGTGCTCTTCGTCGGCTCCGAGGACCAGACGACATTTTACCGTAGCAATTTGTAAGGACACCGGGTTGGTTAATTGCAACTGTCAACTGTTTGAGCATAAAGGTATACTTTGTCGACACGCGTTGAGGGTTTTGAGCGCCAAGAATGCTAGTGAAATCCCTCCACCGTATATCTTGGAACGGTGGACGAAGGAAGCCAACAGAGTCCACGGTCACATTCCTTACGTGCCCAATGTTTCAGTTGATTTCGAGCAATCTGAGTCGCTGCGATATAATCACCTTTGTAACATCATGCACGGTTTATCAATGGATGCAGCGTCGACATTTGATGGGTACAGGTATCAAGTTGAAGCAGCCGCACGGGATAAGGCTATGCATGCACAGTTTAGGATGGCATTACCAGAAACTGTGGACACTCCGACTACTCGACCAACTCCAGGCGGTAGATTCAATCGAGCCAAACAGCCAGTCATTGACGGCACTGACCTACAACGTGAGGAGGACGACATTTTTGATCCAATTATTTCTCAAACAAAAGGGCGAAAACGAGCAATACGCATGAAGAATCCGATTGAAGAAGCAACGGGTCAAAAAAAATTACGAAAGTGTGCGTTGTGTAATAAGATGACTGATCATGACAAGAGAAACCATTATAAAGTGTTAGGTATCGAACCTGGCAGTATGGTCGAGGAGGACGATGATGAGGAAGAGTGTTAGGGTTAATGTTTCAGTTGTATAAATTGAACTTTTATAATGTTTAAATTTGTGATTTGGTTTGTGCAATCTTTAATTTGTGATTTGATTTGTGGATTATTGATATTTTTGGTAACTCCGTTTTCGGGCACACTTTAGGCCCCAATTGATAGCTTCCGAAAAAAGTTGTAATTTTTTTTGTCACTTTTTTTCCGCTCATTGCACTTCAGGCACGCTAGTTAGCCCATTTGTAAGACTTTCGGCGAAAAACGAGACACATTAATTTTTGAGTTTTCCTAGGAAGGGCCTATTCGGGCACACTTTAGGCCCCAATTGATAGCTTCCGAAAAAAGTTATAATTTTTTTTGTCACTTTTTTTCCGCTCATTGCACTTCAGGCACGCTAGTTAGCCCATTTGTAAGACTTTCGGCGAAAAACGAGACACATTAATTTTTGAGTTTTCCTAGGAAGGGCCTATTCGGGCACACTTTAGGCCCCAATTGATAGCTTCCGAAAAAAGTTATAATTTTTTTTGTCACTTTTTTTCCGCTCATTGCACTTCAGGCACGCTAGTTAGCCCATTTGTAAGACTTTCGGCGAAAAACGAGACACATTAATTTTTGAGTTTTCCTAGGAAGGGCCTATTCGGGCACACTTTAGGCCCCATTTGATAGCTTCCGAAAAAAGTTGTAATTTTTTTTGTCACTTTTTTTCCGCTCATTGCACTTCAGGCACGCTAGTTAGCCCATTTGTAAGACTTTCGGCGAAAAACGAGACACATTAATTTTTGAGTTTTCCTAGGAAGGGCCTATTCGGGCACACTTTAGGCCCCATTTGATAGCTTCCGAAAAAGTTGTAATTTTTTTTGTCACTTTTTTTCCGCTCATTGCACTTCAGGCACGCTAGTTAGCCCATTTGTAAGACTTTCGGCGAAAAACGAGACACATTAATTTTTGAGTTTTCCTAGGAAGGGCCTATTCGGGCACACTATAGGCCGCATTTGATAGCTTCCGAAAAAAGTTGAAATTTTTTTTGTCACTTTTTTTTTCGCTCATTGCACCTCATGCACGCTAGTTAGCCCATTTCTATGAATTTCGGCGAAAAGCGAGACGCGTAATTTTTTCGAATGCCGTCATATGAAAGGTATATTCGCGCACATTTTAGCGCCAAATTCATAGCATGCGAAAAATTATGTACATTTCTTTTTGGTACAATTTTTTGTAACATCACAGCAGCTAGCCACGCACGTCAGGATAATGGTAATGAATGCGTCTAGCTTCATTCTTTTTCAGCTCCCAGGCTATCCTATACCTAAACGTCAAGGCATCCTTCCTAGTCCACGAGGAGTGTTTGAGCACTTCCGAGCGAGCAACGTAGTCCATGTACTTGAGGACGTAAATCCCGCAATCGTGACCGTTATATTGCTTTGGTCGGTCCTTTATCATCACGACCGTCCAAGGGTCACCCTGTGGCCGTCCGCATGCTAGCGAGAGGACAGTAGTCTGCATCCAACAATAAAAACGAGAATCAAGCCTATGAGACAAGAACAATATACTATGGGCCAAGGTCAAAAAATAAATACTAACCACTAAAGTGATGTACTCGTTGTACATCTGTGCCAGCAGCTGTCCAGGCTCGTCCTCCCTTAGGCTATCGTATATGTGAACCGTTCTGAACGCTGGATGGAGAACTAATAGGAACCAGTGGTTTGCATGATGACAGGGTATCATGATAAGGTTCGCATCAGCAGCGGGACATTGATAGTCTGCGTTCATCATGCCTAACACGTTTCGACCTGGTTTCCACTTACTCCTGCCGCCCCCTCGCCTCCATTCTGTGAATTCTCTCACCGTTAATTCCACAAAATGAGTGGGATACATGTTAAGCTTCAAATATTCAGAACGGTTAAAACGTTGCTCTCTAATCCGGAGCAGTTCTATGTAAGCGTTCATGACAAAATTTGAAAGATCTGTCTCCGGCGCCAACGTTCTGATATCCTCATGACCTAGGAATGTCGCAAGGGGAAAGTCTGCTGAATTGACAGGCTCATGCCCGAAGTAGTGCCGGTCGATCCAAGCCATCTTGTCCGACCTCAATGGCTTCGTCGCTTGTCCTTTGTCCGACCGAAAGCTTGGGCGCGAGGCCTGGATTCCTACTTGGGGAACCTGACTCTGGCACTGAGAGTCGTATGCGTCAGGAGGCAAGCGACTATACGGCTCCCACACCTGACTCTGGGGCTGATAGTCGTACGCGTCAGGAGGAGGGCGACCAGACGGCTCCCACACCTGACTCTGGGGCTGATAGTTGTACGCGTCAGGAAGAGGGCGACCAGACGACTCCCACACCTGACTCTGGGGCTGATAGTCGTACGCTTCAGGACGAGGGCGACTAGACGGCTCCCCTTCGTAACCCCGGTACGCAAGACTAAAGTTTTGAACTTCAGTCTTGTACTTCTCAATGGACCTCTTGAGATTGTCAGGAGCCTGCGCGACAAACCAGTCAAACGACTCCAGCTGCTTGAACACCTCAATGCCCTGGTCAACCTAAAAAACATGCATAGAAAATATGGCTAATCATATTTGACAAATGGTCGATAAGGTGCGCAAATAAATTATCAAACAACACTAGCATGACTTACAATGGCCAATGCCCAGAACTGGTCATAGACCTCACGTGGCGCGTACGATGTCTTCTTCACCTGGGAAGGGCGATTCACCCTCGTGCGCGTCACCCTGAGAAACCACTGTAAGTATTCCTCAGTACTAATGCCGTCGTGCTTCAGCGATACAAGGCTATCATACGTTTCCTGCCAGGTATTCCACTGGTGCACCTCGTCACCCAACAAAATCAAGGCATCAGCCACCTCGAAGTTCGGCCCTCGACCACCCCTGTATGGCCGCATGTCTACAGCGGGTTTTGGTATCCCTTGTGGACAGCCAGCTTGCTTCATAGCTCGATCGGGCATCTGAAACTCACATTCTTCGAAGTGAATGAGCGGCACCCGAACCAAACCTGCCAGCACGTACGACACCGGAAGTTGCCAACACCACTCATCCAACAGATGCATCACCTTGCCATATGGCTGCCACGTCACCTGGGATGCATCTAGTATCTCTAGTTCCCCCCGATAGAACTTTAGATGGTGGTGAGGGTCTACCCGTCTCCTCCTCCGGTTGGTCGTAGGCCCCCAGGCCCACACCCTAGGCCACGTCTCATCGGAATCTACCAACGGTTGTGGACGACCCATGGGTAGCCTCTCGTAAGACCAAACCTGTGAATGCAAACATTATATGGAATTAGTAATTAATCCCGAATATATTGACTAAGGATCCTACCAAGAAAATAAATGCTCATACCTGTAATAGAGTCAGGCAGGCGGCAATGGACTTGGCACCGTTTCTCGTAGCCTTATGCAGTGCTCGATATAGGTGCGCAAGGACAGCTGAACCCCACGAATAGGAGTATACCTCCTCAAGATCCTCCAAGAACACCATATACTTCGGATGCACCGTGTTTTTCGAATGCGTCGGAAGTAATATAGCTCCAATAATATACAGAAGGAATGCCTTCGTATACGTCACGAAATCTTGAGGAGTGTATTCATCCGGTAGCACGCCGTACTGCTCTCTCAGCCATTTAAGCTTGACGCCGTTTGTTGTAAGCGCTGCCCTTGGAATTCCCGGAAAATACTGCATAGCCATATTCGCTATGGATGCAGACGGCACGTTCAAAGTAACGGGTCTGCCGTGACATGGGATTCCAAGTATAAATCCGACGTCCTCTAACGTAACAGTCATTTCACCAAACCGGAAGTGAAATGAGTTCGTCTCGCTCCTCCATCGTTCAACTAGAGCGGATATAAGGCAATCGTCGTGTCGAGACCATTTCCCGGGATCGGTGAACAGGGTTAAATTTTGACGGTGTAATAGCTGTATTTGTTCCTCGTTTAGTACCCACTCTTCAAGGTGCCTTGTGCTTTGAATTGTTTCCAAAACACCCCTATCGACACCGTCAAATACGTGCCTCGCGACGTGGTCATCGTCATCGTATAGGATTGATGTATCATGAGGTCCAGAGCTGAAATTCATACCTTTAAGAACAAAATATAATTATAAACCAACTTAGCGTCCATAATATCCATAATATTTACATTCCAAAACTATAACTGGATCTTTAACCTAGCTTACCAACACATTAGCAATAGTCATTATTTCAATGTATTAAAACAAATCCTCAATTCCCACCACTCCGAACGCTTAATTACGCTAGTTCCCACTGAATTTAGCGCCAACGTGGTTATATAGCAATATATAGCCCGATGGCCCCTACACCTCCAACACCTCAAAACCGCTTTAAAGTCAAGTTTTTAAATGTATTACGTCAATTATATACCAAATATATCAGGAAAAATTTTAAAGGGGGCAAGTTACCAAAACACCCGCTACTTATGCAAAATATCCCCTGGCAGTCATCGCCGGTGCGTCACAAGGTTCAGAACATCTGGAACAAAATAAGTTTTCGGGTGTCTCACACCCTTTCCTGAACTAAAAGTTATTTTAAGGTATGAATTTTAAGCTGGATCCTTCCTAGCAAAATAGCCCCCGAACATCGGCAAATTACCGAAATGCCCCTGAGCGTTCACTATCACCCCAACGCCCCCGAACCAGCTTCAAAACAACATTTCAGGTGGTTTACTTACATTTCTGGACTAAAAAGTCGTTTGAAAAACTTGGCACGGGAAAATTACCAAAACACCCCTTGGCGCGGGAAAATTACCAAAACACCCCTACGCGCGCCACGTCAGCTTCAAAACAACATTTCAGGTTTTGTAATTATATTTCTGGACTAAAAAGTCCGTCAAAAAACTTAGCACTGTAAAATTACCGAAATACCCCTCTCGGGGCGGCGAATTACCGAAATGCCCCTGGCATAAAAAAATATCAAAAGTGCTTCGAAATGCTACTTGAGGCTTCCTGAATTCATTCTTGACATAAAAAGTATTTTACGGAGGTTTCGCCCAAAAATCGCGAACCGGTGTCCGGATCAAGCGCTTAAAGGGCCGTTCGGCCAAAAAAATAGGTAACGGCTTCGGAATGGCCCGAATTCCTGGGGAATGGAACTTCCCAACATCCTAGGATTCTCATAAAAGTTTCGCGCGAAATCGCGCTAGCTTGATATTTTAAAATACACTGCAGAGTTACAAGGTTCCCCGTATCAGTTAACCCCTTTCCAGTCTTTGGAAAAATCTGAAATTTTTACCTGAGACAGATCCTTTAAGAATAACTAGGGTCTCTTTTTTGTATTTTGGCAAAATCTAGCTCTAGCTATTTTTTATAAATTCGTGAAAAACTGTCTATATTTGGCACCCTAAAAAATCGCTGTTTTGGAATCTATAAATGTAATACGCTGATTTGTATAAACCTAACATTGAATTATAAGGAAATTCAAAATACTTACTTGTTGTGACTTGATGTATTTAAAGAAAAAACTACCGATCTTCTAGCGGTTATCCACGATCTTCTAGCGTAAAATTTTTTGATTTGTATTGTTGTGGAGATTATGTAGGTGAGATATGAAGTACGAAGGAAGTTGGTAAAAGATGACAGAGTGCAGAAGAAGGGTTCGGGGGAGGGGATTATAAAGAGAGAAGCGAGGAAGAGAGAAGAAAAAAGACAGAAAAAAGTGAGGAAGGGTGGGTGTTTATGCGGTCAAAGGCTGCTGCAAAAAAAAAATTCGGCAGAAGGACACCACGTTGGGGCATCACGGGGGAGGGAAGGACGACACGT
Organism: Escallonia herrerae; assembly: GCA_033070095.1. Classification (NCBI taxonomy): domain Eukaryota; kingdom Viridiplantae; phylum Streptophyta; class Magnoliopsida; order Escalloniales; family Escalloniaceae; genus Escallonia; species Escallonia herrerae. The sequence goes on along the minus strand of JAVXUP010000617.1, from coordinate 290,564 downwards.
GGCATCGTGGGGAAGGACACCAGGTGGGGCATCACGCGGGGGGGGGGGGCGCCACGTGGCAGGGGAGGGGGGCAGGGACCAACCGCGGGTTGTAGGAGCGGTTGGGCCCTGCGGATGAGGGGAGGGGACGCCACGTGGCAGAGGGAGGGGACCAACCGCGGGTCGTAGGAGCGGTTGGGCCACGTGGCAGGGGAGGGGACGCCACGTGGCAGAGGGAGGGGACCAACCGCGGGTCGTAGGAGCGGTTGGGCCACGTGGCAGGGGGAGGGGACGCCACGTGGCAGAGGGAGGGGACCAACCGCGGGTGGTACCGGCGGTTGGGCCACGTGGCATCCCCTCCCCCTGCCACGTGGCAGAGGGAGGGCACCAACCGCGGGTGGTACCAGCGGTTGGGCCACGTGGCAGGGGGAGGGGACGCCACGTGGCAGGGGCGGGGACCAACCGCTGGTGCCACCAGCGGTTGGTCCCCGCCCCTGCCACGGGGCGTCCCCTCCCCCTGCCACGTGGCCCAACCGCTGGTACCACCCGCGGTTGGTGCCCTCCCTCTGCCACGTGGCAGGGGGAGGGGATGCCACGTGGCAGGGCCATCGCTAATACCGCCGGTTGGCCATGCTGGTGGGCCACGTGGCAGGGGAGGGGGACGCCACGTGGCAGGGGCCATGGGGTTGGGCCACGTGGCAGGGGTGGGGGACGGCACGTGGCAGGCATATTAATGCCAACCGCTGGTTGTGCATGCGGTTGGTGTCCTTTTTCTCTCTCTCGCCATTTTCTCACCATTTCTCGTGCCATTTCTCGTGCCTTTTTTGCCATTAATGCAGTGACCGTACACCTTTTTCGCCTTTTTGTCCCACGTGGCCAACCGCTGGTAAGACCAGCGGTTCGGTGGAGAAATTTGTTATTTCTCCACCGGTGGGTGTGGATCGGTCCCCATATATATATATATATATATATATATATCTACATTTAATTATTTACCAATTCATTTTTCTTGTACTTGGTCTTCTTTCTTCCCTTCTCTGGTAGTAGAATAAAAAATTCATGAAATATAATTCATATCTTAAATAAACGTATAAGTCAAATGTGATCAAATAAAAAGGAAAGGAAAGGAGGGAGTGCAATTTAATCATGAGGTACTTGACCTTACCGTGGTTAGAGTATATTCAAGTATATTACATGCATTTTAGAATTCCTGGATAACAGATTGTTATTACCCGGTATATCTTGACAAACTTTGTTGCAGACTTTGTTACACATCGACCTATAGAGAAATGAACAAATATGTTTCAACTGTCATAAATTATTTTATCACGTTTGACTTGCACGCTTATTATGAAATAAGTCATAAATTACTTTGGGAAGCATGGAGTTTGGCTCGATTTGCGTGTCAAGCCAACTCACCGGTCTACCAGGATAGGGTCGACCCCCCCGATCCGGTTGTAGGTTTCTCCAGTGATGTTATTTTGTATTGGTATTGTAGCGTGCCGTTTTGTTGGTTCGTATTTTGTTAGGACCTATATTTATGTCTGTTTTAATAGTTGGTATGGCCTGTGGCCAAACTTTGTAGCTGTAACCGTTAATTTTCTATGCAATTCTCTTATTTTCATAAAAAAAAGGTCATAAATTACTTTATCCGTGTCACATAATTCGATCACTTTTTTTGGTACCCATATGAAGAATTTAGGTCATATATTCTGTGCTTTCTATCCTGTCCTTTAGAGAGAGGAAGGGAAAGAAGCAGATATGAGTTAAATGAGTGTCAAATGTGAAGTATGAAGGTGGGTGGGGAGAGAGAATGCGGATTGAGTCAGGAGAAGAAAATGGGTTGATGGAAGATTAAATGTAGAGAAAAATAGAATAAAAAAGATAAATACGAAAAATACTTATATATTTTTTTTCTTTCAATCGATCAATTTTTTTGGTAATAGCTAAAAAAGGATGATCAAAATTTTAAAAGCCAGAGGAAGTAGTATAGGCCGGGAGAGTGAAAAATAGTGTAGTACCGTGAAGTCGACTCCAAACGCCGTCTAAACGGACATAAGCCGTGTTGTATAGAAAGCAAGACGCTCAGAATGGGAAGCATGCAAGCGCTTCCTGCTGAGTTCAATTTCAAAATGGGACGCATGTAAGCGCTTCCTGGGTTCAATTTCTTAACCTTGCCTCTCAAATGGGTCTCTCTCGCTTCCTCAATCGCTTGCCTAAACCCCCCCAAAGACCCAACCATTCATCTTTCTGTTCTTCCACATCCACAGCACTAGAAACCATCAAATACCAAAATCTCATTCACACCTCCACCACCCACACAACCCCAAATCCCCCTAAGACCCCATATCCCCATCTGGGTCACACGCTTGATGCCCGCCCCAATTCCAAAGACCAAAACCCAGATGCCGTAACACTCCAAATCGCCCAAGAAGCTGAAAGACTCTGCAAAATCCTATGGGATCACCGCACAGATCCAAGTATAGAATCCAACCTGAATTCCATTTCAGTAGACATATCCCCCACACTAGCTGTACAGGTTTTGAAGAAACTCAGTAATGCAGGCGTTTTGGCACTTTCGTTCTTCCGTTGGGCCGAGAAGAAAGACGGGTTCAAGCATACTTCAGAGAGCTACAATGCTCTTTTTGACGCATTAGGAAAGATTAAACAGTTTAGAATGGTGTGGAACTTAGTGAGTGACATGAAGAAGAAAGGGTTGCTAACGAAGGATACTTTTGCCCTGATTTCTCGGAGATACGCGAGAGCGAGGAAGATTAAGGAGGCTGTAGAGGCTTTCGAGAGGATGCAGAGATTTGGGTTGAAGCCAGAAGTTTCAGATTATAACAGGTTGATTGATACATTGAGCAAGTCTAGGCATGTTGAAAGAGCACAGCAGGTGTTTGATAATTGGAAGAATAGGAAATTCAAGCCTGATGTCAAGACTTATGCGATATTATTGGAAGGGTGGGGTCAGGAGCAGAATTTGCTGAGATTGGATGAGGTTTATCACGAGATGAGGGAGGATGGGTTTCAGCCTGATGTGGTGACTTATGGGATTATTGTCAATGCTTATTGTAAGGCTAAGAAGTATGACGAAGCTATTGGGAGGTTTAATGAGATGGAAGGGAAGGGAATTAAGGCAACACCACATATATATTGTAGTTTGATTAATGGGTTGGGGTCGGAAAAGAGGCTGGGTGAGGCACTAAAGTATTTTGAACTTTCTAAGGCTAGTGGTTACACTCCTGAAGCGCCTACTTATAATGCAATTGTGGGGGCATATTGTTGGTCGACGCGTATGTATGATGTGTATAAAGTAGTTGATGAGATGAAGGAGTGTGGGGTTGGACCCAATTCGCGAACTTATGATATAATTCTTCACCATCTGATAAAAGCAGGAAGAAACAAAGAGGCTTATTCTGTTTTTCAGAGGATGGCCGAGATGGGAGGGTGTGAGCCAAGTGTGAGTACATACGAGATCATTGTGAGGATGTTTTGTAATGAGGAACGGACGGACATGGCAGTAAAAGTTTGGGATCAGATGAAGGCAAAGGGAGTTCTGCCTGGAATGCACATGTTCTCGACACTAGTTAACAGCTTGTGCCATGAGGGCAAGTTGGATGATGCCTGCAACTATTTTCAGGAGATGCTTGATATGGGTATTAGGGCTCCTGGTCCGATGTTTAGTAACCTGAAACAAGCGCTCCTTGATGAGGGGAAGGAAGATCTTGTTCTAATATTGAGTAATAAACTTGAGAAACTTAGGAGAAGTTCATTAGTTGGTTGAGGCAAGTGAGGAAATATGATGGCTGTTCAGGTCAGGTCAGACCGCAAGTTCACATATTATCTTTGCTGATTAAAAGAATTGGAGGGAAATTGGTTAACATTGATAAATGGATCTGGATGGTTATTACGTATGCAGCCTTACGTTTTGTGTTGTAAAATTCAGATGCATGTAGAAATGACGGGTGTATGTACTGTATTTTGCATCTCAAAAGCAGCATAGCAGGTGTATGGCAGGTGGACTGAATTCATGAACATAAAGCAGACACCCTTGGTCGCTATATTTCGGTTTCCAGGTGACATAAACAAGCTCTTGTTTGTTTGTTTGAGCATTTCTATCTGTATCTTATGAGGTAGAACGTGAAACAATTATGAAAATGTTGGGTTCTGGAAAAGCTGCATCATTTGGTTTTGATAATTTGATATGCCATTCCGATGCCTTCTAGGTGCTGTGGAAATATGCCATTTTTACATGTAAAATATAACTGTGGTTTCAAAAGTTCCTGCCATGTTGCCTTAATCCACTTGGTAAATCTGCTGTTATACATGTGAGTTTCTGGATCATTTCATCTGCACAGTAAGATATGTATAGCATGTTACTCTGCTTAGTGGTGTGATTATATATATGCCTTTTCATGATGATTCTAGCTCAATGAAACATGTTATAGAGTTGCATAGAACTCAATTATATATTTTTTGTTGCAGTCTTGCAGGGTACATTAGCAACCCTGCTGCAAAAGAAACGTAGACTCAAGCTAAGCTTGTGGCATCTTGGAGACGCACACACTCCTGTTCCTTTGATATGAAGCGTACAGTCTTTGGTTCTTGTTTTTCGCATTAAATTCCTTCTTAGCATTGCAGAGAGAAAATGGTGATTAAATTATAGTTTCCTCCAGAATGTGATATACAATACAATATTTACTGTCAGTTCTCCTCTCTCTTTGTGCTTTATCAATGACTTCCTTTTGAAAAAAGGGACTCGTCGAGATGTTAATTTAGATGCAAGTTGTTATGGAGTTATGCAGCTACTATGTCACGAGGAGGTTATATAGATACGTATATGCATGGTAGAGTTATTAATGCAGGTGGCAACTTTTGGTTTTCAGAGATAACTAGTTTGGTACTGTTAGGGGGAAATTCCAGGCTTTTCCTTGAGGCATTGGATTTTAGCCATAGTGAAAGGCCTTATTTGCTACGGGCTAAACTACGACTTGTGCTTTGTCTGGCCAAATATTTAGACCCGTTAAGTCGTTGTGCGACGAATTCTGATCAGCTTGACAGCTGAATTGAGGGGAGGAGTCAGAGAAAAGGAAGGGATAGATGAATAATTTCGTACTTTGTTAATTTCTTTTCAGCTTTTTGTTTCCAGGCTATTTAGCCGTTTAACTCTTAGGATTTTCTGGTCCCTAGGAGCAAAATAGGATCTCTTTATAACATGACTATTGATACCTGGGGGACAAGCAGTATCTTAGTGGAGTGGCATATGCTCCTACAGTAAGCACTAAGCGTGATGTTCAACATTTGAGTTTCTTAGTCAGCATATGACTCAAATCGGATGAGCCACATATACACGATGTAACGCATGTATCGTTCACAAAGAAGCCATCCACGGCCATTTTATGCAAAACTTTTGAGTTGCTTTCTTGTGCTTAAAGACATCCACTTCTCACCTTGTCCTTATGGTTCAGCAGCAACTCTCGAGTTTCTTCAAAATCCTCGTCAACCACTCCAACTGTAAAACGACTGTCAGGAGCACCACGATCTTGGCGACCGTCAGATTTAGCATCACTATTGTCCTGGGTATCGACTATTCTGATCATGATGAGCGTGACTTCCTCCAAACGTAACCCATCAATGGGTGGCGCAACACGCACAACTGTTCTAACTGCAGCGACTGGTGATTTTCCAAGAGACCGGATCCTTAGAACCAAGTTGAAGAATCCACCCAACTCCTTAACTTCACAACCTATTCATCTTTCACAGATATCCAACCCATTCTCTAGATTTCCATGATCAATACACGGGAAAGCAACCCGTGATGATAGGAAACAGGTAGTAGCAACAAGTAATGCTTACTGCACGCATCTTTGTGGCACTGGAATCCCAACGTAAACCTGTGCTTTTAACTCATCTGTAGGTAACTCGGGCGCTACTCATCGTCAGCACGAAAGTATAACAATTTCATAGACAGAAAAACAAAGGATTGGAGTTCATTCTTGAACGTGGTGTTGCACTTGTGTATCGTCAAGTTAACAGGGACATTCCTAGAGCTTGGTGACGCAGAAAGAGTGCAACAAGGGGAGGGATTTTTTTTATTTGCAGGGAAGACTTCTTTTTGTGACTTATTATTTTTTTTTTCATGAGATATCTCTAACCTTTATATAGAGATAATATTAAAGACTGTTTTTATCTCAAGTACTTAGGAGATAAATATCCTCTGATTAACTGTACTAATTATGACTAACAAATAAACATTATCTGTTAGTGAGTGGATAATAGATCTACCGACCCAATTTATTAACGACCTACACAGGGCAAATAAAATCTTGCAGTCCCTCCTTACCTCTTATTCACTCATCTCTTCATACAGGAAATGAAACGTGCGACTTACGAGAAATGATGTCCATCGTTAAGAAGTATTGTATGAAGTTATTGCCAAATTAACACAATACATCACTCCAATATCTCGTATGTACCGTAAATAGTTTAACTATACCAGATTAAACATTCTCAAATCCCTTATAATGAGCAGTGTTAAATTTCTCATATGTTATGTATTCATGACTCATATCAAAACGAATATCGACAAAACACCGGGCTATGAATCACACAACACGGAGTAATATTGAACTTTCTTTCCAAGGTCCTCATGTCATTATAATTAAACTTAACTGCTTTCCTAGACATACTCCGTAAGATTGCATCATCCATGATCGAATGGTATATGCTAAAGTAACAACATTGAGTATCCTTCTTATGAAATATTTTAAGGTGAAAAGGGTACTATATAGGATTAAAAATATTTTGATCCAAGTGTCTCACAGAGTGATGAAGAAGCAGAGATTCATTCATTAGTCCCACTGTCAGTTTGCATTTAGCATTTACAGTATGATTTTGCATGTTATGACGTGACCCACGAGAACGTGTCACATAAATATATAATAAAATATACAATACGAATCTGAGTCTTGTCGTTGTACAAACACCCGGCCTGAGTTTTTTTAGCCTAGTCATTCTCATAATTCCGGCTTGAAATCTTAGATTCGACTGTAAAATGGTTACATAGAGTTGTGCAAATATTCTATGATCGACCTACCTTTTTAGGTCTCATCTCCCATGCCTTCCCTCCCCACCCTTCCTCCCCCACGCTGCTGTCACCACTCTCTCACTCTCGCATCTCTCTCTAGTCTCTGCGACAATGCGACCATCAGCACCGATTGGCGACGAGTTGGCAACCACTCAGCAATTCAGATCCATCGGCGATCACTCTCGCATCTCTCTCCAGTCCAGATCTACTGGCCGGCGGCGACGAGTCGGCAACCATTCCACAGCAGTTAGTATATCTCAAGTATTTCCTTGGACTATAAGTTCTCTCTTTCATTAATCCTCCTTCATGTTTTGGCTTTTACGTTTTACTGCTTTTGATTAATTTCATAGAAATTGATTTTGTCTATAAGTTCCTAATTTGGCTTGAATACTGTGTAATTTGGTCAAACAGAAAGACTTAGGGTTGGTTTGACAAATTTTTTTTTTTTAGTTTTTAGTTTTTAAAGAGCAGCTTAAATTTTTTATTTTTTTTTACAAAAACAAGTGGGTGTTTGATAACCTTTTTTTTTGGAGTTTTTTTTTTTGGGTGTTTGGTAACCCTTTTTATTTTAACTTTTTTATTTGAGTGGTTTGCGGTGGCAGTGGTGGGGCGTAGCAGTGGTGGACTGTGGTGGTGGCCGGCGGTGGTCGCCGGCGGCCGGCGGTGGTGCCGGCGGCCTGAGGTGGTCGCAGGAGGTGGTGCCGGCGGCCAGTGGTGGTTGCCGGCAGTCGGAGGTGGCTGCCGACCGCCGGCAGTCGAGGTGGTTGCCGGCGGTGGGAGGGTGGTTGTGGTCTCAAAAAAAAAAAAAACCAAAAGTGGAGTTTTTTTTTTACTCTTCAGTTTAAAACTGATTTTTTAAATTGGAGAAGGAAAAAAAAATGGTTACTAAACGCATTTTTTTTTTCCAATTTTCAAAACTGAAAAAAAAGAGAAAAAAAAAGAGTGTCAAACGCACTCTTAGTCGACCGACACCTATTATAATTGAGACTTTGGTAATTTGACATTGTTGGAAGCACGAAATGTAAGTTCATGATTTAGTGGGTCATGAAAAGGTGCTATTGATTTTGCTTTGCTAAAATCATAATTATTTTTACACAAGTATCTTACTCTTTCATATTCGGATTGGTTGTTGCTAAAAAAATTCTTACAGGAGATATATATATAATCGGATGGAATCCTACTAGATCAGGAACAAACAATCCTAACTAGCCCTTAACATCACCAACAGATGAGCTTATGTTGTCCACTTGAATTATCAGTACTTTTGATGTAGGCATAAGCTGCATTAAGCAATCTTCTGGTTAACTTTAAGTTAAGGTTTCATTTTTATTAGTGATTAGTTAATTGAGATTTTATTGTTGCCTTGAACCTGCCGTTGCCAATGTGTTATCATTTCTCTAGTCATACATTTTTTTACTTCTATATTTTGGGGATAGCGTCTGAATATGGGTTGGGATCTATGTATCCTATAACATCCAACTCTTGCCATGATTTGGACTTCCATTATATGCTCGTTTAGTAAACATCATGCCAAAACTTGGAATGGTATTTAAATATTGTGCAGGCTTCTTTTCAGGTTGTTCATCGTGCCAAAAAAATACTCCTTAATCTTTTTTTATTCATTTTGTTCATCGTAAATGAATTTGTACAACACTTCTTTTAAGGTTGTGATCGACAAAGCGAAACAAGTAACAACTGTGGACGTAGAGATATTGTGCAAGTTTCGGAGTAAGGATCTTGATTTGTATTTTTTTTAGTTTCAATGAAACTTGTAATTTTGTTTTGGGATTTGTACAAGGTGATGTCTTTTATTTAGTGAACATGTAATTTGTTGTATTAAGTGCTAGTTGGTGGTGTATATGATTTAAATTTTATTTGTATTTCTTGAAATTTTGTAAAGGATTAATCCTAGTTTATAAAATTGAATTTTGTTGGATTGGTTGATCAAAACATGTTTCACTTTATATTAAATAACAAAAATAAAAAATAGCCTTTTTTGACTTTTAGCGACGGAATTCTGTCGTTAAAAGTCCTTATACAGATTAATAAACGTTTTTAGAGACAGATTTTTACCCACAAAACTAATAACTTTTGCGACGGTAATTCCGTCGTTAAAAGTTTTTTTAATTTTTTTTCAAAAAATTCAGAAATTAGACAAAATATAGAAAAACACCTTTAGCGACGGAAAATTCCGTCGCTAAAAGTAATTAATTTCGTCGGTAAAAATTAAATTTTTGCAAACGAACCACCAAATTTTGTCGCTAATCTTTTTGCGACGGGGTTTTCACCCACGGACTTTTAGCGACGGACTCTCCGTCGCTAAAAGTGTTTATCGACGGACTACCCACTTTTAGTGACTGAAAATTCCGTCACTAAAAGTGTCTTTTCTTGTAGGGGTAGTACCACTTCTACTGCCCAAAGTACTTCCCACAAAAACAGTACAAACTACAACACAAAAGCACCTTTATTACTGTTTAATAATAGTTAAATTTTGCCTTCCGCACACCAGAATGGGTCCATATTCTCGCCCTAGCATTTCAAGTCTGAAGGCCTCCACCCCCTCAGAAGTTGTCTATAGAGGAGACTGATTCCATTGATCTTTCTTTTTCTTTACACACACACACACACACACACACACATTACATGTAGTAGAAATCTTTGTTGCTAACTAGCTCAGCTAAATTTTGGCTAAAACACCCTCAACAATGCGCACCCAACTGAGCCCAACGACGGTGGTCGAAATCATAACGCTGATTATGGCAAGAGCCACCATCTCCAAAGCCAAACTCGGCTTAGTCTCCATCAAGAAATACTGCAAAAGCCCTACTGCTTCGCACACATCCGAATTGTAGCTCGAGTAATACCCCTTCTCCCACTCCATCCAATCGGGGGGCGCCTCGTCCTTTGCCTCCACCCTCCTCACCTCGCGTATTCTCTGCCTAAGAACAATCATATTCTCGTCCGCCGCCCTGCTGCCGTTGTGATCCTTGTCGCACGCATCCCTTTTCAACGCCAGAACCGAGTCGCTGAAATGGTTTCTTCTCCGGTAAAAACCCGCTCTCCGACGTGATATATCGCCGGAGTCGGACGCGGAGGGAGCATTAGGGAACATAAAGAGGATGCCTGCATTGCTTCTTTGGCTACCTTGATGCTGATCTGTGTGGGTGTGATCGTTGTTAAAAAGGACGTGTTCATGAGCGCGTTAGAAATGGACACGTGGCATTTAGCCCCCTTTTTTTGAGAAAAATATTTGGTAATTGTCCAACGGCATGTCATTAACTTACGTTGGGTTAAACTATCACTAATTTTGCGACAACTACACAACGATATCGATAACCGGAGAAAAAGATTGTGATGATAAACCCCAGCTGGTATTAAAGCTAAAAAATTCAATTTTTTGGTAAAAGTTTTGAAGAGTCCGCCCGTTGCATTTTATGGTTAAGATGAAGTGTATATTTTCTCTCTCCTCTTTTATCTCTTACTTCCCCCACCTCCCCCAAACCCAGTTTCTCTCTCAGCCAGCCCTTGAATGCCATGGTTATCAACTCCAAAGCCCACCAGAATACAAGGAAGGCTGGTGGTTATTCTCCCCTAACTCTTCTATTTTTGCCATTTTCTCTATGGCCACAACTACATTTTCTTTAACGATCGCACCAATTATATTGGGCGAGAAGCCGGTCCGAGGCAACCATCTCAAGCAACAAAACCTGGTGCGAAATCCGGCACAATATCTCCATTAAAGCCCAGACCTCACTTGTACGGCAACAACGACGCCATGGGCGACAAACAAACTCCAACAAAATCACACTTTTCTAGACAATAATGACTTCGCGTACTTAGAAAAAGTTCTAATGCAAGATGAAAATAACTCCTCTCAGACTAAAAATTGTTTCAGTTGCTTTTGTTTTGCCAATTTTTTGTTTTTTTTCTTACCTTTTTGTGGTTTATTTGGATGTATCTATGTTCCTTTGCTGTCTTCATATCCCCACTGAGTGCAACGTGTTTGATAAAATGTCTGAGAGTAGTATATTTCATATTGAGTTTTGCTTGTGGTTCATGTTTGTAGTTCGTGTTTAGGTGGTATTGCCTTTGTTTATGTCATGCGTCGCGGGTGCATCTTTAGAAGTTAAGGCAGGTTGTCCATGCTTAGTGCAAGGGTATAATGTAACTACTGTCAACTAGTTAATTAAGAGGGAAGAAGCTTATAAGGATGAGAGTGATACCATTAAACTAATCAAGAGATTTTGTTTCTTTTGTTCCTGACTCAGTCAAATTTTTGACATATTCCTGTACTTTCCCGCAATGTATATGATTTTGTTTGCCCACTCAAACCATTTAGTGAACATTCTGAGTTCAATCTTACAAATGAGAATTAATTTCTCTCCATGAACTTTCTAAGCATCATTGACAAATCAAGATACAACCGATTGGAAGCACGTACCAATCTCTACATTAATTCATAGTACCATCAATTTTCCATTCAATAAAGTCCATAACATCAAACAATATCATCAGTTTCCCTAAAATGACTGTAAAGGAATGTTTTCTATATTCCCAGTTGTCTTTGCAATTGCACGTTACAGACTATATACTTGAGGATATACATGTGAATGAGTGAAATGGGAGAGAAGCCTGGGATATGTTTTACACTCAAATATTTAAATTATAAAATTCAAACTTCCTAGCTTGGATAAGGGAAGGCAGCCCACGGATAGGGCATGTGATGCAGGAGATTGTTTCTTGCATGACACACTATCATTGACACGCCCCCGCAAGATTGAGGCTCCATTGGTGACTCCAATCTTGGATCGAAGGTTGAGAAATTGTGGACGACCGAGTGCCTTGGTGAGGATATCCGCCAGTTGATCCTTGGTGCTGATATGATGGACACGAAGGGAGCCATTAGTGACGCATTCCCGAACAAAGTGGTTGTCCAATGCAATATGTTTCATCCGTGAGTGGAAGACTGGATTAGCGCAGAGGTTAGTGGCACCAGTATTATCACAAAAGAGTGTAGGAGATTTTGGGAGAGTGAGACCAAGTTCCTCGAGAAGGTTGGTGACCCAGATAATTTCGGCAGTGGAGTTCGCAATGGCCTTGTATTCGGCTTCAGAGGACGAGCGAGATACCAATTTTTGGAGACTTGATTTTCAGGAGATGGCATTGGACCCAAGATAGAGGATGTAGCCAGTGGTCAAACGACCATTATCACGATCGCCACCCCAGTCAGAATCACTAAAGGCCTGAAGCGTGAGAGGAGTCCCGCGACGGAGATAAAGGCCATGATTAATGGTGGCTTTCAGATAACGGAGAATGCGCTTGAGGGCTGTCCAATGACGTTCAGTAGGAGAGTGCATGAATTGAGAGAGGCGATTCACTGCAAAGCATATATTCGGCCTAGTGAGAGAGAGGTATTGTAGAGCGCCAACTAATTTCCAATACGGTGTTGGTTCAACATGTGGCGAGCCATCCTGGAGGGTGAGAGCAGAGGTGTTACACATGGGTGTGTGGACTTCCTTGGCGCCAATCATTCCAAAGGTATGAAGTAAGTCGTTGATGTGGCGGTGTTGAGAGTGAAATAAACCATTAGGGGTGTTAATGACTTTTATACCCAAGAATTGATGGAGAGGGCCGAGATCTCTGAGTGAAAACCTGTGGTCGAGATTCTTAACAAAAGAATTGAGGAAGTCAGTGTTGATGCCTGTCAGAATAATGTCATCGACATAGACGAGAAAGTAGGCAATAATACTGTCCTTGGTGTATATGAAAAGCTAGGCGTCAGCGACAGACTTGGTGAATCCGACTTGAAGAAAGTAGCCCTTGAGTTCTTGATACCAAGCACGTGGTGCTTGCTTGAGTCCATAGAGAGCTTTACGAAGCTTGCAAACATGATTGGGCAAGGTGGAGTGAAGAAACCCGGGAGGTTGAGTCATGTAAACATCATCATGGAGAGTGCCGTTCAAGAAAGCATTATTGATGTCAAGTTGCCGAAGCGGCCAGTTCTGAGAAAGCGCAAGACAGAGGACAACACGAATTGTTGTCGGCTTAGTGACAGGACTAAAGGTGTCTGCATATAATCAAGGCTAGGACGCTGATGGAAAGCTTTTGCGACAAGGCGAGCTTTGTATTTGGCAAATGAACCATCAGGATGACGCTTCATACAAAAAATCCATTTGCAGCCCACAATGTTTTGGTTGGTCTTTGGAACGATATCCCATGTGCCATTGCGTATTAGAGCATCAAATTCCTCGGACATGGCTTTACGCCAATAGGGTTCGGCTAAGGCTTGAGAAAGACAAGTGGGTTCTAAGGTTAGGGTAATGGATGGGCAGTGGTGTGATTGATGAACTTGGAGTTGAAATATTTGGGGTTCGGTCGACGGGTACGGGTGGAACGGAGAGTAGAGAGGTGTGTGGGAATAGGAAGATGGAGAGAGGAAGGTGAAGAAGAGGGTGATGGCGTGGGGAAGAGGGGTTCTGCTGGAAGGTGGGATGACGTGGGTAAGAGGGATTTGGATGAAGGAGGAAGAGAATTAGTGGGCGTGAGTGATGGAGATTCAGTTGGGTTTTGGGGTGTAGTGTGTGGCTGAATTGTGGTGTTTGGGTTAGATAAATGTAAGTTTGAATGTGAAGTGGAAGAGGATAATGAAGATTCTGGTGGGTTTTGTTGGTTTGTGTTTTGATAGAGATAAGGGTAAGGAGGAAAATGAACTTGAATAAGATAAAGTGGTCAGGGAAGGGGGGGACCAGTTAAGATGTGAAGATGATTTTGAATGTGGATAGTACCGCGGGACATGGCTTGTGGCGTGGGGAAGGAATTCCGTAGCTTTGGCACCCAAGTCTTGCGTGATGTTTACTGCTAGCTTGCATGGGAAAAATTTGTTCAATAAATCTGATGTGACGCGAGATGTAAATTTTTTGAGAGACAGGGTCAAAACATTTGTATGCAGATTGGGTAGTGGAATAATCAAGAAAAATACAGGGAGTGGAGCAGGGTTGGAGTTTAGAGGAGGTGTATGAACGGAGTCAAGGGTAACACAGATAACCGAAAATTTTGAGACGAGTATAATTTGGAGTACGATGAAATAGCATTTTAAAAGGAGATTTAAAGTTAAGAATAACAGTGGGAAGACGGCTAATGAGAAAGACCGCAGTGAGAAATGCATGTGGCCAAAACTTGATCGGAAGAGACGTAGTTTGGAGGAGAGTTTTTCCAGTTTCAACGATGTGTCGATGACGGCGTTCGGAAGTGTCATTATGTTCCGGAGTATGGGGAGGGGTAGTGAAATGAGAAATGCCATGAGTGGTGAAAATCTGTTTGAGAGACTCATATTCACCACCATTATCGGAGTAAAGTGACACGAGTGGTAGTTGAAAAAAATTTTCAACCAGATTTTTGAATTGAGGAAATAAGGTGTTAACATCAGATTTTTGTCGCATAGGATATAACCAAATATATTTAGTGTAATGATCGACAAAAATTAGATAGTAACGAAAACGATCATGCGACAATTCAGTTGGGCCCCAAACATCAGTATATAGTAATTGTAATGGCCGAGAGTTGGTTAATGAGTTGACGTCAAATGGAAGTTTATGACTTTTATTACAATCACAGAAATTACAATGAAAAGAATTTTTGGAAGACAAGTGAGACCCTAACTTATTTGACGCAAGAACTGAACAGAGAATTCGGAGAGATGGATGCCCTAGACGCCGGTGCCATTCAGTTAAGTTGGATTTGGAGGTGGAGTGAGCTTGTGGAATAGGTAGGGAGGACATGCAGTAAACATCATTTACATTCTCCCCCTGAAAAAGTGGCACCCCCGTGCATAGATCCTTCACCATAAAATAGAGAGGAAAAAATTCAAGTGAGACATTATTAGAATGACAGAATTTTGCGACAGAAATAAGGTTTCGATTAATTGAAGGAACACAAAGAACATCATCTAAGGCAAAGGTGGTGTGTGGGGTGCGCAATTTGGCATCACCAACATTGGATATCGACAAACCTGTACCATCACTGATATGAATTTCATCAGGGCCTCCATAATCTGAATAGGTATGGAGGTTGTTAGTGTCATAAGTGACATGATGCACCAGTGTCAAACAGCCAGGATGGTGAGTTCAGACGATGCATTGTGGTTGCATTTACAGTAAGTGGGTCAATGTGGGATGATGAATGCACGGTTTGGACATCATTTTCACGAAGAAAACGTGCAAGTTTG
Organism: Escallonia herrerae; assembly: GCA_033070095.1. NCBI lineage: Eukaryota > Viridiplantae > Streptophyta > Magnoliopsida > Escalloniales > Escalloniaceae > Escallonia > Escallonia herrerae. Next base: position 275,271 of record JAVXUP010000617.1, on the reverse strand, counting down.
CGGCATTCATTTGTAGCATGTCTTGGATGATCATAGAAGTGACAGTGAAGAGAGGACCGGGAAGGAGCCGTGCGATTGTTGGTAGGCGGACTGGACCAATTGTTGCGGTTTGTAGAGTTGATGTGGGTACGTGTAGGGAAATGATCATTGCCACGAGGAGGAAACTGGGTGTTGTTGCGACTAGAGGAGGTGTTGCCATGGTGAGGTGAGGTTCGAGATGTGAACTTATTTTTTCGATGAGTGTAATTTGCTGTAGCAATGGAGAAAGAAGGGGTAGGTTCTTCCTTCTTGAGATGAATATCGTAATCTCCAAGTTTGTCGTAGAGTTCATCAAAGGAAATTGGGGTGTCACGAGCTTGAAGTGCTGCCGCAATTTCTTTGAATTCAGGACCAACACCGGCAAAGGTGTAGAGAACCAAGTCATCCTCAGAGAGAGGGTTGTCAACAAGAGCAACATCATCAGCAATATCACGCATGTGTTGGAGATATTCCTGAATGGAGTGAGTACCGCGAGGGTTGTTCAGAGTCGTTCTTTGAGAGACATGCCCACCCCTTTTCAAAGAGGACTTGGAGGCGTTCCCATGCTTCCTGTGAGGTGGAAACAATGGAGATGTGCTGCTGAATGGTGTCAATGCAACTACCACGCATGGCGTTAAGGACGAGTTGATCTTGACGAAGCGAGAGGATATACTCCGGGTTAGGAATTTGTTTGGTGGAGGTGGGGGATTCAGAGATTGTTTGGGAAGGTGGTGGAGTTGAACCATCAATGAAGCCAAGGAGATTATGGCCAATGAGACTGAAATACAGTTGAGTTCGCCATACGGTGAAGTTGGTATGTAAGTTTGGTGGGAAGATGAGAGGGTGCATTGAAGAGAACTATAGAATTTGCCATGGATAGGTTAAAAAATGAGCTTTTAAGCAAGGAAGGCTCTTGATACCATGTAAAGGAATGTTTTCTATATTCCCACTTGTCTTTGCAATTGCACGTTACAGACTATATACTTGAGGATATACATGTGAATGAGTGAAAGTGGGAGAGAAGCCTGGGATATGTTTTACACTCAAACATTTAAATTATAAAATTCAAACTTCCTAGCTAGGATAAGGGAAGGCAGCCCACGGATAGGGCATGTGATGCAGGATTTCTTGCATGACACACTATCATTGACAATGACAACTGCTCATCTCAATGGCATGTCATATTCCTCCTTTAAATTCACATCAATCGCCATGTTACGTTCCACCTGAAGCTCATTTCAACCTCCATGGTACGTTCCTCTTTGAAATTCACTTGAATAACCATGTTACATTCCTCCTTGAAACTCTTCAAAGAAGTGAACAAATCCAGTCATAAAAAAGATAACATTAATCAAGTACTACCAGTCAGTAAGTAGTTCTCGATGAATTCATAGCATTTCAAGATAAGTTGAAGATTTGAACATGAATATAAAACCAAATCAACATTTGAACTTGCCAAATCACTACTTTACTCTACTACTCACCCAATCTCTGCTTTAACTTCCCAAATCACTGACGGATCTCCAAGGCAATGGCACCAATGCCATCCAAGATGTGGTGCAATGTCTTGGGTAGATGGACGATGAAAGAGACATGGGTCGGTAGAGATAGAACCGATTAGTGGAGGGAAAGAAGGAACCGCCAATTAAGGTCGTGGATTTCAGAAGCCGTAGGTCGCCGGTGGTAGAGCTAGTTCTGAAGCGGGAGGTTCTGGCTATGGTGGATTTGCATTCTTCTGGGTAGCAGGTACATAGAAGAGAGGTTTGAGACGACGTAGAGAAAGTACAGGTCATGTATTTTCTGTAAATCTTTCCATTTCTTTTCATAAGTTTACCGATTTGGGATAGTTGACCCATTCGAGTGGGCGGGATATTCAAATTCTTCACCAAAAGTTTAAATTTAAACTTTTTAAGTTCAACCATGGTTTATCATCACAATTATGTTGTCTAGTAACTTCATCATATGATATCATCGTCTAGTTGTCACAAAATTAATGATAGTTTAACTAACACTACGTAAGTTAATGACGGGCTAGTTCATGCACCTGGAAGTTGGAAGGTAAGCTTTGTTACGGTTCACGCTTCTGATTTTGTCATTCTCTACGCGGGCGGTGAGTTCCTTTTTTGTCTTTTTTATTGTTTTTGTCACATTCTTCATGGACAAAACTTCAAAGAACTTTCATGGAGGGCAGAAGAAGACTTAGGCAGCCGGGATTCTCTGCCGTAACAAAGAGACTACCAACTTTACTGGATTTAAAATGTAGCTGCAAATAAATGTGTTTTCGAACTAGAAATCTCTTACCGACTTCTTTTGAAGTTTATGTCAATTCCCTACTCATTACCTTCAGTTTTTCAACGTTACTCCTGCCATTACAGCTGAAAACACAATTGAGCCATTCTGAACCGTTTCGTTTTTTGTTTTTCATTCTCATTCTTGTTATCATGACAAAAAAGTTTCTTTTTGTTGTGTACTTTTACTATTTTCTGTTTCAATTTAGGAAAATCTCACTTAAACAGTGAGAAAATGTGAAAACACCTTATACGTGTTTTCATATTTTTCATAATACTAGTAGTTTGCACGTGAATATTTTCTATAGCATTTGCGAGGAATTGTCGGTTATAAACTTAGATGGACAAATTTTCTTTATTGAACAATAAGGATCCAATGAGCTCTAAACATAAATTGTGATTAGTGTTATCACATACTTCAGCGCTTTCAACTTCTTAAATTATGTCCGCACCACTTATATATACTTTCAAAAATTCACCCTACTGAAGGTAACACGGACTCAATCATGTCATGTATACAAGTTCGCTTCTAGATATATCCATTGATCTAGAAGTTCCCCTTTTTTGTTCCATAATGGATAACAGAAGTCTCATTAACATTGCATTCCAGTGATTATAACCGATGAACACTGAAGATACAAAAGTCTCAACTTCCAAATAGTTGTTGTTTAACAATGGCCAAAGGATACAAATAATGTGGACCTAATAGCACAAATAAAGTATCAAATGAAGCGCCCGAAAAATAGAAGTGTAAAAGTTCAACGAGACTTTTATTATTAACAATAGAGCTACTTTCAAAATTGTACACTAAAATATACACGGAACACGGTTCGAACTCCCAATGTTTAGAATGTACCAAATAAGTAACTCAGAGAATGTTTGGGATTAATTTTGGAATGTCAATCCTAAATTAATCTAAATTAAATCAAGTGTGTGAGTGTTTGGCAAAAGAAATTAAGAGATTTAAATTGTCTCAAAAACTTAGAAACTGATTTAATTGATAACCTTGAAAATAATTACTTTTTCATAATCAGGTTCGACCTTCTAATTTACCATACTATCTCCATTTTTCTCAGAAAAGGATATCTCATACCTTTTAACTAAGTTGGAAAAGTTATCGTATTATCAAAACTAATAAGAGATTGTGAGTGCTTATACTTTAACATGAGAAGTAATCAACTTTTATAAGTGAGTGAAAATAGCTTTTTTTTTTTAAAATTTATTCGTGTATTATATTTATTTACATATGAAAATTATGTTAGGATTACTTCACTGAATTGATATTAAACTGTAATTTATTAAGTATTCTTTATGATCATTTTGCCTTAGTTGAACAGATCTAAGCATTTTTTATCCAACAACTTTTTGTAACTTTAAACTAGTTTAGAACGGCTTTGCCAAACAAAAAACTGGTTCCACTTGAAGTAGATTAGTTTTGATTTTGAAAACTGGTTAACACCTAAGCTGAATTCTGCTTTTTAGAATCAATTCCAAACGGGCTCCCAAACTATTTTCTCTGTCCAAACAAGTCCAAAAGTGGACGAAGCTCGAGAAACATTAGTTTTTTTTAAAAGCAATCCATGCCTCTTAATCTAGAAAGAGATTAAATATCAGAGAAAAGTAAATGGAACCAATTGATCTAACTGATGCTTATAGAACCATTCTTTTCGAGATGAACAACGTTGGTGATGAAAGAGGTACAATGAGATGGTGATGGGTGAGTGACGGTAGTGGTGTTGAAAGTAAATGGAACCAATTGATCTATCTTGCTGAAGGTCACAACTTCAAGTATATAGAAACTGACATTAATTTGTACCTTCATCAGCATATAGGGGTGTTGATGCCTGGATGGCCAGCTTCTTTTTTATGGCTAGTATGTTGCTTCTAATGTCAACAAAATCCATTTAGCATCACTTTCTTTTATTGATATAAGTCTTCTGAGAACTTTCTTTCTAAACTGTGGACTCCAAAGTTTGCACTTTTTTGCCAAAAACAAAAATAAAAGTGAAGGATTTTGGAACAATGAAAATAAACTTTCCAATGGTTTGATTTAAACTTTGAACTTGAACAGGGGAAGCTAATGAACCGTTGCGAATGGTTGAGAAGCAACTGTGAAGAGAGTTAGTTCATAAGCTCGTAGTTCAAATTTGGGGACTAATAAAAAGTTCGTGCTGTGAAAACTATATACACCAAGGGGTACACTTCTTACAAGACTGCTACCAAAACACATCTACAAGACTGCTACCAAGCTCATACCAATATTTATGCACAACACCAAAACACTGAAAAAGAGCTATTTCTAAGTTGTACCATGTTCTTCCAACCTAATCTGTGGTCTAATTCACAACATTAAAAGATGCTTTAACATCCATGTACTCAGCCATGACTTAATGATAGACTTTTATGGTCCCCCAAAACAAAAGTAGTTAAAGACGTATCTTTAAATTGATAAAGTTGACACAAAATTCCTATCTACAGAGTTAATCATGACTAACTGAAAATAAAAATTGCAGCAATAACCTTAACATTAACCCAAAAATATCTTTATCTACTTTTTCATTCATTTGGATCTAAGACAAAATTGCATGGAGTTGGTATTGCACTCATGCCAAAGTGACCACAACACGAAATCAGAACCCCTATCTTCAGGGGCCTCACAAATTGTTAGTTGGCTAACATAAGCAAGCATTTATTTAGTCATTGGAGTAGCTGTCACTCCTAAATATTTCATGTGGAACTACTGAAATTCCGCATCAACAACAACATAATTCTTTCTTGTTTTGAATTTGAAGATCATGAAGCAAGGTAGTATATTAAATGAAAGTACAAAAAAGCAAAGGCGGTATTATCGTGGCAACTACTTGGATAAATATTTTTCTCTTGATTTTACAACTTCTAATCTTTCATAGGACAATCTACTACAGGTCTGGCATCACAAGAAAAAAGCTTATTGTCCATTCAAAAACCTGCAAAAAGAAAAAAGTTCATGCATTAGATTTTTCACTTCAACCTTTCTAGAGAGCTGAAGGTTGTCATGATAGCATGACATAAGGAACATGTAAATTCCTCATCCCCGGAATAGAAGTCTCACGTTCTATGCCTTAAAAAAATTCTTCTAAACATTCTCTGTCCAAAGGGACCCTTCATGGACTATAATGAAGGTATAGGCAGCTTGCACCAAGAATTTCACAAAATTGCAGACAATATGTATCAAGTACAACAATGCTTCATTGTGAACAAGCATGTAAGGGAAAAAAAAAAGGAAAATAAAGACAATACTTCTTTTAGACCATCCAAGCCAATCCATTCACAGGCGTGTAGTGTATGTAGATCATCAATTTCAAAAAAAGATGTGGGAGATAATATTGAAAACGTGTAGTATCAACTTCTCATAGACATCATGAATCAATTTTTGTAGGACTAAAACTAAATGTCGACACACTTTTGCATTAAATCAAAAAAAAGAAGTGGACAAGATCTTCAAACGTTCACCAATGTACCAATAAATCAAGGAAAGAGGTTTTAGTCTACCATGGCCCAAACCTTGGGATGAACTCAAATAAGTAACTCGTCAGAAACCAACCATAAAGATTTGGAGAAAACATGATGAGATGTAAAAAAGATTGTAGGTTAGGATCTAAAATGTGTATCAAGCCTTAACATCAGGAATAAACAGCATAAAAAATGAGATTTTAAGAAAAAGCATGACGAAGCTCATACCCTAAAGCTTGAAAAACAACCATGGCAGTAATCAATCCTAACGAAGTACTATTATTCAAACAAATGATGATAAAAGTATAGTTAGCACATGGCAGAAAGTACTTAACTTTAGTTACTGAGACAACTACATAATAGATTTTCATCTCTATAGAATTATAATCAAACTCCAAAAGAACATGATTACTTTTAGGCTTGGGATACATTAAAGAAATGAAGGAAAAGAAATGTTAAAACTTGATATCTTCACGAATTTTGTTGGCAAACCAAATACAAACAAACAAACAAACTAATCTCTAGGCTTTACAAAGTAAAGAAACTTCAATGCCTTGTGGATACTATTGGCTCTATACAGATAAACTAATCTCTAGGCTTTACGAAATTCTTAAACATCATGAACCAAAACTAATTTTCTCATAATTGCAACCATTAGGGAACCGAAATATATGAGTAGTCGGCGCTTCTCTGCACTTTCTGGAGATTTAGTTTGGTTAATTCTTGGTGATGCCATGCATTAACTCGCCCAAACTATGAAAAGGGTGTCAAACCTATTTGCTACAACCACCTTCTCCTGTGAATAATAAATAAGCCAAAAAAGCAAACATGAATCGATCGGGTAACTATTTTTATCAAATGCTTATTTGCAATGAACACTAAAATGCCTGTGCACAAGGAGGTGGTATAGAAGTATGTACAAGAAAGCACTAAAGACACCCCAATTCCAATATGAACAATAGTGAAGAACTACAAAAAAAGAAAAACCACAAAATCAAATCCAAAGAACAACAACCAAAGTGTATATAAGAGAGGGTGTCTAGGGCAGTGTTGTTGTTCTTGTGAGTGGGCGTATGAATTTGGTTTTGAGGTGAAAAGGTAGAAGAGGAGAGGAGAGTTGTTTAAAGTTAAGATACAACAATATGTGTGTGTGTGTAAGCAAGTGCGCACGCGCGCGCGCGTGTGTGTGTGTGAGAGAGAGAGAGAGAGAGAGAGAGAGAGAGAGAGTTCTGTATGCATAAGCCTACAATGGCGAATGTATAATTAAGGTTGGTCAAAGATTGGAGAGCAAGGTGATCATTGTTACACACAAGTTCATGTTCGCTTTGTCCTGGCATGTAAAGTTGTTCAAATTGTCATGAATCTGTGTATAAGTTGCCTGACTCGAGGTAATACCGTTGAACGGGTGATCATCCACCTAGATATCGAAAAGACTCATCTGACGGGGAACTATTTTAATGCGGGTTCGAATTCATCTCCTTTAATAGATTATTCATAGAAAATAAAAGGGTTTTGAACTGATTTGGCTGAGGATAGAAATGAGGTGGCATTGGGAATCCACCAAGGAAGAAGGTCCCAAGTTGGCAAATCTAAGAAGGCTGTTGACAGAACATTGTGTACTTATTTTTGATGCATGAACAAAAATTGTAAACATAATCCTATGGTGTATTATTACTATATTGTTGCCTTGACTCAGAAACGAAGTTGATATTGTGTTAGTTTATTATTTGATTTGAAAGCAACCAAAGAAAAGGGAGAATGGAAACAATTCATCAAACATCTCATGTGCAAAATTGCAAGGGTAACGGCGTGCATTAGTGCATACATTCAAACACCTAACATGAAATGGTAAAGCCAAAGATAGCATGAAGAAGTGCATCCATGGAGTAAGAGAAGATCAGCAAATTCATGGACAATAGATACAAGCAAATTAGGTGTATCTGGTCTAATTAAATTTAGAGTTGGCATACCGGCATAATGTATGAGTGTAAGTTTCTCTTCGCTTGAAAGCCGAAATGCTAATTTCCTGCAAGATTTGAGATACGATTCTGGTAGCAATCGAAAGGTAATTCGTCAATTGGCGCAAGTTCTTGCGTAGCATAAGAGGCATGTTCTTGGTGAGGCATTTTTATGCGGCTGAAGTTCATCTTGATGTTCTTGTGAGCAGTGCAAACTCCATCGAGTTCTCGCCACTGCAAAAGGAGGATATTGGAGGATGAGGGACGGTTGGTGGAAGGAAGGTGCTGTTAATATTTTTTCCTTACTACTGCGACGATTTGAGGAGTTGTGAGCAAGCAACTCTGTATTTGCATCGATTTGAAAGAGCTTCATGCAGGTATCTCAGAGGAAATTTTGGTCATGAAAATGTGTAAAAACATGGTTAAACATGTTACACTTTTAAGATAGAGAGATTTTTTGTCACTGTTCAAAACAGGCAATGGATCTCTGCACACCTTGTTTTCAGATATGAGAAGAAGCGCCTATCTTTTTGTTACATCACCTGTATATTGATGTTAGTGGAAGAGTCATCCCACGTTGTATGACTCCAATGTTTGCTTAATTAAGTAAATATCTCGTGACAAAAAAACCAAGTCACTATTCATTTTTGAGTCACTATCCATTTTTTTCTCTTTAATATCACATCATAAGTAAAATACATCCTCGCTCATCCCCCCTCCCTCTGCCTCTCTTCCTTTGTCACTTTGAAGTACACATTTACACTCGATTCTAACACGTGGTGCAGTTGAGGAGAAAGCAAGGGCGAGTGAAAAGCAAGGGCGTAATGAGAAAAAAAAAATGAATCAAAACATTTATGAAAATGACAAATGTGCACAGCCTGGCCCGAAAAGTGACTAAAAATGAAAATATTATAAGTGTACAAAGCACTAGAAAAAGTAGCTAAAAAAAGCTGGTCAAAACGCTTAAAGTATAAAATCATATTATCTGACGAAATACGAAAATAATAAAATAAATAAAAATACAAAATAAAAATGATAAACGAACAAACCGTAAAGACTCAACTTTTGTAATCGTCAGCTTGCAAGCCATATCTGCAATCTTTACGACTGAAATTTTGACAAAAATTAGCATCACAATCTCAAAGTAAAGTGGTAGACATCCTTAACTGCTTCCTCTTGTATACAATCCTTGCTTTCATGAGAAGATCACAGCACATGCCATTTTTGTGGTGTGACAAAAGCCACCTTCTTAATCGGTAAGTTATGGAATGCATGTAATCTGATCAGACATGGTTTCGCCATACCCCTAAATTCTTGCTTAAGATTTTCTTTTATATTACTTCCTCTGTCCTACATAAATCGATCACTTTTTTTTTACACGCAAATTAAATATTTAGGTCATATATTATGTGTTGGTGGAGAAACACTACAAGAAAAACTATTTTTTGCGACGAAAGAGATTCTGTCGCTAAAAGACATTTCAACGATGGAATATACCGTCTGTAAAAGTCTGTCGGCAAAGACCTTTACCAACAGAAAATACCGTCGGCAAAAGTTTTTGCTGACAGACTTTTACCGATAGAATATTAGCGACAGTATCACTGTCGCTAAAAAGTTTTTAGAAAATATCTAATATACGAGAAGTTTTTAAAAAACATTTAGCGACGGAATACGACCTTCGCCAAAACTTTCGTCGGTGAAAGTGTTCAAAATAAGACTTTCTGCAACAGACTTTTAGAGATGGAATTTTCATCGCTAAAAGTCCTTACATAAAAAAACTTCGTCTTTTTTTTTTCACTCTCCTTGTTTCTCTCTGTCTCTCACACTCACCCACTCACCGACGATATTTTTACCGGTGTTCCCCCCCTCCGGCGACATCACCGCCTCCCCCCCCGACGTCGTGCCCTTCCATATCTGCGTGCCACCAACACCGCGCTACCATTGCCCTCCACTGCTGCGCCACCAAGGCCCTCCATTGCCGCCGCGCCACCAACATTGCCGCCACCGCACCACCTCTCTGTATGTCCATTTGCCCTAATTTGCCTTAATGCATGTTTAAGCGCCATTTGCCTTAATTTTCTTCAGTTTTGATTTATGTCCATTTGCCCTAATTTGCCTTAATTTGTTTATGCGTTTCTTATAATTTCAATTATTTTTAATTGCTGATGGAATTGATTTTGTAACTGATGGAATTAGTTATTGCTGATGGAATTGATGCTCATATTTGTATATTACTATTACTATAAAGTATGAAGAATTGAGATTGTTGACAGAGGATGAGACCCAATTGAATTCCGATATCAGATATGTGATTCAGTTGAATGGTAGGTTGAAATTAGGTTAATATAATTAGGTTAACCCGATAATAATTTAGTTGAAACATGTCATTTAAAATCCCCACCCCCGTGAGGCAGTATGTTCCAAAGGCAATCTGCTGAGAGAAAACATAAGTGTGTGCTTTAGTGTGTGCTCTGTGTGGTTGCGTTAGGGTGAGCTGTGTGTGCCGGTTAATGTGTGCGCTACGTGAGTGCATGAGTGTTGTGCTGTGTGCGTACGTGAGTGTATGCAGTGTAGGTGCGTCCCGTGTATTTGTGTGAGTGCAAGGAGCTGTCGAGGCAGCTATGTGTGTCTGAGTTATGTGTTCGGTTGTGTGTGTACAATGAATGGTACATTTGTGTGAGGTGTTTGTGTTGTATTGAGTGTGGAAGTGGGATTGAATGTGGTTGCTTATGTGTGTCTATAAGAGGAGAGGGACTGCTGAAGTAATTAGAGGGTGGTAGTGAATAACTGTGTGCATACGTGTGTATAAAAATTAGCGTTGTGAAAGGCGAGAGCATTTGGGTAGCATACTTTGGTCATTAACTTGTGAAATTCTACAATAAGATACCTTGGATTATGTTAGAATTTAACTTTTGTTATTGAATTCCTTGCAGGAGGGGTTCACGTTTGACTCGCCTGATCAGCAGGCGCTGGGGCGGCAAGCCTTCTTTGCTTACATCGGCAAGAATTACTGCCGATAGCTCCACAACGCACAGGATCGGGCAAAGAAGATGCTGCCCAAGAGTGCCCCGATGACAGAGATGAAGACATATCCCCCATATTGGATATTTATGACTATATGAGGGGAGATGATAGATCGGTGGGCTGCAGATCTAGGCTGGGACCCAAGAGTAAGAGCAGGGCCGAGAACAGACAGAATAGAGATCCGACACACACAAGGGGGGGGGTCGGTGCCACAGGACATCGTCCGACACATGAATGAGGTCCAGAACCTGGATCTGGAGGAGGATGAGGTCATAGCTCTGACGTATAATCAGACGCATTTGCGGAAGAAGAACAAGGACGAGGCGCACCGGGCCGGTGACTATGTTTTGGATATTGCCTTGTGGATCGATGTAAGTCAATTTGTTTAAGTTGTTAATTTTTTGTCTTTCTATCCTTAATATCTGTTGCGTTAATTAATGCCCTAACATATCTTCAAATCACTATTTTACAGGCCTCGTATGAACAGCTTAGGGGGTCCGAGCAGCAGTCCGAATAGCCATCAGCGTCTACTAGTACAGGTGCGAGTACTGGGGCGTTGAAGCGATGGCTGGATACACCGGGGGTTGTCAATCGGCCGAAAGGCCGCATACACGGCGACCTTCCTAGCACGACTGCACGTACCATGATAGGATCGTCCCCACCCCCTGTTGCCCCTCCACAGACACCGGCTCCTCCGCATCCGTTGGCCAAGGAAGAGATCCATCGCATTGCTACGGTTGTGTTGAGGATGACCAAGGAGCAGGATCAACAAGGCACCTTTGCTGGACATGCCGAGCTGGCCTCGGATCAGCAGGATCTAGATCTGGCACTCTAGAATCCCTGATGAGCCCTTTCTCGTGCCTGGTCCCAGCTTGTCCCCCCCACTCGGTTTGTACTCGATCTTCTCCCCTCCCCTTACCGGTTATATCTAGTTCCCGGCTTGTACATTACAAATTTTTTTATAATAAATATTTTTTAAATGTTGATTGTATATAGTTGTTTGTGTCTTGGAGGTTATGAGTTGTTGTTTAGGATTGAATTTTTTATTACAGGATTGGGCATTAGAAAAATAAAAAAAAATATTTTAAAAAAATTGACTTTTAACGACGGATTAATTTCATCGCTAAAAGTATACTTAATTCTAAAATTTTTAGCGACGGAATATTCCGTCGTTAAAAAATCTAATTTAGCGACGGAATATGCCGTCGCTAAACATTATATTTCACAAAAAAATAAATTAAAATACGTAAAACAGAATTAGCGATGGAAACTCCGTGGTTAATTTATAAATAAATCCGTCGCAAAAAATTAAATATTAGATGACTAATTTTAAAACTCCGTCGCAAAATTTTTAATAACAGGGTTTTATACGAGGGACTTTTAGCGACGGTACATCCGTCGCTAAAAATTTTAGCGATGGATTTTAGTCTTTTAGCGACAGATTTTTCCGTCGCTAAAAGCCTTATTTCTTGTAGTGAAAGGAAATAGAAAAACACCTATAGAATCTTTCTTTATTTAAAAAATGAACAATTCCTGTAGAACTGCTCAAAAAGAAAATATGATCAATTTATATGGGACGGAAGGAATATCATTTTGACAATATAAGGGATGAAAATAAAAAATGAATTGGAGCCTAAAGAACAAGTAATGAGTTGATGGTAAAGGTTATAATTTTTTGTATTTTATCTGCAAGATCTTGTGGATTAATTTAAGTGGATTAAAAATAGATATTGTTAGCTTGGGTGTAAAAAAATGCACTAATCTGGATGTCTGAGAGAAAAATTAATAAACTTCATCGATTTAATGTATATGAAAAGGTACACAGAGGGCTTAACATTTGATAATTTGAAATAACTATTTGTAAAGACGTTTTAAACTATATTTCTCATGTACATGGTGGTGAATCATTGATCAACTTTGTTATATTATTGGCAATTGTTTTTATTGCGTAAGTAACAAAGCAAGAAGGCGTAAGATCTCGGGTAGAAATTAAAGCTAGCAGCATTTATTTTTTGAAGATTGCTAAAACGAAGTTTGAAGGGAATATTAATTATGTTCTAGTAAGCATAATTGTAAGTTTGCAGTCAAATGTACCAATCTTCTAAGACGATGTCCCAGAAGAAACGATGTATCTGTTGTGCTCAATGAAGATAGTTTGCATCATCAAGAATAAGTTGGATAGGATGCAAAATATTAGTGCTATCTTTTTGGGCAGCCATGATGTTTTTTTGGGCAGCTCCTTCTCGGCTCCATTATGAGCCAAGGAGCTGAACTTGGTGCTCGCGCGTGTAGCACGTAAGAAGCAGCAGACCAATGCAGGGGGCGTGCGAAGCGTGCTGCAGGAGAGGCGCATTGACCCACTATTTATGGCGATGCGTGGGGCACGTCTGGCATGAGAGTCTGGAACAAAATCGAAGAATAATAGAAATGCACGGCAGCCTGACGATGAACCTTGAATATATGACAGCAGTGTCGGTGCTGTGAAAAAGAGGGTGGGGAGAAAAAACGATCCCAGAAAAGGCTCTTGACCAAGTTGAAACAAAAATTGTCTGTATATTTCTGTGTAAAAAGTACATCGGAGGCCTGTATTAATAAGCAATACAGTTGACTTAGCAATTAATACAATGAACAAATTAAGATTGACAAGATACAAATTAATGATTGACAAGATACAACAAGATTAATATGACAGATTGAGACGATAGTGAGTAAATTGAAGAGATTCTTTAATTTACGAAGTTGACTCTAATCCAGTGAAATCTTATAACACTCCACAAATAGAAAGAAATTCACTATATAAGAGGGAAAAAAGGTGGGGGTGGGGCGTTTAGTATAAGGTTGTGTCTTACTTTGGTAGCGTTTGGTAACACTTCCAGTTTTGGTTTCCTATTTCTAAACAAACAAAAATAAAAACCAGTTTAATTATATTTTTTTACAAAAAAATGGGTGTTTGATTACCCAGTTTTTATTTTGAGTTTTTTTTTAATGGTGGTTAGTGGTGGCGGTGGTGGGGAGTAGAGGTGGCTACCAGCCGCCAGCAGTAGCTGGCAGTGGGCGGTGACTGCCAGTAGTGGGAGGGTGATGATGGTCTCAAAATAAAAATTAAAACTGAAAATCGAAAACTCATTTTTGGAGTTTTAAAAAAGTCTTGTTTTAAAAATTAATTTTTAAAATTGAAAAAAAAAACAAAAACTATGTGCTAAACACATTTATTTTTTTCAGTTTACAAAATTAAAAAAAAATTTAAAAAATAAGTGTTACCAAATGGAGCCTTCATTTCTTCTGATTGTTCGGTTGTAATCAGAGTTGTTGTCGCATTAAATTAAAACAAAGCGCTCTATCATTTTCCTTTTTCGGAAGTGATGATTACACATGGATGCCAGTTTCACCAACTTAACCTAACTGAGACCCTGAAGGGAGACATGAAAAGAGTTTTGATTAAAGGGGTGATTTTACAACCATATGTTGTAAAGGCTGAAGACAGTAGGGATGAAGCAATCTAGTGAACTGTCCTCCAAGCTTTTGAAAACAATCATGTGATGGGGGCTGCTCCAGTGCTTTCAGTTTAATTGCTTCCTGCTGATGTTGTTGCTCCCCAAACTGGTGTCCATGTTCTTGTACTGTTAATTCCAGCTTTCTTTAGTAACAAACTAAGAAAGCGGGACTATATTGCAATCAATTGTATGGCATCGCCGAAAACCTAAACTTACCCAATGGTACATATTCTTCTTTTCTTCCTCCAACATTTTCCTCTATGCAATAACCAGCAAAACGAGTAAAAATCTATTCAGAATTGCTTTCTCAAACTGTCAGTTACTTATGATTGGTAGTTGAACTGGAGTTAGTTGGGGGAGGGGGTTGAAGAGTGGCCAATGTATATCATTGTTTTACCTTCCTCTGTCGTTCATGAATCACCTTGTGGAGAAGCTGATTCTACAGTTTTAACCAAACAAAGCGAGTTACAGTAACAACCTTCACAACTTCAAACAGATCTATTATACACTGCAGCATATGTGAGTGTGTGAGTTTGTCGGAGTGAGAAAGTGTGTGTGTGTGTACATTCTCTAGTTTCGTCCAACTTATGTTAGAGCATAATAGTTTTGAATATATCGAATGTGACTATCACTACAATAAAATAAGGATTTTGTGACGGAAGAAATTCTGTCGCTACAACGTCTTTCAACGATGAATATATTCGTTGGTAAAAAGTCCGTCGTTAAAAACTTTTAGAAACAGAAATCTTCGTCGGTAAAACTCTTGCCGACGGACTTTTAGCTAGGGCTTTTTGCCAACGGAATACTCTGTCGCTAAATTTTTTTTATAGAAAGTTATAATTTTTGAAGGTTTTTAAAAACATTACAAGTGACGGAAGTGTGCCATCGCTAAAAATTCCGTCGTTAAAGATATCTTTTGCCTACGGTTTTTTAGCGACGGTGTCATTCCGTCGTTGAAACTCCTCTTAAAAATTTATCAGACCGACCATTCTTCTTTCTCCCGTTTCTCTCTTTGTCTCGAACATCTCACCCACCGCAACCCCCTCTACGGCTACACCACCGTTCTCCCCCCGACGCCGCGCCACCTCCGGCGACAGCCCCGTCCTCCCATCAATGCCGTAGCACCTCCAGTGACATCCCCGTCCTCCCCCCGACGTCGTGCCACCTCCAGCGACAGATCCGTCCTCACTACAAGAAAACAGGCTTTTAGCGACGGGAAAATCCGTCGCTAAAAGAATTAGCGACGGATTCACCGTCGCTAAAAATCCCTCGTATAAAAGTCCGTCACTAATAGTTTAGCGACGGAATGTTTTAAATCCGTCGCTAAATATGTCATTTTTTCCGACGGATTTATTTTTAATTAGCGACGGATATTCCGTCGCTAATTATATTTTTAGAATTTTAATTTATTTTCTTTTTTGTCAAATTAGCGACGGATAAAATATTTTAGCGACGGAATATTCCGTCGCTAAATAACTGATTGTAGGAATACTTTTAGCGACGGAATTAATCCGTCGCCAAAAGTCAATTTTTTTTGAATTTTTTTTTATTTTTCAATTACCCAGACCTGTAATACAATTTTCAATTCTCAACAACAACGCGCAATAATCAATACAGAAAGAATATATATATAATCAATTATAAAAAATATTTATTATAAAAAAAACTCATATATGTACAAGCCGGGAACCGGATACAGCCGGTTAGGAGAGGGGAGAAGAGTACAAGCCGGGCGCGGGGGGGGGGGGGGAGCTAGGAACGGGCACGGGAAGGGGCTCATCAGGGGTTGCCGAGTCCCGGATCTGGATCCTGCTGATCCGGGGCTCGGTCTGTCCAGCAGTGCCCTGCTCCCTGATCATCCTCACCACCACTGTAGCAATGCGCTGGATCTCCTCGTCGTCCAACTGAGGACGAGGAGCCGGTGTCTGTGGAGGGGCAGCAGGGGGTGAGGACGCTCCTATCACGGCACGAGCAGTCGTGCTAGGCAGGCCGCGTATGCGGCCTTTCGGCCGATTCACGACCTCCGGCGTATCCAGCCATCGCTTCAACCCCCCAGTACTCGCAGCTGTACTAGTGGACGCTGATGGCTGTCCGGACTGCTGCTCGGACCCCCTTAGCTGTTCATACGAGGCCTGCAAAAATAGTGGTTTAACGATATGTTAGGGCATTAATTAACGAAACAGACATTGAGGATAGAAAGAAAAAACATTAACAACTTAAATAAATTGACTCACATCGATCCGCCGGGCAATATCTGAAATATAGTCGCCCGCCCGGTGCGTCTCGTCCTTGTCCTTCTTCCGCACGTGCGTCTGAGTATAGGTCAGAGCTATGACCTCATCCTCCTCCAGATCCGGGTGCTCGACCGCGTTCATGTGTCGGACGATGTCGTGTGGCACCGACCCCCCCGTGTGCGTCGGATCTCTGTTCTGTCTGTTCTCAGCCCTGCTCTTACTCTTGGCGTCCCAACCTGGATCCGCAGCCCACCGATCTATCATCTCCTCCCATACACGGTGAGATATCCAATGTGGGGAATATCTCGTCATGTCCGTCATCGGGGCACCCGCGGGCAGCGCCTTCTTCGCCCGGTCCCGTGCATCGTGGAGCCATCGGCGGTAATTCTTGCCGATGTAGGCAAAGAAAGCCTGCTGCCCCAGTACCTGCTGCTGAGGCGTGTCAAACGTGAACCCCTCCTGTAAGGCATTCAATAACACAAATTAACAACATAAAACAAACTGTAATTAAACATATACTAACGCTGAAAAAAATACTTCACCGTACCAGCCACTCCTCCCATAAGGCCTCCCTCGCAGCGGCATCCCAGTCCTTCCAGTACAGGCGTGGCTCGAAGAATCGGCCCTTCACAAGAACGCCGATCTTCGTCCTCGCTTGAGCCTCCAGGATCCTGCCAAAGAAGTAAATAAATAAATTAATACAGTTCAAATATAAATTAACAGCCCAAAATTTTAAACATAAGGCATGAGGTGATATTTTTAGTACTTACAGGCCCTCCTGCGTGAGCGTAACTCTCTGTTTATGCTGGGGGTCGATGCGTACCCCGCGTGTCGGACCACGGCCTCGTCGAGATCCTACAAAACACAGACATTAATACAGTTCAAATATAAGGCTAGCGAAAATGTACGAAACACCGTTATCAACTATACCTGAGGTAGAACCCACGGAAGATGGAGAATGCACGCGCGTGTGGGATGAATCTGCGTCGGGCTGGGGCGACGGCTCGAGCTGGGTCTGGGGCGACGGCGACGGCTGGGGCTGGGCCCCATCTGCTGTCCGCGATCACTCTGTGCCTCGTCATCAGTAGGCAATTACGGTTTGATTAGGAATAATTGGGAACAAATTAAGGATAGTTAGGGTTTATCCGGGCTAATTATGCTTTAATTAGGGTTTAGGGTTTAAGGTTAACCGGTTCAAACAAGTTTAATTGGAGCTAATTACGGTTAATTGGTTCAATTATGGCTAATCAGGGCTAATTAGGGTTTATTGGTTCAATTAGGGTAAATCGGGATTAATTATGGCTAATTGGTTAGATTAGGTTGAATCGGGGTTCATTACAATTAATTGGTTCAGTTAGGGTTAATCAGGTTTAATTGGGGTTAATTCATTCAATTAGGGTTACACGGGGTTAATTACTATTAATTGGTTAGATTATGGATAATTACAGTTTGATTAGGGTTAATTTGGTTCAATTAGGGTTACTTGGGAACAAATTAGGGATAATTAGGGTTTAATCGTTACAATTACATTACAACAAATTAAATACAATACAATACACTACAAAAAATTAAATTTAATTACATTTCAACAAATTAAATTCAATTACATTATAGCAAATCAAATACAATTACATTATAACAATAGATTTAATGGGATAAATAATTTCTAGCATACAATTACGTTATAACAACAGATTAATTTCTAGCATACAATTACATTATAACAACAGATTAATTCAATATGATAAATAATTTCTAACCGAGAAAAAAGTGAGTTCAGGCAGTGGTGGTGCGAGGCGGATGACAACAGTGGCGCACGGAAGGCAGCGGCAGAGGGTGGTGGTGCGGTGGAGGGGGAGGAACTGTGGCGATGGTGGTGCGACTGTGAGGTGGCTGTGGCAGTAGTGGGGTAGCTGCGGGGCAGCGAGGTGGCAATGGGGACGGCAGATCTGAGGGGAGAGGGAAGGGCGGTGTGGTGGTGGCAGGGGGGCCTGTCGCCGGCGTGGGGGGCTGGTGGGGAGGAAAGACGGGGAGAGAGAGAGAGAGAAAAGAAAAATCTGGGTATTTAAGAACACATTTAGCGACGGACATGTCCCGTCGCTAAAGATCCGTCGGTAAAACCATTTAGCGACGGTTTATACCGTCGTTAAAAGACCGTCGTTAAACGTCCGTCGGGAATGATTTTACCGACGGATTAATCCGTCGGTAAAATATTTTTTGGACAACGTTTTACCCACGGAAATTCCGTCATTGAAAACACCGTTAGCGACGGAAGTCGTTCCGTCGCTAAAACCCTTTTTTCTTGTAGTGCCTCCCCCCGACACCGTCGGTTAAAAATCAAATTCAGGTGAGTTCATCTTCCACAATTATATTGTTTTGATTATTGCTTTTAGTCTTTTCAGTGAGTACTCTTAAAATGTTATGTCATTTTTCTGCTTCGTTTTCTTTGTAATATGTTAAATTTAACTTCATGAATGTTCTTCGTTGTTGCAATAGAGATTTACTTGTTAATTGTTGAGTAATTCTTACTTAAGTTCAGTTTGAGGGCCACCTTCACAATTTTACACTTCACTGTATACATGTTACATCCATATGGGTAGTGCAGAAGGGCTTGATATTTTTGAACATCGTATTTGTTTTACAAACACCATTATAGTCCGCACCATCAGAATATGATAAATTCAGGGGTTTTGTGGGGTTGTTCACATGCACCTAGGGTTGTTGCTTTGATCCTAGATGCTCTGAAAGAGCATGCCGATCTATTTGAGATCTTATCCCATCCCCATCTACCTCAGTAGGATGCAAACATGGATACCACCCTCAAAGGGATTGCTACAAAACCTCTTAGATTAACGAACTTTAAGACCTGTTGTGTGTAACTCATTTAGCTTCTGGATTTAAACGTTGTAAGCACGGTCGTTATCACTTTTGAGTTGAGAGCAGTGGATAGATGATACTCTTTCCACTCATTCTAATAAGTTAAATCCTATGCACCCTTACATCAAAATAATTGGCAATCTTTACATAGTTCTGCATGCTGATATGTACATATGTGCTGTATGGACTTCTTTAATCCTCTGCATTCTAATAGGTTTGTAACTTTTGGTGGGAGATAATACCATTTACTTTGCAACTTAATTTGTGGTATACTTTGGCTTTAATGCATGATACATAATACACATATGTTCTTTACTAAAATGCTCATGAATTTGATCAACAAGGTTTGCATTAACGGAAAAAAGCTATGATGTTCTTCTACAATTCACATAGAATGTTTCTGCATATCATTCCTATTTAGTTTTGAGATTGCATATCTGAATGTGGTAGCTTCTTAGCAACATCAAGTTGACTTCGTGGAACAAGTATGCAAGTTTGATGTGCTTGTTGTGTTCTCTGCGTTTGTTTTATGTGATGTTGTTGAGGTTTATCTGTCCTATCATTTTAGCTACAACTCACTGTAGATTGCACTTTTAGCATCACTTCAACATAATTTTTCACCCAATTGGATTGAGTCCGATCGACACCGACACCGAATTGAAATGTCACATTTGGGCCCGTGGTATTGATTTAGTTACTAAAAGCTTAAAGGTCTTATACAGTGTGACATTTAATAGATTCAACTAAGCTATGAAATTGATGCTCATCAATTGAATAATGATCGATTGATTTTTCATGTTAAAGTAGGTTAAATGGCTTCTGCTTCAGTGAACAAGGACGTTTTAGTTGGCAGACACTTCTTCAAGGTCATGATGCCTGGTTTTCACGACGGACTTGTATGCCATCCCTCTTTCTCTGTGTTATGAATATGTTAGGCCATACCAGTAGCCTTTTGCAGTCAGCTTACTATAGTGAGATCAAAGGAAGCAACTTTAATCAGCCGTAAGGGGTCATGGCTTGTTAAAATCAAGAAGAAGCGCGAGCAAGAGAAAATTTGTTTCGAATAGGGTTGGAACAAATTCGTGCAGCAGCATGACCTCCATCTAGGGGACTTTGTTGTCTTTGAACACATGGGGCATGTGCGTTTTCAAGTGCTGGTGTTTGATCAAAGCACTTGTGAAAAAGTTTCCCCCCAATGTTGTACTCTGAGCCCTAATTAAATCCTAAATTAAATTAATCGCATCGGATATGTGCATTTTTAACAATGTGTTATTTGAACATTGATTATTTGTTTGATAATTTTAGGTTGTTAATTGTGCATTTGAGAATTGTGATTATTGATTGATGATTTTAGGTTGTTAATTGATGATTTTAGATTGTTAATCGTGCATTTGAGCATTTGAGATATTGAGATTGTTGACGGAGGATGAGACCCGATTGGATTGAATGTGTGATTTTGTATTAATTTTTATTGCATTGAGCATTTGAGAATTGAAAATTAAGATTGTTGTCGGTAGGTGTCGGACACCATATCGACACCCTATATGAGGTGTCGGAATTGAGATTGTTGACTGTGCATTGAATTTAGGTTAATTAGGTTAACGCAACATTCTTAGCACCCTTGGAATCTCATCGTGGTTCTAGTACTGGCTATAATTAGCCTTAATTGAGCATATTTTAATTAGGTTGAGGATTGAATTTTTTATTATAGGTTTGGGCATTAAAAAATTAAAAAAAAAAGACTTTTAGCGATGGATTAATTCCAGTGCTCCGTCGCTAAATGGGATTTTTATAAGTTAACTTTTAGCGATGGATTAATTCCGTCGTTAAAAGTTAACTTATAAAAATCCCATTTAGCGACGGAGCACTCCGTCGCTAAAAATTTATCCCTTCGCTAATTTCGCAAAAAAGAAAATAAATTAAAATACTTAAAATAGAATTAGCGACGAATATTCTATTGCTAATTTATAAATAAATCCGTCGCAAAAAGTTCTATATTAGATGACGGATTTTATGATTCTGTCGCAAAACTTTTAGTTACGAACTTTTATATGAGAGATTTTTAGCGACGGTAATTTTATCGTCGCTAAAGGTTTTAGCCACAGATTTATGACTTTTAAAACCTGTCGCTAAAAGCGTTATTCCTTGTAGCGTACGACGTGTCTATGATCTTAATACAGGTTACTTCCCAGCATAGAATGAGTGGAGAGAGTGACAGCAAGAACTATTACCTTCGTTCGTTATTTATCCATCCGCTGATGCAACAGTTGATTCTGCGTGTATGGCCAACGAAAGTTTAAATCACATAAAATCTACACCTAATAACATTGACCAAAGAATGGCTTAAACTACACGAAGCTGTGCCATACATGATCCCAATAACAGCTGCTGACTTGCATTGTTTGTGTTCACTATCATTTAAAGTTTCAAGATGAGTAGCACATTCACGCACACCCGGCTGTGATTCGTATGTCGAAATCATGGTGCTAATACTGAATGGTTTATCAAACTACAAAACTTTGATAATTCATGCACCTTTCAAGTAGAAACTGGAGATCTTCTGATGTAAATAGTAGAAACTGAGATATAAGAACTAGGAAAAGGAACATTACCTTCCTTGTTCGAACTTTCTCAAGTGAGGATTCTATCTGTTGTTCAAGTTCATCCAAATCCTTGAGTCGCATGGAACTCATGTCTTGACCATTACATTGCTGGAGACTGAGTTCAAGATCATCTGTTTCTGTTTTCATCCTAATCAGCTCATTGGAAACGTTTTCCTAGGAAACAAAAGAAGATTTAACATTCAGACCGTTACTAAGGCATAAATTATACAAGTGTCTCATAGCACTGAGATGTTTATAGTTTACCAGATTTTCATGCTTACAAATATTAAAACAAGTCCCCTTCACATCTTGCTATCTTCTGAGGACTTCCAACATGCTGAAGCAGCGAAGAAAAAACAGTTATCTAGTATTTTATTAGCGGCAAATAACATTTCCATCCGGGATAAGGATTCAAGAATCACAAAGCAGAGAAAGACACAGCAGGTAATAATTACCAAAAGACATCAGCATTGAGTATCTGAGTATGTAATTTCTGAACTGGAAGCTTCAGATTGCATTCTAGGCTTATGCATATTTCAAGCTAGTACAAGACTACTTCATCATATATATATATATATATATATATATATATATATATATATATATATATATATATATATATATATATATATATATATATATATATATGGGAGCCGATCCCTGTCAACCGCTACAAAGTGTAGCGGCTGGGTGTGCGAATTCGTGAGCCCCCAACCGCTAGTCTTTCTTGCGATTGGGGGTTTGTCAGCTTTATGGGGCATTTTTGTCAATTTTGTAACCGCTTAAAAGAGTGGCAGTTGGGGTGTCTCTTTCTCCCACACACGAAGCAGGAAAAAAAAAACACACACACATGAAGCAAAGCAGGGAAAAAAACACACACGAAGCGAAGCAGGAAAAAAAACACACACATGAAGCAGAGCAGGAAAAAAAAGTAATGATCCCAACCGCATAAAAGTGTAGCGGTTGGGGTGTTAAAAAAATTGGCAATAATGACCAACCGCAACAAAGTGTTGCGGTTTACACTTTGTTGCGGTTGTGTGTGCTCCCGTGGGCCCCCAACCGCTAGTCTTTTTTGCAATTGGGGTTTTTTTGGGCTGGCGGGGCATTTTTGTCAAATTTTGCAACCGCTGCTCTTTCCAGCGATTGCAACTTTTTCAAGAAAAAAAAAACATATTTGAGCCGTTCACTAATACACGTGGATGGCTAGATTTATGGTGGGTAGACAGGGATCGGCTCCCTATATATATATATATATATATATATATCTTTGGTTTATATATTTTTATTTTCATTTTTCAATGTTAAAGTCTTCTGATTTAATGGCTCTAATTGATCGGAGACGATCATAAAAAGATGCGTTAGATTATTTATTAAAATTTGGGGTAAATTACATTAAACACCCCTGAGGTTTTACGTAATTACACTCCACTACCGCTATCTTTAAAAATTACACTCTAACCCCTCGAGGTTTGTACCCGCATTACACACAACTACACACATTTAACGGTAGGCCTAACTCCGTGAAAATATTCCCTGACACATTACTTTATGCAATTTTTATACCCAAAATACCCTTCATCTGTCCTTTACTCACCTTCATACCCAAAATGCAGACCATCCAAATACAGAGACCATCCCTTCAGTTTCAACATCAAACCCGCACGTCCCGCCGGACCGTCCACACCGATCGCACCCAGTATCCGGTACACTGTATGACAGCTTAATCCCATAAATCCAGTCCAACGGCGCAACGCCGAGCAGACCATCGGTGTTGTACACCGTCATATAATGCGTGCAATCCAGTATGTTCATGCTCATATACTTCACGGTGTCATACCCAGTGAAGCAACACGGTGGCGTGTTGTTCGACAGGAGGTGAAACAGCCTAAACGAAATGCACGAATCGTAGAGCTCGTCGCAGGAGTGACCGGAGAAGTTGAAACATAGAGACCTGTAGTGGTTCAAAACCGACGAGTCTCTGGAACAGTTTAGGAGGGTGAAAACGGTGTTGGGTGCCGGAGGGATGATTACGGACTTTATTTCCGACATGTCAAAGTCGTGGTGAGGCTGCAGAATGGGGCAGGTGGACATGGACGGGTCGTAGATTGTGGGGGTCTTCTTGTTGTAGTCGATGCCTTGGACTTCGTAGGTGCCGGATGGAGTTATAAAGGGCAGGTTTGTGGAGCAGTTCAGCATTTTGCAGTACTGCGGGGCGCCGCAGCCGTCGTCGACGCCGAATGGGTAGTTTATGGGAATGTTATTGCAGGAGGTGTGGCAGAGGGAGAAAGTGAGAGCAGGGAGTGGTAACAGAGTGAGCATGAAGATGGTGAGCAACGCAAATACATATTTAGTTGCAGGAGATTGGTTCTTGTTCTCATCGGTGTTCCATGGCTAGATGAAAGGTTGAGCTTCTGCTTTCCAAGAAAACAGTCTGGGGGGCATTCATGTCTTTTTGCATTGCACCATTAACACCGTAAAAGAAAAAGTTACTTTTTGAGCTGAGTGTAATTTTTAAAGATAGCGGTAGTGGAGTGTAATTACGTAAAACCTCAGGGGTGTTTAGTGTAATTTATCCTAAAATTTGAGAGGATAGTAAGAAGTTTCAGGAGTGTTACCATACCTATATGATAATGATTTACCTCTCTTGGTGCAAAGGTATTAAGTAGGTCACGATTGTTTACGGATCATAAAAGAAATGAACTTGGAATCACTATGAAAAATGAAACAAAACCTGTTTGATTGTAAGAGAAATGAAAATACTGTAAGCACAAAATATATGCCAGAAAATATAACTGTCCCCCTCTTGAATATTTGATGCACCAAAGTTCGAAATAATGTCCTACCAGGAACATTGTGAAATGTAGAAAGCATGTAGATGCATCGTGTATATCAGAAGATCGGTAAAAAAAAAAAAAAACAAAGGAGTTGGCATGATACGAAAAACAACACTACCAGCCAAAAAATAACTCAGTGATACGTTGGTAACCCTAGTTTCCTAAAGTACTGAAAGCATGTATTGTCTTGGCCTTAAAGTTGTCAATCAGAGTAATGGTGAGGCTGGCTAGTACATCGGATCAGCCACTTCCGTCCACCCTACAACACGCGCACACAGAGATAAAGGTAGTACAAAGTTTTGAAAGAACCAGTAATTTAGGGACGAAAATAAGATATAGAGAGACATGGGATCTCAAGAACGAACAATTCCAGACAAAAAGAACAAGAGATCCTCAGCAAAGCTGGTAAAACATGAAAAAGAATAGAGTAGTTCCAGAACAAACAAGGTACCAAAGATTAGTAAAAATTAACCCAAGGAACAAAAAAGGAAACTTGAAAAACCTTGATTGAGGACTGCAGAACTGGAGCATCTTTCCTGTGCTTGAAAAGATAATGAGGCCAGTCGACGCATCACAAAGCACAGCCAGCTCGTTGGCCTTCTTGATCAAGCCCGACCGGCGCTTGGAGAAGGTGACTTGCCTGGCTGTACGATTTTCAATCTTCTTGATTGGTATCTTTACCCGTCCCATAAGTCTCCCTTTTCACTTTCTTCTTTCCTTCCAAATCGCAAAGCCAACTCTTTAGTTCTATGGAGTGACAGCTAGTTAGGGTAAAATATCAACTGGACAGGCTGAAAAGTACAGGAGAGACTACTATGAATCAAATGAACCAAACCTCCTGACTTCCTATTGCTTCAGAGAGTGATATGATGGAATTCAAGAGAAGGGTCTAGGATTTGCTTATTTACCTGCCCCCTATTGCTTCAGAGAGTGATCTCAGGAGTCACATATCACAGCACCCTCCGAGAAAGCGCCCAAAATTTGCGACACTTGGTTTTTGTCTGGGGTGCGCGCGCGTGTGAGACGGTCAAACTACCGGCAATATCCTGTCCAAGGAGAAAATATTCGGTGGTTGTATAACGTCACGTTATTGACATATGTGGTATTAAACTACCACTAATATCTTGTCAACTCAGGAAAGTAATCACGTGGGAATAATAATAACAAATCTTGTTAGATAACCATGATTTTAGTGAAATCTTGAAATTCAAATTTTTACCAAAATTTTGAAAACCCCGCTCACCCATTTTCTTCCATTAATATATTTTAATTTCTTTTTTTCATTCTCTTTCTTCACCTTCATCTTTATTTTCTTTTCTCTTTCAGTTTCAACTTTGCAGAAAATAAATCAGTCTCATCCCCGAGGCAAGAACCTAATTTATGGGCGTTCAACGGAATTTCGCAAATTTATCAGAATCTAAATACAAAATCATAGTGAGATCATACTTGAAGTGTACTCAGTAATGACCCCCATTTCGCAAAACTTGGTGAAATGGGAATGAGTAAGAAGAGAAGGTACAAACTTGAAGTTTACCAGTTTTGCAAAATCTAACAAAAAACTGCACCTAGTGCTTCCCCTCCATTGACCTTGGTGATGAGAGTTCTGAAGATGATTACGAAGAACCACCTTCGCACGTTACCGCTGCTATTGCCTCTTCTTGTTTTACCTTCACTCGTTCCATGGTTTCTTTGTGAATTTTTTGCATGTGAACAAAGAGGTGAAATTTTCAGGGTACAAAGTACATTAGTTTTGTTTTACAATTATCACTAGATTAGGTTTCAATGAATCTAAAAACAAAATCATAGTGAGATCACACATGTGCGTCATATTTCAAGCTTGGAATATACTGAGTTACTATTAAAAAAGTTCAATTGTTCCAAATGTGCAGTATTACGATATTGGTTTTGTTGAAAAGAAAAGGAAAAGGTAATATGAAGGAACAGTGCTATGATAATGGTGAAAATGAAAGAGAAAAGAGAAGAAAAATGAAGGTGAAGAAATAGAATGAGAAAGAGAAGTGAAAATATATTGATGGTAGAAAATGGGTGAGCGGGATGTTCAAAATTTTGGTAAAATTTGAATTCTTATATTTCATTAACCGTGGTTACCTAAAGTTAGATTGTTAGTGTTGTCCCTACTTGATAATTTTGTATAGTTGGCAAGATGTTAGTGGTAGTCTAACACCACCTATACCAGTGACGTGACGTTAGACAACTACCGAATATTTTTTCAAAAGTCGAAGGGTTTCTGTGCAACATTGCTTGACATACCTGTATTAGGTAATAGCGACAGAAGTGGTCCACACACACACACACACACACACACACATATATATATATATATATATATATATGGAGCTGATCCCTTGATAGCGCTAGCAAAATGGGGTATTTGCTAGCACGATCTGGGCGGTTCATCCTAAAAGATGGACGGCCCAGATCGTGCCTTTTTTTAAAACTGTCAGCAGTCCGCGACACAGTGTCGTGGACGGCTTATTTTACCTTTTTGCCCCTCCACGCCGTCCGCGATACTGTGTAGCGGACCAGTGAGGGACCCTCACAAAAAGTCGTCCGCCACACTGTGTGGCGGACGACCTCTAGGCTGACACATGTCAGTACCTGTCCCGTCACCCGCCAAGAAAGTCTCCTGTCAGAGCCTCATTCCCCTCGGTAGGTGTCATGTCAACAGTGTCCACAACAGTTCTAAATGCAAAATTATATTTATGGACCTTTATTTTTGCACGCATCAGAGTTGTCGGCAGTATTTTCAGCTCTTTCAGCAAAAATTCCAGTTCTTTGAGCAAAATTTTCTTCTCCTTCAGACTCACTTGCTTCCATTTTCAGCTCCCCTCAAGCTTCGACTAACAATTGCTTCAAGTTTCACTCAAGTAAGGTAAGTTTGTGATCTCAAACGTTTTTTGGGTGGATTGACTGATAAAGTATAATTTGTTTTTTTGGACAAAAAGTATAAATCTTTGTGTTGTTCTAGAAATTTGTCACTCTATTCATCAACTTGTGATGTTCTAGAAATTAATTTGTTAACTCTAAACTAATTCATTGTAGTTAATTTCCATTTTTTTGAGGTTCGCTAACTTCGACACATGTATCCTATTTAAATTTGAATTTTTTGAGATATTTTTGTTGTATTTTGGCATGATAAATTTTTCTGTTTATCTTAGTAATTTTAATTTGTTATGTTCAATAAATTGATAGTGAGCAAAATGGGAGACACTTTTGAGATTATGTATATGGTATATTTGTCATCCTAAATCTATCTATTCGCCAAGATAATTTTGAGATAATATTTTCAGTTGAAAATGTCATTTGATTGTTAAGCGTAGTCTATTTCTACATAGGTCTCGTTTTGCAATGTCTGATTTCGTGTCGAGCTCCAACACCCCCGTAGATGCTAGTGATCCGTATCTAGGACGAACCTTTCAAACATTGGAAGAAGCTGAAGAATGTTTTCGAGCGTATTCATTGAGGGTTGGTTTTGGCATTAGAATAAAGACTACAAGAACAAGCAACGTAACGAAAAGATATGCTCTCGCTTATACGAGTGTCATAGGGGCAGAAACCCAGTGCAAAATGAGACACGCGTAGGCAACGATGACAGTGATGACGAAATAGGATATTCGCGTAGAAGACGGGACTGCTTTGAGCGCACAAATTGCCAGGTCAAGATGTTCGTAAGCTATAAACCCAAGCAAGATCATTGGCTTATTACCAGCCTGGAACTGGCACACAATCACCCGTTAGTAACCCCTTCTAAGGTGAGTCAGATGCATCAACACAAGAAGATGGGTAAGGTCGCGAGGAGCCTAATTCACACAATGAGCAATGCGCGGATTGGACCTACGGAGATTGTTAATGTTCTTGCTGAACAGGCTGGGGGAATTCAAAATTTAAACTTTAACACGACAGACGTTCGTAACGCGGTCCGAACCCATAGACGAGCCGCGTATGACCTCAATGATGCTCAAGCCACAATGAGCCTATTGAAACGGATGCAGATGGAGGACCCGCAGTTTACCTTCGATTATAAACTTGACGACGAGCATCGAGTTAGCACAATTTTTTGGGTCGACGGTCGTTCGAGGCTAGCTTATAAGCATTTTGGGGATGTCGTGACTTTCGACACCACATACCGTACCAACAAGTACTCGATGCCGTTCGCTCCTTTCACAGGGGTCAATCATCATTATCACTCCATCCTGTTCGGGTTCGCCTTGTTAAGGGACGAGAGCGAGAGTTCTTTTGAATGGTTGTTTAGGGTGTGGCTGGAAGCAATGAACTTCAAAGCACCCAACGTTATCATCACCGATCAAGATTTGGCAATGAAGAAGGCTATTGCTACCGTCTTCCCAGATACTCGACACAACTTGGCACATAAGCAACAAATACCCTGAACGTTTGCATCACGTGTATGCAAACTATCCAGACTTTAAACAGGACTTTGAAAAGTGCGTTAATAAGTCGTTAACGATTGAGGAATTTGAGGAGAGGTGGGAAAAGCTTGTTGAGGATTACTCATTGCAAGACAACGAGTGGCTCCAGCACTTGTACCAGCTCAAAGAGCAATGGATTGGCGTTTACACGAGGAGGCATTTTTCTGCGGGCATGAAAACAACGGGCAGGAGTGAATCTATGAATGCCATGTTCGATAGTTATGTGGGTACAACTACCAATTTGAAGAGTTTCGTCACATCCGCACAAAAAGCGGTTGCGTCGTTATTCGTGAAAGAAAGGGCTGCAGACTTTGCAACCACGTACAAGCAAAGGAGAAGGTTGCTTGAGACCCCGCTGGAGCTGAACGGTGCCAAAGTCTATACGAAGGAGATCTTCCTGCTATACCAAGTAGAGCTCCAAAAATCGGGCCGATACAGTATAAACAAGGTGGCAGAAAAGTCGTCGCGTGAGTACAAGGTTTATTCGCTCGTGAATGACCTCGTCCCTGAGAAGCTGCGCAGAATTTATACGGTGAGCCACGACACATTGACGGACTCGGTGACATGTGTTTGCAAGAAGTTTGAGTTCCATGGCATCCTGTGTAGACACATTCTGCGGTTTTTCACACAGAAGAATATCAGGACAATCCCCGATAAATACGTCCTGTCACGGTGGACGAAAGGTGCAAACAGGTTGCACGGTACCATTTCCTTTCCGGAGCACCCGTATACTGACTTTGAAGAATCAGAGACGTTGCGGTATAATCATCTGGTGACGATGTTCACCCGTTTGTCCGTAAAGGGTGCTGCTTCAATGGTCGGATATAAACATCTCCTCGAGGTAGCTCAGCAGCAAGAGCCCATCGTCGACCAGTTGGAAGCAGCTTCAGTCAGCAATGCGGTTGACACGAGCCTACGACGGGATCAGAAGATGACGAGCCGGGGGAGGAAGACGACAATGATATCCGGCCTTTGGATCCAATTATATCGCAAACGAAAGGCCGCAAGAGATCTACGCGGATGAAAAGCTCTATTGAAACGGCAACTCAACCTAAAAAGCTGAGAAGGTGTGCATTGTGCAACAAAATGACCGACCACGACAAGCGGAACCATTACAAGGCACTGGGGATAAGTCCAGGGGGTTTGCAAACCAGGGAAGAAGATGATGCCGAAGATGAGGACGAACAAGCTGCAGTGGACCTATAATTTTTTTTTAAGCCATGAAAACTATTTTTGACATTTGTAATAATTTTTTGTAATTTTTTTCTAATAATCTTTCGACCGAATACTGTTATATATTTTCTAATGGACCTATGAGAGCCATCAACTCTAAAAGTTTATGTTGTTTTTTTTTAGCCCCGGACGCCTCTGTAGGGTCTTAAAATTCCTACGTGTTTGAAATTTTTTACCTTCTTTTATGTCCGCTATACAATGTAGCAGACGTCTTTAGAGACTCCTAATTAATTATGTCCGCTATACAATGTAGCGCACGTCTCTACAAAGTCCTAATTTGTTGTTCTTTTATGTCTGCTACACAATGCAGCGGACGGTCCGCAGAAAAAGACTTTTGGTCTTCTTTTTGTCCGCCACACAATATAGCTGATGACTCTATCCTGTTATATATTAATCAGAGGCCAATCATCTTATCACTCCGTCCATTTCTCTATCTGTCTCGCACATCTCACCCAGCCGCTACCCCATATATGGCGACCCACATCTCCGGCGACACCACCGTCCTCCCCTCCAGCGACATTCCCGGCATGATGGCTTCTGATTCGTTGAGCAGTAACGAATTTGTAGGCAACATGCACCTTGCAGGCAGACACTTCTTCAAAGTCATGATACCGGGTTTTGATACAGAACTTGTAGGCCATCCCGCTTTCTCTGTGTTACTTTTGGTGTTAAAAGTTTGATCTTTGGTTAAAAACTTACCTATTTGTTTTTTGTATGTGAATATGTTAGGACATACCGGTAGCCTTTTCCGATTGGCTTACCACAATTTATTTCGATTCAATTTTAACCAGCCGCAAGGGGTCATGGCATGTTAGAATCAAGATGAAGCGTGGCCAAGATCAAATTTGTTTCGCAGAGGGTTGGAACGAATTCGTGCAGCAGCATGACCTCTAACTCGAGGACTTTGTAGTGTTTGAACACACGGGGAAATGAAATTTTCAAGTGACGGTGTTTGATCGGAGCACTTGTGAAAAAACTTCTTTCCCCCAATGTTGAACCCTAAATTATGTATTGAATAATTTTATGTAATGTTAATTATTGTTCCGAATTTTAGGTTCTTAATTGTGCCGTTTGAGATTCGGTCGATACTGAGATTGTTGATTCTTGATTTGAGATTGTTGATTTCGTCGCGAAAACAAATCTCTCACTATTTTGAGATTGTTGATTTCGTCGCGAAAACAAATCTCTCACTATTTTGAGATTGTTGATTTCGTCGCTAAAACAAGTCTTCGGTGGCCAATTTATTAAAACAGAATTTTTGTCGTCCGCTACAATGTCTACAAATTCCTAACACTTGGAAGAGATATCACTCTTCGTTCTCTCCACGTCCGCTACAATATAGCGCAGACGGTCCCGCAGAAAGACCAACTATCCAACACTTAATTTTTTTTTGGTGCTCTCCACGTCCGCTACACTATGTAGCGGACGGTGCCGCAGAAAGCCAACTATAACTATCAACACTTAGTTTCTTTTGGCTCTCCATGTCCGCTACGCTATAGCGCGGACGGTCCTGCAGAAAGGCCAACACTTTAGTTTTTTTTGTTCTCTCAACATCCGCTACATAGTGTAGCGGACGGTCCCGCAGAAAGAAAACTTCCTAACCACTTTTCAAAGTTTTTTTGCTCTCTCCACATCCGCTAGATAGTGTAGCGGACAGTCCCGCAGAAACACACCTTTCCAACAGTTAGTTTTTTTTTGTACTCTCCTCGTCCGCTATACTATGTAGCGGACGGTGCCGCAGAAAGCCAACACACTATAACTATCAACACTTGTTTTTTTTAGTTGGCTTACGTCTGCTAGACTATGTAGCGGACGGTCCAGCAGAAAGGTTTGTTCTCTCAACATCCGCTACATAGTGTAGCGGACGGTCCCGCAGAAAGAAAACTTCCCAACAACTTTCCAACACTTAGTTTTTTTGCTCTCTCCACGTCCGCTAGATAGTGTAGCGGACAGTCCCGCAGAAACACAACTTTCCAAAAGTAAGTTTTTTTTTGTACTCTCCTTGTCCGCTATATTATGTAGCAGACGGTGCCGCAGAAAGCCAACACACTATAACTATCAACACTTGTTTTTTTTAGTTGTCTTACGTCCGCTAGACTATGTAGCGGACGGTCCAGCAGAAAGGCAGCCTTCCAACACTTTAGTTTTTTTTTTGGCCCTGCAGAAAGACAGATATCCAACACTTTGTTTCCCAGCGTTCAAAGCAAATCACAGATCAGTCAATTAGCCAAAATGCGCTATCTCTGACCACATCACAAATCAAACACCTCTGACCACAAATCTAATACTCAACTGAATTCAACACAATGATATCGGTCAATAAAAATCAATCGCATTCAATATATGTTTATTTAAAAAGTGAATATAATGTTACAATGTCAATTGGGACCCCCATCCCCTGCGGCTGTTTGTTGTTCCTTACATGGATTTACAATAAGCCTAATAGCTCTAGGCCGACCATTCATAATTTGCCAAGTCATCATATACCTAAAGCCTTGTATACATTCTTGGCTCCAAACGGTTTTCTTGAGGCTCTCAGATCGACAAATATAATCCATGTACATGTAGAGGAAGACGCTGCAGTCCGAGAAATTATGTTGCTTGGGCCTATGCCTCTTCAATCGGAAAATGAGGTACGGCCTGCATTGTACCTTCTCTTGATGCCTACCATTGACCAAGCCAGCAAATAGATTCTGCGATAAACATAATAAGCATTAAAAATAGCAAACAGAATAAGATTAATTGGCTTTAGAATATGCAAGTTACAATAAGAAGTAAACAGGATCTCACCATGGCATCCAACTGGCCTATGCCTCGGTACATGTCAACCACAGGCATCACATCGGTATCATCGTAGAGACTGTCAAGGAGTGATACCGTCCTCTCTACTGGTTCGTAGCAAACCAAGTACCAGTGGGCATTCCCTAAAAATGGGATTAGAAACACGTCGACAACACTTGCACTCGCTGGACTATCCCGCCCAAGATAGGCTTGTAGGTTAGCGAACAGTCTCCACTGGGCCAGGCCTCTCCCCTTCCTTGATTTGCACCAGTTGTTCCACTCTTGGATTAGGATCTGATGAAAAAAAGCGTC
Organism: Escallonia herrerae; assembly: GCA_033070095.1. Lineage (NCBI taxonomy): Eukaryota > Viridiplantae > Streptophyta > Magnoliopsida > Escalloniales > Escalloniaceae > Escallonia > Escallonia herrerae. The sequence continues at coordinate 241,675 of JAVXUP010000617.1, read as the reverse complement.
CAAGATAAAAACGTGTGGACCGATGTTTGGATGTTCCCGACCCATTTGCCTCAGAATTTACGCGTAGTGCGAGATGACACCGCTGTCTAACCAAGCTCCCAGTGCCAGTGAGGCCAATTCTGTTCATGAGGCATTGTAATCCAAGCCCCCCGGGTGATCCACGTCATAGTTCTGTCTGTCTTGGGGGACCCACTAAAATAACGGCCTCTGATTAACTCGCGTTTATGAGGCTTTAGGGGCCTGGCTGGATACCCTTTTGGATATTGCCCTCGGGGTCAACTGGCAAATCTTGCCCTCCGCCGAGGGGGAAGAGCAAGGGATATTGGCCTCCAATTCCTGGTTCGACCTGATATTGCTCTCCGGCCATTTCTTTCGCCCGCTGATATTGCCCCCCGGGGAGGTCAAATGGGGGATATTACCCTCCAAGGGCGCCAACTGGTCCAGCCCTCGGGACAATGGGCAGTGCCTCGGAGAAAGGCCAGTCTTGCGTGACTTGACTCTGATAGAGGGGTTGGGGTTCTGAGAACAAATTAAAGGAGGGGCCGCTGTAATCGTCCCACAACGTTTAACCTGTCTCATCCCCGCTACAGAGGGACCACCAACTCCCTGGCTCACCCCTGAAGCCTGTCCGAAGGGATCACCGTATCCCTGGCTGACGCCCGTTTAACCGATATCCGGGCTGACGACCGAAGACTGTCCCGATGCTTGGCATAAAAAATTCTCGCAGCCTAAAGCCAATGCAGCAGCCTGTTGGTGAAGATCCTCGCCCATTGTGCTCACCAGATCCTTCCACTCACTCAACTTCTGGAAGAATGCCAGCGAGGCATTAACCTACATCCGAAGAGATAAAAAAATAAGTAACTTCAATCAGACATTTATATTCATCAAATTCAAGACAAGTCAGACTTGTTGGGCAACTTACGAGATTGTATGCCATACGCTCATCGATCTGACCCCTAGGCGCATACCTCTCCCCACGTTCAAAGCTTACTGGGGCTACTCTCCTCTGAGTGATGCGGTAGTACCACTCATTGTACTGTTCGATGCTGATAATGGGGTCAGGCTCCGAGAAGATGGCCGCCAGTGTGTCTTGCCAAGAACTCCAAAGCTGTATTTTGGCCGCGCACAATTCGTGCGCATTGGCCTTGCCAAACTGTCCGACATTGGGTGGGTTCCTGTTAACCCTCATATTTGGGGCATCGACTGGCAAACCCTGCTCCAACTCAAAATGGCACATTGCTCAGTCTGGCAGCTGCCACTCTGCGACCTCGAAGTGGATCAGGGGTGTGCGCTACAACCCGGAGAGCGTGAAGACGAACGACTCTCCCACCCGTCGTGCCAAACGTATGTACGGTGCCCAACGCATTTGGCCCGGAGATAGACGGTCGAACTCCCCTCGATAGTACGTAATGTTGTGATGGGAATCGACTCTCCTCTGGTAATGGGTAACCCTCCGGCTGTACTCCCAAGCACACAACCGAGGCCACACTTTATCGGTTCCATCCCTACGCGTTGGTGCACCGGGAGCAAGGTGTTCATAAGACCACACCTGAGAACATCGGCAAATTATATTTATATCGTCTATTCAGCAAAAAAAAAGAAAAAATAACGAAGAAAGGATTTATATGATATACCTGCAATAGCGAGAGACATGCACATATGGCTTTGGTGTCGGGCCTCGTTGCCTTGTGCAATGCTCGGTACAGATACGAAAGAACCGCTGCACCCCAGGCATAATCCCCAACCTCCGACAGGTTACCCAACAACGGTAAATATTTCATGCTGACTGTGTTCTTCGACGTCGTTGGGAATGAAATTGCCCCCATCACCCACAAGAGGAAGGCCTTTGTGTACAGCACAAGCTCACGGCCCGTATAGTTTTTCGGCAAAACCCCGTAGGTATCTACCAACCACTTCAACTTTATACTGCCAGTGCTAAATTGATCATGGGGTATCGAAGTGAAGAAGTCCCTAGCGGTTCTCTTATTCGTTGCTTCCGACGGAGGAGCAATTACCGGCCGCCCCGTCACCGGCAACCCTAAGATGAACCCTACATCTTCTAGGGTAATTGTCATCTCTCCGAGCGGGAAGTGAAACGTGTTCGTTTCACTTCTCCACCTCTCAACAAGGGCACCTATCAAGGCCCGGTCAAGTTGTTGAAAGATCTGCCCATGCGTGAAAATCCCAAACCCAATTCCACGCAGTGTCTTTTTCTGGGACTTGTTCAAATTTCATGATGTGAACTCGTGAGATACTTCTACGGTGGTGAGAAGTTCTCTTTCCTATGAATTAATAAATACAATTTAAGCAAAACAAATGGTATACAACGTTCGTAAGAATAAGAAAGTTTGATAAATAATGTATCTTACTCCACCATCCCATATGAGCGTACTGATATGGTTGGCTTGGTCGTATAACACGGATGGATCTTCTGGTCCAGGATTAAATTCCATTTTTTGCAACTAAAATTAAGGAAAAACCTTCTCAGTTTGGATTTTGACAATCGCTCGCAAAAATACGACGCTAGCACATGAACTATATATATATATATATATATATATATATATATATATATATATACACACACATATACAGAATCGGATTTTGCAAACGTTAGCACATGAACTTATACATACATATATAAATCCTCATCATCGCTAGCACATGCTCAATGCATAATCAAAACCATGCATAAAACGCAATATTCATCACAACTATGGATTACGAACATGTAAATGATTGATTTTATGAACTTACATGATCTATTAGGGTATTAAAGCTGCTCTTAAGAAGAAATTGCGCAGATCTGCTTGCCAACGCCGCTGGGAATATTTGTGAATAGGAAGAATGGAGAAGAGTGTCGTAGTTAGGGTTTGTATATATATTATCCGTCCGCTATACTATATTGCGGACAATATGTTGGCTGCCACTGTGTACTTCCAACTGTTGACATGACAGATAAGGACAAGGACTGACAGGACAGGTACTCATAGAGTTGTCAAAGGGCCGGGCTTGGGCCGGCCCAGCCCAAGCCCATCGGGCCTGCTGTGGGGCCGGGCCGGGGCCGGGCCAGTGGGGCTGCCAACCGGGCCGGGCCGGGCCGGGCCTGCCGAAGGCAAACCTAGGCCCAGTCCAGGCCCTGGCCCTAGGCCCATTATCTAGGGCCGGGCTTGGGCCGGGCCCGGGCCCTTTTTTTTTTTTTCTTGTTATTCAATTTTAAATTTCATCTCTAGGCAATATTCACAATTTAACGAACCTAATCTTTATCCTTTTATTTCATTATAAGTAATATACATATATATGTATGTATATACATATTTATTTGTTAGCCATTATATTTTTTATTATATGTTAAACATTTTCATACTTTTCTTGGTGAGCTTTATTAATAAAATCTTAACACATAACAATGCTGTTGGGGGGGGTAAAAGTGGAATTTTGGAAAAGGGGTGGAAGAAAGGGGGAGGAAAAGCAAAAAATTCAAACAAGTGGTGGGGCCAAAACCGGGCCAGACCCGGGCCAAACCGGGCCAGAACCGGGCCGTTTCCGGGCCGGGCCGGGCCGGGCCGGGCTTTTTTGCAGAAACTGAAGGCCTGGCCCAGGCCCAGGCCCCAAGCCCGCTGTGCTGGGGCCGCTACTGTTCATCGACGGGGCCGGGCCAGCCCACGGGCCGCCCGGCCCGTTTGACAACTCTAGGTACTCACATGTGTCAACCTAGAGGTTGTCCGCCACACTGTGTGGCGGACGACTTTTTGTGAGGGCCCCTCACTAGTCCGCTACACAGTATCGCGGACGGCGTGAACCACACTGTGTGGCGGACGACTTTTTGTGAGGGCCCCTCACTAGTCCGCTACACAGTATCGCGGACGGCGTGAAGGGACAAAAAGGTAAAATATGTCGTCCGCGATACTGTGTCGCGGACTACTGACAGTTTTAAAAAAAGGCGCGATCTGGGCCGTCCATCTTTCAAGATGGACGGTCCAGATCGCACTAGCAAATATCCCATTTTGCTAGCGCTATCAAGGGATCAGCTCTCATATATATATATATATATATATATATATATATATATATATATATATATATATATATATATATATATATATATACACACACATATTAGCGTGACATATTTCTTGCAAATGAAGTAATCTTGATAGTTGCATACGCGTCAATCATTATCTCGAGCGAGAAAGCATGATAGAAGGGAAGTGATGCAAGAAGTCAACGATCATGTGTTTGACTGAAGACCAGTACGTTTGTTGAGAGAGGCCTTTGATCGGAAATGACAACTTTCCTCTAAGATGGTTTGAGACAATTGTCTGGTATAAGTGCCTGCATAGTCGCCTTTTAAGTGCTTTCATGGCCAGAGGAAACCTAGTTTCCACCCAACTGTAAGGTGCTTAAAACACGATTACCAAGCTTCCATATATACGGTGATCGATCTTGTGTTCTCTTTTGCATGCCGCCCTGCAGATTTCAGTTTGCTGAGGCATGGGGCTTGTGTTTAGCGAAAGCTTTGCTACGTAACAAAACTTTTAATTTCTATCTGAAAAAAAAATGTAAAGTTAATGGTTGTAAATAGTACTTTTAACGTCGCCACTTCCCTGCTCAACCATCTAGCTTGTACTGTCATGTCTACCTTTCCAGCCACCGTATACTAGCTCTATGAACCATTCACGTAAAATATCGTCTTGGACTTTTTATCCTGGTACATCTCACCATATGGCTCATGACTCTTCTATTCTTGTTGGTCGCTCAAGATCTTTCACTCCATCTTCTATTCAAACGGTACATGAATCGGCTATGGAAGTACATTAGTCGGGTGTCCGTAAATTCTACTTCATTGGCCAGCTTTTGTATATGTAATGTTTTGCATGTTCCAAAATTATGTGCAAATCATATCTCCATTAATCAGCGCGGAATGTAATGTCATTTTTTCAACTTCTCGTTGTGTTGTTCAGGATCGTCGGCACATAGGGATGCAATTTGGGATAGGCCGTAGAGACAGGGGAAACATTTTTTTTAGGCAAAATTTTGTCTTTCATCTGGTATTGTTGAGAAATCTGCCAGAACGATTACATATATAGTATTCAATGGGAAGACAAGCCCACAGAGCATGATTCATTTTCCATTGGAAGACAAGCCCACAGAGCATGATTGGGTCACCTAAACTGCTCAGCAGAATATTACACAGACCATTACCTTCCGAAATTCAAGCTCCCCTTAGTCGTAACAAACTTTTGGGAATTCTACAACACTTGGTCTTTAGTTATGTAGGAATTCGGGATTTTTGCCAGACTTTGGATCGAAAATATTCCATGCATACAAATTCTGTTAATGGAAAAGAAAAGATCAAGCAAAACATTTTGCCCTCAAGAGTGCTGTCAGCTGTCTTGAGATATAAATCACATACCAGAAAAAAATATATAGTGACTAATATTTCAATATAGAAGCCTTTCGGGCATCTCTCTTCATTGTCGATCGGTACTTTTGACGTGGCTACTTTGGTAACAGAGTGAATCGATCTAGGCCTATTAGACAATTACAAAATGAAAATCTACCGCCGCCGTCCAGTTAAATTCTTTGGCCCATTAAAAAATTTCTGGCCGAATCTGAAGGGCCCAATTGGTTTTGAATCGGATACTTTTCGAATCGTGTCTCTGTACTTCTGATGTTCTATCTGTTTTTTTGCAGTTTCGTCTATGGAGTTCTAACTCTCTTCAGTACTTTCTTTGGTGTTCAATATATTGGTACTCTTACCAGCATTGCAATGGAAGCACCTGATTCTTTCTGTTGTTAAATTTACTTGACAACCACGGCTATGTGTCTGAGAGTATTGGAGAAAGAGAGGGGAAACAAATTCAACTACATTACGCAGAATGAAGCTTTTTCACACAGACACACATGTATGTATGTATGTATGTATGTATGTATGTATATATGTTGCTAACTAGCTCAGACTATTTTTTGGCTAAAACACCCTCAACAATGCCCACCAAACTGAGCCCAACGACGGTCGTCGAAATCATAACGCTGATTATGACAAGAGCCACCATCCCCAAAGCCAAACTCGGCCTAGTCTCCATCAGAAAATACTGCAAAAGCCCTACTGCTTCGCACACATCCGAATTGTAGCTCGAGTAATAGCCCTTCTCCCACTCCATCCAATCGGCGGGCGCCTCGTCCGTCGCCTCCTCCGTCCTCATCTCGCGTATTCTCTGCCTCAGAACAATCATATTGTCGTCCACCGCCCTGCTGCCGTCGTGATCCCTGTCACGCGCATCCCTTTTCAATGCCAAAACTGAGTTGCCGGAATGGTTTCTTCTCCGGTAAAAACCCGCTCTCCGCCGCGATATATCGCCGAAAAATGGATGTGGAGGGAGCATTCGGGAATATAAAGAGTCTGCATTGCCTTTTTTTTTTTTGTTGCTATGTTGATGCTGACTTGTGTGGGTGCGACAGTTGTTAAAAAGGACGTGTTCTGTGTTCATGGGCAAGCGTATATATAGGGGAAAGAGCGTGCTAAAAATGGAAATGTGGCATTTATTGCGATTCTTCGGATGTCGAAGGTGGATTTCGCGGGAAGTTACAGTTGATGCACCTGGAAGTTGGAAGGCAATATAGGGAAAGGAGTTAAGCTTTGGAAGAGAAGGTTCCCAAAAATAGAGATTGGGTGTGCTTTTGATTTTGTCATTCTCTACGTGGGCGGCGAGTTTATTTGTTTCTTGCTTTTGTCACAATCTTCATGTGTTTCACAAAGGTCAACTCTTCGAAAAAATTGTGCTTCCACATATAGGAAAAGAAAAGGCTTGGAAATGGTAATCGATCTGTGCTACCTTCAGGGACAAAAAACAAGTGAAGAACTAATCTAATGGAGAGTGACCCTTGTCCTTTCATTGCCCTTACTTTTCAATCATTTGTGTGACGCCCGACCGACTGACGTATGAAATAAAATTTACTTTCATACAAGAAAAAATATAAAGATTAAAATATGTAAAAGGCAAATGTGAATATGCACATATGTTAAGTCGAGAATAAAGTTAAGGCAAAAATTACATTTATAAGAACCGAAACTAACACTAAATACAAGTAAAACAATTAAAGAATGGATAATTAACCTTTACCCAAAACAAGTAGGCTATTGCCCTATCTCATGGTTTACAAGTGCACTCATATTATTATTATTCTATAAAAGAGAGAGAGAGAGAGAGAGCAATGTCTAAAGCAAACAAAACAAATAGTTTTAGAAAAGTTTAAAGCATATATAAAAAAGAAAATTTCACGTACCGTCTTATCCCAACAACGTTTAAACCAAGATATGGTAACAAACAACCGAACAAAATTTTGTTGAACAACCAATTTGCTTTTGCTTTTGCCTTTCTTACTAACAAATTTATGCTAATAGTGAAATAGGTAGCTCGGCTCCCGTGGGGAAAGAATTATCATTGTTCTATTGGTTGCATTGATTATTGGAACTTTAGTTGACGATTAGTATTTATTACATATTTAATATATTAAATAGAATATACAAGTGTTGATGTAACATAACAAATTGAAGCAAGAGTAATGAACACACTCATGGTGATTGATAAGTACTTAACATACGTCCTAAGGCACGTGTCAGCAAAACCCGGTCTAAAATACTTAAAAGTTCTGTGATATCTCGTGCGACTTGAACGAGTCCCAGACATACCCGAGAAGCGCATGACTTTAACTAGGGCCGGCAAATTTGTCCTCACTGAATAACTTACCTCCCAAGGTCCGGCAAAACCTTTGGAAATTGCCGATTCCCGAGAAAATCAAATTTTTTGTCTGACAGTTGCTGCATCAGTGACTTGCAGTAGCCTTCGCCTTAGCTCGTAGGATACGCCAGATATCTGAGACGTGTCATATCTGCTCACACTTCCCAGAAACACAGAACCACCTCTTTCTCGACTACTGTTACATTCAACCTATTTGGACCCGATATTTTGGCATTAGTAGCACATCTATCTTTCCTTTGGCGGGTGGATGGGTCGCTCATTATTTGACCAAACCAACCTTCCGTTCTAGTAAAGATCTTTATGAACTCTTACAAGTCCTGGTGGTACTCTGGACGATCTGGTGCGCACATAATGCACTGGTTTTCAGAGGAGAGCAGTTTTCTCTCAACGGTGTTCTTGCCCAAGTAAGGGCTCTAATGCGCAACATTAGTTTTACTCCCCGTTATGTGCATTGCTTCCAGAAATTAGCAACTAAGTTCCCTCAAACCCAGGGGAGATGCTCAATTCAATTTGAGCATTTTTATTATCCTTTATTCCCACTGTGCTTCTCTCCACATCGTTGTGACTGCTCATTCCCGCCAAAAGGGATATTCTGAGCCATCTCGGTTGCTAAGTACTCTAATAGTTTGGATACTGGCTCTCTGACCGGTCCCGTCTTAAGTTTTGATCTTGGTTCACATTTTGGTATTGGTGTGGTGATGTTTAACTCTTCGTGGACTCCAATTGGTGTCTGCACTGATTATATTTTCTCACCAAATGAGAATTTGGCGACAGCGGAAGCTGTGCTGCTAGCTCTTGCATGGTTGCTGCGGCATCTTTGTTCCCATATTATTATACTTCTCCCTCACTCTGAATTTCTTATGCAGATGCAAAAGGCTGAACGACATCATTATTCTGTTCAGCATCTTTTGTGTAATATAGCTAACTGTAGCCATGTACATTCGATACACTTTGCTCGTGGCACTGACTGTGTTCTGCGATTATCTTCGGCAATGGCATTTTTTGCTTCAAATTCAGGACAGCCTCTGCATCAGGAGTGGTTTGCGGATCAGACTGTTCATGAATTGCCCCATTGCTACTGAGTGGCCCGGAGCGTGTTTTCCTTTTGTAGCTTGTCTTTCCTCTATGTATCTGTGTTTCTGTGCTGCTATTTTGTACAGTTAGTTTGTGTTGTAAAACACTTTTTTCGGTTGGTATATATTTCTAAAATTCGCTCAAACAAAAAAAAAAACTAGGGCTGGCAGAAGACTTAGGCAGGCAGGATTCTCTGCCATAACAAAGAGAATACCGACTTCAGTGGATTTAGAATGCGGTTGCAAATAAATGTGTTTCTTCAACTTGAAATCTTTTACCAACTTCTTTTGAAGTTTATGTCAATTCGATATTCATTACCTTCACTTTTTCAAAGGTACCCTGTTATTACAGTTGAAAATATGGACTGAATTCGATCACAATTGAAGCGATCCACTTCGTTTACTATTTTTCATTCTCATTTTTGTTATGCTGGCAAGAAAGATTCTTTTTGTTGTGTACCTTTATTATGTTAATGCTATTAGTAGTCTTTTTTATTTATTTTTGTGCCCGCACGCTTGTGGAATTAAGATGTGAGAGAATCGGATATACTATATTTGGGTTAGGGAATAAATCTAAGGGTTGGGATTTATTCGCTAATCACCTAGACTTAGGGTATTGAGAGAGAGAGAGAGAGAGAGAGAGAGAGAGAGAGGAATTCAAAAATTAAAATAATAGAATTTGCCTTAATATCAGAACAAAAAATTGTACATGACAAGATGAGAGAACATACAAATACGCCATGAATTGACGACGTTCACTGCAAAGATATATATATAATTAGATTATACTGAATTTCATAATGGGTCAAATACCTAACCGCGAGCAATAGGTACCTAGGCTGGGGTAAAGCAGTTTTCATTTTCCATGGGGAAGGCAAGCCCACAAAGCGTGACTGGGCCACCCAAACTACTCAGCACAGAAGATCTTACACAACCCAAAATTGGGCCTCAGATTTTGCATTATCGAAGTTCAAGCTTCCCCCTTAGTTCGTCGTGACGAATTCAGGAATTCTACAACAATCGTTCTATAATCTAGAAATCCGGGTTGCTGGATTTTGACCGGAAATATTCTACGTACACACACACACACTCTGTTAACGGAAAACAAAAAAAACAAGTAACCCAAAAATTTATATTTTTTTGTCCTCTTGCTGTTTTGAGAAATAAATTCCGTATGAGAAAAATGATAACTAATATTTCAATATATAAGTCTAACGGCCAATATCAATTAATTTTAAGTTGAATGTTTTTATATAGTATCAAAACAATCCAAGACTCTACTAGACAATGCAAACCTAGATCCACCTCCACCCAGTTTAATTCATCTACATACATGCTTGATCCATTCAGAAGAGTCTGGACACCCGTGAGGGGGCATTTTGAGAGGTAAATCCCGCATCGGAGATATCATAGTTGATATTTCATTATGTAAGCTTTGTGCGCCTCTTCTTTCGATATCAACTGATTTTGAGGTGGATGTTTTCATTTTTCTCTTCGCTTTTTTAGGGGTTCAATAAATGGGTACTCTTACCGGTAATTCAATGGAAGCATCTGATTCTGTTGTTAAAGCTCTGTGTGTGTGTGTGTGTGTGTGTGTGTGTGTGTGTGAGTCTTAGAGAAAGAGAGGGGAAACAAATTCAACTATAGTACAAAAATTGAAGTTTTTCCACACCTATTTATATATTATTACATGTACAGATCTTCGTTGCTAACTAGCTCAGACTAATAAATCTTGCTAAAATACCCTCAACAATGCTCACCAAACTGAGCCCAACGACGGTGGTCGAAATCATAACGCTGATTATGGCAAGAGCCACCATCCCCAAAGCCAAACTCGGCCTAGTCTCCATCAGAAAATGCTGCAAAAGCCCTACTGCTTCACATACATCCGAGTTGTAGCTCGAGTAATAGCCCTTCTCCCACTCCATCCAATCGGCGGGCGCCTCGTCCTTCGCCTGCTCCGTCCTCATCTCGCGTATTCTCTTCCTAAGAACAATCATATTCTCGTCCACCGCCCTGCTGCCGTCGTGATCCCTGTCACCAGCATCCCTTTTCAATGCCAAAACCGAGTTGCTGGAATGGTTTCTTCTCCGGTAAAAACCCGCTCTCGGACGTGAAACATCGCCAGAGAATGGACGTGGAGGGAGCATTAGGGACTGTAAAGGGGATGCCTGCATTGCTTTTTTTTGTGCGCTGATGCTGATGTTGTGTGTGTGTGATAGTTGTTAACGAGGACGTGTTCATGGCAATCATGGGCAAGCATATATAGAGGGGAAAAGCCGCGTTAAAAATGGACATGTGGCAATTTAGCGCGTTTTCCCGGGTTTCAGCTGGATTTCGCGGGAATTTGGAAGGGGCAGCGGGAGGATGAGGCGGAGGGGGAGGGTGTAAGCTTTCAAAGAAGAGAACCTTCCCCAAAATGGAGAGGGCGTGCTTTTGATTTTGTCTTCTCTACATGGGCGGCGAGATGTTCTTTTCTTTCTATTGTTTCTGTCACGATCTTTTCATCAAATGTCAACTGTTCAAAAAATTGTACTTCCACATATGGGAAAAGATAAGGCTTGGAAACTGGTTATGTTTTACAAAACATAACTCGGTAACTAATTTTAATTAATGGAGAGTAACCCTTGACCTTTCTTACTCCGTAATGTCCGATCGTTCCTGAGACTCGAATCTATAGTCTGACACGCGTAAAAGATTAATCTTCATTCAAGAATTAGATCTTCGTGCCAGTCATCAACTTTACAAGAATCTTCTTAGTCGTTTAACTTCATTAATATTTTCTCATCAATCTATTAAGAAAAATTTTCCACCTTCACTGAAGAAGTTAAATTGAGATAGTAGAGAGATTAAAAGATTCTAGAAGGCAAATGCCAACGTGTGTTCCGAGGGCACGTGTTAAGAATCGTTAACTAGAGTTTAATCTCTTACGGTCAGGAACCAAGTTAACGCAATAACTATATTTTCACAAACCACGTTAAGTTAACACTAACCACATACATAAATTGTTATATTCCATTCAAGCGAGAGCAACGTTTAAACCAAGCAAAGCAAATAGTTTTAGAGAAGTCTAAAGCATATACAGATATAGAATCCCATGAAAATTCACGTTGTCTTGTCCTGATAATGTTTAAACCAAAAAATGGTAACGAACAACAGAACGAAATTTTCTTGAACTACCGATTTGCTTTTGCTTTTACTTCTGTTTCATTTTTACTAAAACAAATACTTATACTAAAAGTCAAATAGGTAGACTCCTGCGGGAAAGAATTATCAATATTCGGTTGGTTATTTTGGTTGTTGGAACTTAAGTTGACGACAATATAGTTATAACACACACACACACAGAGCTGATCCGTTGAGAGCGCTAGCAAAATAAGAGATTTTGCTAGCGCGATCTGGCCCAAATCTTGTTTTTCAAAAGCTGTCAGTCGTTTCCTACATAGTGTAGCGGACGGACCTTTTTACCATATTGCCCCTCCTCCCTCGTCCGCTACACTGTATGACGGACGACTTTTTTGGCCTGACATTGACAATCAAAAAGTCGTCCACTACACTGTGTAGCGGACAACTTTTTGACTGACAGTGGTCATGTCATCCACAACCCCCCTGACAGTTGTCACACCAGTCCTGGGGCGACATGACTGTTACTTTGTCCTTATTCCACCGTCCACTATACTGTGTAGCGGACAACTTAACGATTTTTTCTGTCCGCTATACTATGTAGCGGACTTGACCCGTATACAAACCTATTCTGAAACTCTTATTCATTATTTCTTCGAAACTCATTCATTCTTTCTTCTCACAAATTTTCTAGCGGCGTTGGCAAGTAGATCTGTGCAATTTCTTCCAAAGAAATCCTTTAATCTCTCATCAATCACGTAAGTTCACAAACCAATCCTTTATTCATTCATAATCTAGAGTTGTTATAAGTATTGCGGCTTATGCATGGTTTTGAATATGTATGCGCTGGATTGTGCTAGCGTTTGGCAATATATGTGTATTACTTATTATTTGTTCATGTGATTTCACTTGCAAAATCCGATTCCGTGTCTGTTTGTATGTATGTACATACATATATACAGCATGTCAACTTATGTGAGCACATGCTAGCGTTGTATGTTTGAGAATTTTTACACTTCCAACCTTGCCATTTTTCCATAATTTCAGTTGCAAAAAATAGATTTTAACCCTGGACCAGAAGATCCCTCCGTATTATACGACCAAGCAAACCATGTCAGTACGCTCTTATGGGATGGTGGGGTAAGATACTTATTTTATCAACTTTCTTATTCTTACGAACATTGTATACAGTTTATTTTGGTTAAATTGTATTTATTAATTCGTAGGAAAGAGCACTTCTCAACACAGTAGAAGTATCCGATAATTTCAAAGCCTGAAAGTTGAACAAATACCAGAAAAGGTTACTGCGTGGGATTGGGTTTGGGATTTTCACGCATGGGCAAATCTTTCAACACCTTGACCGGCACTTAATAGGTGCCCTTGTTGAAAGGTGGAGAAGTGAAACGAATACGTTTCACTTCCCTCTCGGAGAGATGACAATTACCCTAGAAGATGTAGGGTTCATCTTAGGGTTACCGGTGACGGGACGGCCGGTAATTGCTCCTCCGTCGGAAGCAACGAATAAGAGAACCGCTAGGGACTTCTTTACTTCGATACCCCAGGATCAATTTAGCACTGGTGGTATCAAGTTGAAGTGGTTGGTAGATACCTACAAGGTTCTGCCGGAAAACTACACGGACGAGATGCTTGTGCTGTACACACAAGCTTTCCTCTTGTGGGTGATGGGGGCAATTCTGTTCCCAACAACGTCGAAGAATACGGTCAGCGTCAAATATTTACCGTTGTTGGGTAACCTGCTGGAGGTTGGGGATTATGCCTGGGGTGCAGCAACTCTTGCGTACCTGTACCGAGCATTGCACAAGGCAACGAGGCCCGACTCCAAAGCTATATGTGCGTGTCTCTCGCTATTGCAGGTATATCATACAAATCTTGATTACGTGCTCGATTTTTTTTTTGTTGAATCGACAATAAATTTTGACGATACTTTATTTAATTTGTCTTTGCTCTCAGGTGTGGTCTTATGAACACCTTGCTACCGGCGCACCCAGGCGTAGGGACGGAACCGATAATGTGTGGCCTCGGTTGTGCGCCTGGGAGTACAGCCGGAAGGACAGCCACTACCTGAGGAGAGACGATCCCCATCACAACATTACGTACTATCGGGGGGAGCTCGACTCGCTATCTCTGGGCCAGATGCGATGGGCACCGTACAAACATTTGGCACGACGGGTGGGGGAGTCGTTCGTCTTCACGCTCTCCGGGTTGCAACGCACACCCCTGATCCACTTCGAGGTCGCAGAGTGGCAGCTATCAGATCATGCTATGCGCCATTTTGAGTGCCTGCAGGGGTTGCCAGCCGATGCGCCGGATATGAGGGGTAACAGGAACCCACCGGGTGTCAGACGGTTTGGCAAGGCGAATGCGCACGACTTGTGCGCACGAGAACTTGAGGTTTGGGATTCCTGGCAGGACACGCTGGCGGCCATTGTGTCGGAGCCTGACCCCGTGATCAGCATCGAACAGTACAATGAGTGGTACTACCGCATCACCCGGAGGAGAGTAGCCCAGTAAGGTTTGAACGCGGGGAGAAGTACCACCCTAGGGGTCAGATCGATGAGCAGATGGCATACAATCTGGTAAGTTGCCAACCAGTGCTTTTAATTGAACTTGATGATTCTAAGTGTGTATGAAGTTACTTATTTATTATCTCTCTTTGGATGTAGGTTAATGCCTCGTTCGCCTTCTTCCAGAAGTTGAGCGAGCAGAAGGATCTGGTGGATGCAATGGGCGAGGAGCTTCGCCAACAGGCTGAAGTGTTGGCATTTGGCTGTGGGAATTTTTTGCGACAAGCATCAGGATAGCCTTCGGGCGTCAACCCGGGAATGGGTTATCCAGGGTGGCAGCCCCCTTATGTGAGCGAGGGATACGGTGATCCCTCGGGACAGACTTCGGGGGTGAGCCAGGGATATGGTGGTCCCTCTGTACCGGGAATGGGTGGTGATTGGGGACTGCCAAGCACCATGGGCCAGGCTCAAGCGTCGTGGGAAGAGTACAGTGCACCCTCCTTCTCTTTGCTTCTGGACTCGGAACCCCAACCCCTCTCTCAGAGTCAAGTCACGCAGAACTGGGGTTTCAAAAACATCAGTCTGTCCGAGACACTGCCCATTGTCCCGTGGGCGGGACCATCTGTTGCGGAAGGAGGGCAATATCCCCCGGTCGACCCCCCCGAAGGAGTGCAAGATCCTCCGGTCGACCCCCGAGGGCAATATCGCAAAGGGCATCCATTGAAGCCCCTAAAGCCGCATAAATGCCAAATTATCAGAGAGCGGTATTTTAGCGAGTTCCCCCGGGACAAAGCGTTATATAGTGTGAATCACCCGGAGGGCATGGATTACTGTTGCTCGTGGGGAGAAATGTCCTCCCTGGCTCCGGGGAGTTGGTTAGACAACGGTGTCATCTCTACCTACGTGGAGATTCTGAAGGAAAGGGGCCGGGAGCGGCTGAATGAGTATCCGGGCATATTTTTTGTGGATGCCTTTTTTCATAGCCTTCTAGTGGCTGAATGGCATGAGTGGGTCGAACGAAGGGGGAAGAAAAAGTTGATCCAGTGGAGACCGTCGGATAACCTACGAGCATATCTGAATAGGGATAGTCCAGTGAGCGCAATGGTTGCCCACGTGTTTCTAATCCCATTTCTAGGGAAAAGCCACTGGTACTTGGTTTGCTATGAACCAACGGAAAAAGTCGTATCGGTGATCGACAGTCTCCACGACGATACCCTCCACATGCCTGTGCTGCGTATGTATAAAGCCCAGTTGGACTCTATGGTAATCTTACGATTGTTGTTTAATGCTTATTGTAACTTGCCAATTGTAAATGTTAACTCGTGTCTTACTCTGTTTTCTGTTTCTCCCAGAATATATTTTGTGCCATGGTCCATGCTATCCGTGGTCTACCTGTACCGGCATGGCCAAAGCTCCATTTCCAATTGAAGAAGAGGAGGCCCAAGCAACATAATATTTCGGACTGCGGCGTCTTCCTTTGCATGTACATGGATTACATATGTCGGTCTGAGAGCCTCAGGGCGACCGCCTGGAGTCAAGAATGCGTAGAACGCTTTAGATATAGGATAGCTTGGCAAATTTTGAAAGGCCGGCCTAGAGCGGTTAGGTTTATTGAAAATCAATCTAAGGACCAGAATCCGGCTCAACATGAGGACCCCTAGTTGACATTGTACCATTACGATAATTTTTTTTAATAAATCATGATTATTTAGAAAGTTGTCATCGCTGTGATTTTATTTGTGTTGAAGATGTTGATTGATTGATTTGACTGATTTGTGTCCATATTAGTGGACATTTGATTTGGGTTGATTTGATTAGAGTTGGTTTTTTCGCTCTCATTGAGAATGATTGAATGGTGGGAAACAAAATGGGAGAAAAATTTTTAGCTGTTGATGTAGAGAGTTTCTGCTTTTCCGTCCGCTACACAGTGTAGCGGACGTCCAAAACAGGAAAATTTCTTAAGTGTTGAAGTTAAGGGTTTCAGCTTCCCCGTTCGCTACATAGTCTAGCGAACGTCCAAAGACACAATTTTTCTAAGTGTTTAAGTTGAGAGTTTCTGCTTCCCTGTCCGCTACACAGGATAAATAGACAAAGATAAATAGACAAATTCCTCATGCCAAAATACTAAGATAAATACACAAATTCATCATGCCAAAATACAACAAACATATCTCAAAAAATTTGAATTTAAATAGGATAAATTTTTTGAAGTTATCGAACCTCAAAAAAATCAAATTAAACTATAATGATTTATTTAAAGTTAACAAATTATACCCTTTTGATGAACATCATGTCTAGATGACAGTAAAAAAATCTAGAGTAGAATTTGGACAAATTGATGAATAGAGTGACAAATTTCTAGAACATAAAAAAATATATACTTTTTTGTCCAAACAAATAAATTATACTTTACCAGTCAATCCATAAAGAAAACTTCACCATTCACAAACTGACCTTGCTTGAGTGAAGCTTGAAGCAAGTGTTACTTGAAACTTGAAGGGAGCTGAAAATGGAAGCGAGTCTGAAGGAGAAGAAAATTGTGCTGAAGGAGCTGAGTAGTTGAAGGCGAGGATACTGTCCGCGATACGGTGCAGTGGACGTGTGCAGAATTAATGGTACAGACGAGTCTGGAATATGTGTCAGTCGTGTCAGTCAAAAAGTTGTCGGAAGTCGTCCGTTACACAGTGTAGCGGACGACTTTTTGACTGACAATGTCAGGCCAAAAAAGTCATCTGCCATACAGTGTAGCGGAAGAGGGAGGAGGGGCAATATGATAAAAAAAAAGTCCGTCCGCTACACTCTGTAGCGGACGACTGATAGCTTCCGAAAAAAAAAGATCTGGGGGATGGACGGCCAGTTCGCACTAGCAAAATCTTCTATTTTGCTAGCGCTCTCAACGGATCAGCTCCTATATATATAATTATGTTGATGATACTTAACATATATATGTCCTAAGGCACGTTTTAGCAAGGCCCGGTCTAAAAAAATCAAAGTGCCATTATACTCTCCTGGCTTGCGACTTGAATGCGTCCTTATAATTACACAATAATGGATTGATTCAGCAACTCAATGTCATGGCCTGGGTCAGAGGATGACATAACTCCGTTCTTCCAGAGTTGCATATATATTATTAAATTCATCTTTATTTTAGTATTTGTTGCTGCTAAAAATACGCTCCGCGTAGGTTCCAGAACCCGAGCTTGGACCGATGACCTGTAAGACAGAAAACGAGTGACCGCCGGGTGAGATTCCTGGCAGAAAACTCTCCGATACTTAAGTTAGAGTGCAGTTACATGATAATAACTCTGAAAAAGCATTAAAGACTGTGTGTCTTTGTGTGTGTAATTCTCCTTACTTGGAGGAGTAGACACCGTTATATAGTTATAGAAAAAGACTTCTAGTAAGACTGGGCCGTGGGCCAGATATGTTAGGATCGTGATAGGATCCTCGACTATCACGTCACGATCTCTGAGGTCTCTTTTAGAATCCTGATAAGATAATTATCGATCTCCCAGTTTGACTGGGATTGCCGAGTATTCTCTAATTATTGGGAGTTACATTTGAGTTATATCAGAAGCCCCCCACTTCTTTAGCCAAAATGTTTGGCTGAGGAAGTTTATGCCTGGTGTCTCGAAACACGCATCAGATTTGTAAAGGATTCTCCATCCACTTGTAGGGGTGATAATATTTCTCTCCTTCATGTGCTCCGACCTAAGCTCTTAAGAGCTTAAGCCTTGGAACTTTGCTCAAGTAGGGCGCTACAACCCTAGCTCTCGAGACCTAAGTCTTAGAATGTCGCATGAGTAGGCTATCACCACAAGAAAATAAGTATTTTGAAACGGATTTTTTGCGACATAAGGTATTTTGTCGCTAAAAAGGTCTTTAAGCGACGGAAGATTCCGTCGTTAAAAGTCCGTCGTTTAATACTATTACCGACGGACGTCACCGTCGATAAAAGTATTTACAGACGGACTTTTAACGGCAGACTTTTAGCGATGGAATTACCGTCGCTAAATATTTTTTAGAAAATTAGTATTTTTTTAGGGTTTTTTTTAACTTATTTAAGTCACGGAATAAAAACGTTGCTAAAAATTCCGTCGGTAAAAGTATTTATAATAAGACCTTCACCGAAGGATTTTTAGCAACGATGTTATTCCGTCGTTTTATATCCTCAATTTAAAACTACATCCACTACAAGAAAAAAGGGTTTTATCGACGGAAAAATCCGTCGCTAAAAGTCCAAACTCCGTCACTAAAAGTTTTAGCGACGGATATGCTGTCGTTAAAAGTTCCTCATATAAAAGCACGTTACTAAAAGTTTGGCGACGGAATTTTCATATCCATCGTCTAATATTGCATTTTTTGTGACGAATTTATTTATTAATTAGCGACGGAATATTCATCGCTAATTATATTTTACGTATTTTAATTTATTTTCTGTTTTATGAATTTAGCGACGGAATGTTCCGTCGCTAAAAAGTTGATAGAAGAAACACTTTTAGTGACGGAATTAATCCATTGCCAAAAGTCAATTTTTTTTTATTTTTCTATTACCCAGATCTGTAATAAAAATTTCAATTCTCAACAACGCACAATAATCAATACACAAAGAAATATATACAATCAATTATAAAAATATTTATTATAAAAAATACTCATGATGTACAAGTCGGGCGGGGGGACAAACTGGGACCGGGCACGAGAAGGGGCTCATCAGGGGTTGACGAGTCCTGGATCTGGATCCTGCTGATCCGGGGCCGGTTCAGCATGTTTAGCAGCGGTACCCTGCTGATCTTGCTCTCTGATCATCCTCAACACCACCGTAGTAATGCACTGGATCTCCCCGTTGTCCAACGGATGCTGAGGAGCCTGTGTCTGTGTCTGTGGAGGGGCAGTAGGGGGTGAGGACGCTCCTATCACGGCACAAGCAGTCGTGCTAGGCAGGATGCGTATGCTGCCTTTCGGCCGATTGACGACCTCCGGCGTATCCAGCCATCACTTCAACGCCCCAGTACTCGCACCCGTACTAGTGGACGCTGATGGCTGTCCGGACTCCCTAAGTTGTTCATACGAGGCCTATAAAAACAGTGATTTAAAGATATGTTAAGGCATTAATTAATGCAACAGACATTGAGGATAGAAAGAAAAAATTAACAACTTAATTAAACACATCAACTTACATCGATCCGCCGGGCAATATCCGAAACATAGTCGCCGGCTTGGCACGCCTCGTCCTTGTCCTTCTTCCGCACGTGCTTCTGATTATACATCAGAGCTATGACCTCATCCTCCTTTAGATCCGGGTTCTGGACCGCATTCATGTGTCGAACGATGTCATGTGGCACCGACCCCCCCCCCCCGTGTGCGTCGGATCTCTGTTATGTCTGTTCTCGGCCCCTTCTTACTCTTGGCGTCCCAGCCTGAATCCGCAGCCCACCGATCTATCATCTCACCCCATACAGTCAGAGATATCCAATGTGGGGGATACGTCTTCATCTCCGCCATCAGGGCTCCATTGGGCATCATCTTCTTCGCCCGGTCCCGTGCGTCGTGGAGCCATCGGCGGTAATTCTTAGCGATGTAAGAAAAGAAGGCCTGTTGCCCCAGTGCCTGCTGATCAGCCGAGTCAAACGTGAACCCCTTCTGCAAGGCATTCAATAACAAAAATTAATTTAGAAAACAAACTCTAATTAAACAAATACTATCGTAGGAAAAAATACTTCAACGTACCAGCCACTCCTCCCATAGGGACTCCCTCATAACGGCATCCCAGTCCTTCCAGTACATGCGTGGCTTGATGAATCGGCCCTTCACAAGAACGCCGATCTTCATCCTCGCCTGATTCTCCAGGATCCTGCCAAAGAAGTAAATAAATTAATTACAGTTCAAATATAAATTAACATCCAAATGTACAAAAAAGGCATGCTGTGATTTTAATTTTTTTTTACTTACAGGACCTCCTGGGTAAGCGTAACTCTCTGTTTACGCTGGGGCTCAATGCGTACCCATCTGCTATACGCGATCACTCTGTGCCTCGTCATCAGTGAGAAATGATGAGGTAGGACCCACCGGGGAGGAAGCAGCTCAGTGTCCAGCCCAGCCACGAATAGTTCGTATCCTATCCATATATGACTTTGTATAGAATTCGTTGCATATGTTACCAATTCCACTTTAAATAGAATTTGTTGTCAACGAGTTGAACCATCTCGTTGCCAATGGACTTCTCAAAACAACAACTAATATAAAGAAGGCAGGATTTGTAAACAACGAGTAATTGAACCATCTCTAGGCAATATGGAGTAATTATGGGATGTACAAAGGCTAATGGGTTATTAAGGTTAATTACAAGTATCAAGGTTTAGGGTTTAGCGTTATCAGTTTAATTAATCTAATTAGGATTTATTAAGATATGTTAGGGCTAATTAGTGTTAATGAGGAGTACATTGGGCTAATTATAGCTGATTAGGGTTAATTAGGACTGATTAGGGTTAATTAGGACTAATTAGGGTTATTTAGTCCTAATTAGGGTTTAATTATACCAAGTAGTGCTGATTAGTCCTAATTAGCGCTAATTAGGCTTAATTGGGTTATGTTAGAGTTAATTATTATTAATGAGGAGTAGTTTCGGATAATTATTACTAATTAGGGTTGATTAGGACTAATTACAGTTATTTAGTCCTAATTAGGGTTTAATTATGCCGAACAGTGTTGATTAGTCCTAATTATGGCTAATTAGGCTTAATTGGGTTATGTTAGGGCTAATTATTATTAATGAGGAGTTGTTTCGAATAATTATAGCTAATTAGGGTTGATTATGACTAATTAGGGTTATTTAGTCCTAATTAGGGTTTAATTGTGCCGAGCAGTATTGATTAGTCCTAATTAGGGCTAATTAGGCTTAATTGGGTTATGTTAGGGCTAATTATTGTTAATGAGGAGTTGTTTCAGATAATTACAGCTAATGAGGGTTGATTAGGACTAATTAGGGTTATTTAGTAGGGTATAATTGTGCTGAGTAGTGTTGATTAGTCCTAATTAGGGCTAATTAGGATTAATTGGGTTATGTTAGTACTAATTAGGCTAACTATAATCAATATGCGCGTAATTGGGTTCATTTGGGCTAATTTGGGGTAGTTACAACTAATTTGATTTTCATTGGTTTCTTAGGGTTAATTAAAACTAAGTAGGCTCGTTAGAGCTAATTAGGGTTAATTGATTTATTAAAATATTGTTAAATCAAGACTAATTAGGGCTAATTATAGTCAGTGCTTGAACCACAATGAGATTCTAGGGGGTGCATGCTAAAAATGTCGTGTTAACCTAATTAACCTAAATTGAATGCACAGTCAACAATCTCAATTCCGACACCTCATATATATAGGGCATCGATATGGTGTCTGATACGTGTCTGACACCTCCGGATACGTGTCTGACATGTACGACACCTACAGACACGTGTCCTAGTCCTCCGGACACGTGTCCGACACCCATCGACACGCACCTCCGGACACATCGGCATACGTTGATTTATTTTTTAAATGTCGGACACCGTCAATCAGACATGGTGTCCATGTCTGCGCTAACTAATAGGTATCTCAATCCAATTGGGTCCCATCCTCCGTCAACAATCTCAATTCTCAATTCTCAAATGCTCAATGCATTAAAAATTAATAAAAATCACACATTCAATCCAATTGGGTCCCATCTTCCGTCAACAATCTCAATATCTCAAATGCTCAATACACGATTAACAATCTATAATCATTAATTAACAACCTAAAATCATCAATTATTAATCTCAATTACTTCAAATGGACAGCTAATAACCTAAAATCATCAATTAACAACCTAAAATCATCGATCAATAATCACAATTCTCAAATGCACAATTAACAACCTAAAATTATCAAACAAATGATCAATGTTCAAATGGAAAAAAACTTGTTCAAATTGCACATATCCGATGTGCTTGAATTATTTCAATTTAGGGTTCGATTGTATATTAGGGTATTCAATTTAGGGTTTCTTTTAGTTTAATTTAGGGTTTGATTTGATTAGAGCATTCAATTTAAGGTTCAACTAGTTCAATTTAGGGTTCGATTGGATTAGGGCATTCAATTTAGGGTTTAATTAGTTTAATTTAGGATTCGATTCGATTATGGCATTCAATTTAGGGTTCAATTAGGGGGTTCTATTGATTCAATTTAGGGTTCGGTTGATTTGGGGCATTCAATTTAGGGTTCAATTATTTCAATTTAGGGTTCGGTTGGATCAAGGCATTCAATTTAGAATTCAATAAGTTTTTTTTAGGGTTTGATTCAATTAGGGCATTCAATTTAAGATTTAATTATGGTTCAATTACTTTAATTTAGGGTTCAATTAGTTCAATTTAGGGTACGGTTGAATTGGGGCATTCAATTTAGGGTTCAATTAGGAGGTTCAGACTATTCAACAAATTCAGATTATACATGGCAGAGAAGACAAATTAACAACAAATTCAGATTATGGCTAAATGCTTCATAATAAACAAATTCAGAAGACAAAATAATGGCCAAACGTCCAAATTAACAATAAATTCAGATTATACATGGGAGAGAAGACAAATTCGAATATTTTATGCACGTACATTCAAAATTCAAAAGAGCTTATACAAGCAGAAGTATGATTATGGCCAAATGCTTGATAATCAACTTTGAAAAATAAATAACAAGATTAATTTAGGGCAATGGACATACAGATCTCGAGGTGGGTACGATGACTGCGGCCTTGGTGGTGCGGCGGCAGTGGTGGGCTTCGTGGCGCGGCGACAGTAAAGGGCTTTGTGGCACGGCGGCAGTGAAAGGCTTAGTGGCGCTGTGTTGGGTGGGGGACGGGGGTGTCACCGGAGGTAGGTCGCCTTTGAGAGGGGTCGTCGGAGGTGAGAACGGCGGTGGGTGGGTGAGAGAAGAATTTCAGGGAGAGAAACGGGGAGAGAGAAAGAAACCAAGATTACAACAAAAGTATTTTTTAAGGATTTATTATGAATTTTGGGATATCGTTATACAATTAGGAGTGTCTGGGATTATCGATTAGGTTTAGTCGTTCGAGGGATCTAATTCATTTTTGTTTACGCTAAGAGTGTTGGAGTGAGCAATGATTAAGAATTAGCATTAGATTAATTATTTGTGTGGCTAGGTTGTATTCTAATAATTAATCTTCCAATTTAGGTTAGTTCGAGGTTTGTACGAGGTTGAATAGTAGCCAGCGCATCTCTTGGACCGAGGTAAGGGATTTCTTCTGAAACCTTAGTTCATCTATTTGATATCGTAAATATTTTTTAAAATTGTTTTGAAGTTTCATTTGACTCGATTATAATCGTCATGAAATTTACATCGATTGCTATTAATACCCTTTTTGAGCCTTATACGTTCATTGAAAATCCTATTCGATGCTATGTATTTATTTCTTGTTGTGCATCGATTTAATCATTGCATTATCAATTATTGTATTCTGCATATTGACATGAGTTAGTGTATTAAGGAGTTATAAGGATGGTCTGTATCGGGGGTGATATAAGGATGGTCTGTTATTGTCGGGGGATGCCAGTACCTTAAGGGTTTAGCTAGTGTTCATATGCATGTGTAACCACAGTGTTATTGAGCATCGCCTTTGCGGCTTTGCTAAGTGATTACCTGCACTACATGTGTGGCTTTGCTAAGTGTTTCCCTGCACTGCTTGTGTGGCTTTGCAAATTTACTCGTGTTCAATATCATATCTGTCGTTTCAGTGTAATTGAAATTGTTGCTATTGATTTCTGATTTGAGGGATTGAGCTTAATCTCTTCCCATATTGCTATTGAAATAAGTTTTCTAATCATTTGCATTCTCTAGTAAATTTTGAAAGCTCACTCCCTTTTTCTGTTCCCTTCTGCGGGAAATAATCGACAGTAAGAGTTTGGAACCATTGAGCTTGATTATGGAGTTAGCTTAGTGTCTTTCATTATTTGTTTATTTAAGTCCCAGCGAGGGAACAGTGGTGTAACTTAATAATTTAAGCACTTTGATTTAGTCTTGTGTTGGGAACGATTTGTCGAGAAGTTTGTTTTATTGTAAAGCTTTGATATGGATATTATTGGAATTTTCTTAGTGATATTGGAAGCATTAAATGACTGAGAATCGATTGATTGGATCGGCTAACGCTCCGAAATTTTTGGGGTGTTACACCCCTACCCCTATTGGGACTAACTCGCAACTTCCCTCTAACAGGACAAAACTTGAACCTGAACCCCCAATATCAGAACATCTCGACCATCCCATCTCATCCCTGTTTCTCCCTGGGCAGTGCATCGACCTGAATACAGAATCCACACCTTTTTCCACGTAGTTCTGGACCAAGCAATACCTACAGAACTCCATCCCGCCACACACACAATACTTAGCAACTGATTTCCTAACTAATTGTGACAAACAAATACTTGGCCCTCGACAATCTCGACCAATTACGAATCCTTAATCAACATCCCTTTCTCCCACCTGACTCTCCCCATAGCCGTTATTGCCATGTAGTCCAGCGAGTGCATGGAAAGCAAATAGAATTATTTCCTCAACCCACATAAAATTTGAACTCAACCAGGGAAATTTTTTGTTTGGCCGAACTGACGAAGATCAACTACCAATCCCAACAGAGTGCAATACAATATGAACCCCGTAACTATCTCGATCCTCTAATCATGAATATAATAGCTTGGAACTACAATGGAGCTGTAAATTCCCGCTTTAATCTACATGCTCGTGACCTTGTTCAATGCTACAAACCGAAGACACTAATTTTGCAAGAAACAAAAATAGTGATCGCCACTGTCGAAAGGATTACGAACTCATTAGGTTTCGACAGAAACCATAAGATTGATGGTAACAGCTATTGCGGCGGACTTTGGATTCTTTGGCACTCTGACAAAATCCAGCTCCACATAGTGCACGAATCACCATAGGCCCTCCACGCGGTGGTCCAGATAAGTAATTCTTAACCCTGATTCTTGTCAGCTGTTTATTCTTATCAGCTATTAGAGATCTTTTTTGGAATGAAATTTTGTATATAAAAAAATCTCAAAACTTACCTTGGCTAATTATAAGGGACTTGAATGAAATTGTGAATCAGTTCGGAAAATAAGGTGGTAGAATTTTAAAATGCAATTTGCTAGGTTCTTTTTAAATTTTATTGATCAGACCAGGCTCATGGACCTCACCAGGGCCAACCTTTCACTTGGAATAATTGACGAACCCATACACCTATAGAGCCTTAGCGACATACTTATGCCTTCAAACTTATCCTAATGCTCAGATCATCCATCTTCAGCATACTCATTTTGACCATCACTCTATTCTTTTTAAGACAAATAATTTAACCATCTGCAGGGCTGCACTTACCCTTTGCGGTTTTAAATGCTTGGTTTATCATCCAAGCCTCAAGCCCACTATAGCCAGAAATTGGAAATTTTATCCACTAGAAAATCCTACGTTCCACACAAAACTAAAGCACATCACCTGTCTTTTAAAGGACTAGAAAAAAGAAGTCTTCAATGATATTTTTAGACAAAAACAAAAAATCCTGGCTAGGATTAATAGGATTCAAACAAGCCTTGTTTATAACTTCTCGCCCTTCCTGCGTGATTTAGAAGATGATCTTCAAAACAGGTACAATACCATCCTTTCCCAGGAACATGACTACTGGAAGCTGAGCGCTGAACTCCAATGGACCTGCGAGGGTAATTGTAATACTCACTTCTTCCACCTCACCACCCTTAATAGACGTAGATATAATAAGGTGCTCATGATTAAAAATGATCAAAATTCTTGGATCATTGATGAGAAGGAAGTTCACTAACAATTTCAAAACTATCTTACTCTCTTATATGCCGGAGACCCTACTCCTATTCTCCAAAGAGACTGGATCTTCCCTCCCTATTTTAGTTAAAATCCTCAGTATGATGATTTGGGTAGAATTCCTCCCAATGATGAAATAAAAAAGGCTCTCTTTGATATGGGTCCGACGAAGGCCCCTGGGCAGGACAATTTTCATCTGGGTGTTCCAAAAGTAATGGGATATCTTTGGTGGGCCTGATTTTATGACCTTAGTGAAATATTGTTTGATAAATAAGGAAATCCCAAACAATCTTAACCAAACTTACAATTCTCTCATTCCAAATACCCCTAATGTGGAGAATATCACCCAATTCCGACCCATTAGCCTGTGTAAATACCACTTACAAAATTGTCTCTCATGTCTAAGTTAACCGTTTGCGTGGGCTAATTGACACTATTATTCACCCTAGTCAGACTAGCTTCCTAAAAGGTCGGCGAGTGGTGGATAATATCATCATTGCAAGCGAGCTCTTACATACTATAAGATGGAAAAAGGGTAAAGGATGGCTCTTCATGGCCAAGCTAAATCTTGATAAGCCTATGACCGTATGAATTAGAACTTCCTTTTCAACACCCTAATTAAGAAAGTCTTTTCCAAAGACTTCATCCTTCTTGTTATGATTTGTGTTTCCTCTTTTCAGTATGTTACTCTATGGAATGGAAACCTTTTGATTTCTTTAAGCCTAGTAGTAGCATCGTCAAGGTGACCCGTTATCCCCTTACATATTTATCCTTTGTCTCAATAAACTTTCGGAAACCTTTCTTCAAACGAAAACTGAACAATTTATGAAACCTATAAAAGTTGCCCGTTTAGGATTAGGGATCTTCCATCTCTTATACGTGGATGACGTCCTCATTTTTTGGGCATGCCATCAAAGAGAACTTTTAAAACTTCTACCATACCTTCAGTTCATTCAGTACCAAAGCGGGGCTTAAGATTAATACACGTAAATCTCAGGTCCTCTTCTCAATAAATACCCCTCAAGACATCCACCAGTATATTAGTTTGACCGCTGGGACTCCCGTAACTGACAAATCTGACAATTATTTGGGAGCCCCTCTCATCGAAGGGCGCATTAAAGTGGAGTGTTTTGTGCAACTCATGGATCAAACTAGGACTAAACTCACGGCTTGGTAGTCTCATTCCTCATCTTTAGCAGGCCGCACGACTCTCATTAAATTGGTTTTTAATTCGTTATATACAATCCAAGCATATGCGCTCCCCTCAAATTTGGCTGCAAAATAGACTCTTTGAGTCAAAATTTTCTTGGGGGTCACTTTGAAAATGAGAAAAAATGGCATGTCCTTAATTGAGACCGAGTCACTACACCTTGTTCTTCTGGAGGTTTAGGTAAATGCAAGACTAATATAGCTAATTAGGTTATGTTTTTAAACCTTGTGTGGCGTTTATGGAAATAGCCTCACACGTTATAGGCCTTCGCTTTGAGAGACAAGTTCTACCCCCAAACGATACAATCTGGAACGCTGAACAAAAACCTACCAACTCTCCGTTCTAGAAGCATGTGATTAGGGCACGAGATACTCTTGCATTTTGGCATCACCATTGGCACCTTGCAGGGTGACCAGACACCTGCTAATAAGCCCTCTCAATTCTCATACTTAAAATCTTCAGGTAAAGGACGCCATTAGAAATCATAAGTGGGATGTGGACGCTCTTCAAAGTGTAGCACCACATTTCTTTGTGGATCGTATTATGGCCATCCTATCCCGCTTCTTCACGATAAACCCGACAACATCATTTGGCCCCATGACAAAGGTGTCTGCACCGTTAAATCAGTTTACCATTGCCTAATCTCCGAAAAAAGGTGACTGACTTTGGATTCGGAAAACCTCTTGCACCCCTCGGATTCAAACCCTCATTTGGAAATGTGCTTATTATGCGCTACCTGTCAAAACAAAACTACATTGGCTTAATATCAAAATCTATCTTCATAATTATGGTCTAAATTTGGAGTTGTCCTAAAATTAAAAAATCTGGAAGCTGTCAAACCCCAAAAACCATCATTCCTAACCGCCTTAATGTTCCTTTCTCACAAATGGTGTAAAGTAAACTTGAGTAGCAGACGGGCGAAAGGATCTAACCAAATTTCTTGGAACACCCAATTCGCTTTCCTCCTATCCGCCATATGGCACCATAGAAACAAATTAGTGGTCCTAAATGAACAATTCGCTAATATTCAAGATATCTTAAAAATATGATATTGCCCAGGCTAAAGATTAATTACACCTCCTTCCTAAACCTTACTCGGAGAACAACTCCACAGAAAGCCATTGACTTGAGATGGCACCTGCCACTGACAGCTTGGTTGAAGATTAATACGAAGAGTTGCATGAAGGAAGATTAATACGAAGAATAGCACGAAGGACAATCAATGTAAGGGGATGCTACTGTCCTTAAACTACTAGTCATACTGCGGAATAGTGGGCAGTTAGAGATGGACTTGCGATGGCCTGGGATATGAATTATCCAAACTTGATGTTGAACGACTTCAAAAATGATCAACCCCCGCCCCATTAACTGAAACTCTGGTTATGGATTGCGGGGCTCTACTTAAGCGCTCCTGGTAGGTCATAGTTTTCCACGGGTTCTGGGAAACAAACTTTTGCGCGGATTATACAGCGAATCAGACGGTGGATCAGCGTCATAATTTTCAACTATGGGATTACGCACCAATCTTTTTGGCATGTCTCCTGTCTTTTGATATTAGTGGGAGAGTCACTTCATGATGTGTGACACAAACGTCTGTTTAATGTAATAAAAATTTCTGATGTCTCTCGAAAGAAGAAGAAGAAGATTAGTTGAATAGACTTGTTCGTTATTGGTTTTTGGACATTTGAGGTGATTTCTGGAGGTTTCACAAAGTGAAGAAAGAGTTTGCATTTTTTGTTGAGCTTCATTGAATAAAAGGAAATTTCATTCTGAGGAAACGCATGGTGCTCTTTGTTTGTTACCCCGCCCTTACAATCATGTATCAAGTCTGAACTAGTGAAATATAGGCGTAAGCCCACTTGAATTGGCTAGTAAGTGAAGGCCTCATTAAAGTCAAGTGGGCTTTGACCAACAAATCCTGCCCCTCAGATTCTTGCAGGCAACAATTATTAGTCAAAGCACTACAGCTCATAAAAAACAAAGGACTAACAAACATCCTTACAGAGAGATTCGAAGGCTGCCTTGGAGCTGATTACCTGCCAGGACAGTAGCTTGCACCCTCTGAGCAACTTAATCAAAGATGCTAAATTTCTTCTTAGAGTGACCAAGTCTATTATTGTACACACACACACACACACAAATATATATATATATATATATATATATATATATATATATATATATATATATATATATATATATATATATATATATATATATATATAGGGAAGACAAGCAATGCACAGATCAATTGTCATAGTAGGAAGAGCAACAGACAGAATCTTTTGTGTATTTTGTGTATTTTGGTTCTCCCTCTGTTAGCAAATGATGTAACGCAAGTTGCCCATATTAGGGGCCGAACCTGTTTATGTTTTTTTTTTCCTTTCCGTATTACCAAAAAAACAATCATAACTATGTTATAACAACTTCAGCAATGCTCTTTTGTAAAATAGTTTTTTTACCTCTTGTACTAACTTTTGTTGCTAAACATATTCGCAGTCTTTTTTTTTTTATTTTTTATTATAGCACGTTTGTAATAGAGCAAAGAATCTTGATACGCAAAACAACCACAGAAAATGATGGAACGAGTATAGATACTTGACCCTTATTTTTTTAGTAACTGCCTCAACTCCTAATATTTTATCACCATCGTACTGATCCAAGATTTACTCGGGCTCATAGGAATTTTGTTGTAGCCTAAACCTTGAGGACCAGATCCTTCTTAATGAACGTTTTTCGTAGGTATAGCAACTAAGCTATAAGCCCCGTTTCCTCGGGGTAAGACATAATCTCCTTTCTCAACGGCCTTAAAACGTGCGAAAAAACCCCCCAAGCAGTTAACTTTAGAAGTGCTAAAGGAATTGTAAGAGTGTAGTATACTTGATTAATGCAACCCAGAAGCTCGCTTAGGACTCCAAGTACTATGCATTCGTGAAGATTAAAGGGTACAGGAGCCAAGGCTATGTATGGCGGAGGGCCGGAGGCCGGAGATTTGTATGCTTTCTTCATTGACATGTTGGCAAAGATCTCACTTCATAAACATTACAAAAATTCTCTCTTGCTCAACATTCGGTGAATCATTTGTGATATGGAAATGTACAAGTAATTGCCATGATAGGTGAAAACTTAAGCGACTAGCTAGTTTGTGGAGTGACAACGAGCGCAAAAGCGAGAACAAAACCATAGTCACAAAGCTTATTAGAATCTCGTGCATGAATTTGGGCAGTTAAAGCGATCGCCAGCTCGAGAGCGAGACCTCAACTCAATTTCTTTACAAGGATTTGGGCAGTGAATCACCAATTTCACTGGCACTCAAGTCCATCTTTCATATGCTCCAGTAAAATTGTGTAGCCTTTACAATCACAGCCCTTCTCGTGGTGACCTGCGCAGTTGAAAGCTTCCTGGGTAACATAATTCTTGCCATTCCTGTGGACTATGTGAATTCCTAATTCAATATAGAAAAGGTAAGTGTCATCAAGATAGCTCACGAAGGCGTAAAGAAAACGTATAGAAATGTAAAGGGCGAGATGCAGCTAGCTACGGTAACAACACATAACATCAGCTCCAGCAACAATCTTTTCGTTTCGGACAGAGTTATATATGAATGAAAACAAGAACCAAATATAAGAAATAAAAGTAAGAAAACAAGAGGGGGCAGTGGAACGATAAGGAGCTCCCTTCAGTCCAAGACGTGACAACAATAGCCGAACATAGCTCCTGCATCGTTCGGTCAAAAAATCATCACCTTTTACCCACGCTGTATGATGAGTTCTCGAACGAACGAGTCAGCAGCTGAGTTATCAGCACTGTTGCCGTGGACTGGACTGAAGAGAGCTCCTTCTTCCATAACCCTAATTAAGACATCTCACTGCTTCGGGGAAAACCCTAGGACAACTAATCAAAGCATTTGTAGCAGAGGCAAGTTCCTCAAGGAACCACAAGCTTGTATGGGAATAATAGTAAAGCCCTAAACCCTCTCTCTCTCTCTCTCTCTCTCTCTCTCTCTCTCACAAACAGACAGCCTAGAGAGAGAGTGCATAGGGCTGCAAATATATGGTTGGTACGAGGAATGGATGTAGAGGAAGTGGGACTTATAAAGGGTGGTAAAATGACGGGCAAGAGGTTAAAGGGAACATGAAAATCTAAGGCAGGTTGAGAAGCAGATTTAGTGGCAGAGGAGATTAAACAGGGCCTTTTGGGATTTTTTAACATTTGACAAGTCCATAAATTGTCGTACACCTTTTTGCTTATACATCTAATCATCCAGCTGTGTGGTTCATACCAAAAAAGATGAACTGGTTAAGGTTGCACTGTTCTTGGCGTCCTCTTTCCCGGGAAAATCGTAGGAGTATTCTAGACTTGCAAGTGTGTGCATAATTGGTCTTGCTACCAATCTCATGAAAGAGTTGTGGCATCGCAAAGCTTCAATTCCACACAAAGATCAATGTTCTGTTCATCAAGAAAGCTATGTAACCATATGATTTTCTCCCGGAAAACAAGAGCAATACCCATGTATCAAAGATTTGTATCCATCGTTTAGGTCATCTTGGGATGGATTTGCGTTGTTAATATGTACTCGTCTTAGTAGTTTAAATATCGAAACATCAAAAGTTATAGGCAAATTTTAACCCATTGCATTACCACAAATTCACTTCGTTGATATGAGAGAATAGCGAATCTATTATCGCACAATTGATGCACTTTATCGCTAAAACTATATTCGGAAAAAAGATTAATCATTCAGAAATAGAGTGAGGTCTGTGTTCATTAGTGCATTCCCTGTGTCTATGGTGTCTCATAAATTTATAAATAAATAAAAAAAATAATCTAATTCACTTTAAACTTACACTATCCATGTGAGAAGAGATGATAGACGATTTTTGAGGAAGTAATCTATGTCTCAAGTTCCGAGAGTTTCATTAAGCATCTATATTAATCTTCTATTTTAATTTTCATAGCTGTAAATTTAACATTAAATTGGAGCTCTATGTTTAAAATAGATCTTCGCTTCAGTTCTTCATCTTGCATAATGCTAGGCTGTTTGCACTTTATTTTTATTTCTAGACATGGAGGTCCTGCTTACTATTGCTTGTGAAATAAGACTTAAGAGCAATTCAAACAAAGTTTATCAATGTGGGCGTTGGAAAAGTAAAAGGCATCGAAGAAAATTCTTCTTTCTTTCTAAGTAATTTCTCATGAACTACGTTGGTAAGTGATGGGATATTCTTCCAATGAAAGAGTAATTTTTTCCTTGGTTTTGAGAGTAGTTCAAGTAAAAGGTTGGGATAATTTCACTTTTCTCCCCGTGCTTAAGCCACATTTTTAAATCAGTCCCTAAGCTCTTATTGTTTTTTCCTATTTCCTCAAAAATTGTCCTTGTACTATGCCATTTTACAATTCTCCTCCATTTGTTTTGCTGTTAAACTAAGGATTAGATATGTCACGTTATGATTTTAAGACAAAAATGTCACTCGCCATGCACGATTGGCCAAATTATTTTTTGTTTCAACCTCCACCACCTACAACAACATTATAGTCCCCTTATGGAACATTTTCACCGCCTCCTAAGAAGCACCCGTCTGGCACTATCGCACACCACACCCCCTCCATCACTGCCTTCACACCCATCACTGACCCTCTTCCACTTCCCAACCATCACCATCAACACCTTCACCCATCACAAACCCCACTGACATCCCTGTCACCGTCAAAACCCAGCATCTGCCTCTCTCAACCCCCTTAGGCCTGTCAGCAAACTAAGCTTTTTGTGAACAAGCTCATTATTCGCTCACTAAAATCTCGTTCATGATCGTTTGTTAATACAAACAAACCGAGCTTGAACCTGAGCTCAATTAATAAAATGAGTCGACATGAACAACTAAAAGTGTTTATGAACTAGCTTGTACATTCATAAGCTCAATTATCTCATTAACCTAATTATTTGTTGTTTAAAACAGAAAACTTCTTGATTTTTATTTTTCTTATTCCCTTTTTACGTGCCAAGCCGAGCCGAGGTTTGCTTATGCTGATGTAAATTTTGTGAACACGATCGAGCTTGAATTTGGAGATGGTGACGAATACAAGCCAAGCTTCAACATAGTCAAAATAATCAAACACGAGCTTGAGCTCCGTTCGGGTCTAATAATACTCATTCATTTGAAAGCCTGCCCTTAACAAACCACCACAACTACAATCACCCGTTCCCACCACCATGCTAAACCTAAAACCAACGCTTGCCACAACATCACCACCGTTGTATCCACCTCAACGACCAACATGTGTCCACCAGGAACCTGAGTACTATGTTTATATGCTTGAAACCATCATTCTAGTTAAATAGGATTAAAAAAAACCTCACCGTTTATTGATTTTTCTTTCATAGATTCTTACCTCTTTAGGTGGGTTCAAATCCTAGATTTAGCATCGAATTTAGGATTTCTTGGTGGTGGTGGGGTGGTGGAGGGCTTTGCAGCATCTACAGTGGTGGTGTGTGCAGGCAAGGAGGAAGTAGGAAGTAGGGCACCTTTTTAAATTGATCAAAACTGCCCAAGTTTATAACAAAAATGCTTCAAAGTGACCAAAATGACGATAGGACACAATCAAAAGAATTAGTTTCAAGATATTAAGAATTGGAGGGATAATTCAAAAACCAGTCAAAGTATACAAAAATGAAATTATCTCAGAAAAATTGGATGATATAAGAATATGCAAAAAAAAGTTAAAAAATTACATTGAGGCAATTATGGAAAATTCGTTTTTGAAAGTTTAGTACTTTTCGGGCTACTATGTATACCTTTAGAAATAATGAAATCTGCAAAAGTTGCATAGCCAACTCCTATTGATGCACACAACACCAAAAATATAAAAAGAAAAAAAAACATGTAAACTGTTCGTTTGGTAGTCAGTCTGGTTCTCCTTAGTCCAACCAAATCAGTTGCCATTCAAAGATTTCGTTTCCATCTAAAGACCTATAAACTAACCCACAAAACCCCATTTGGTTTTTCAAAATGTGCATGAAGTTTTGCTGAAAGTGAAGTACTGCCAAGATCGTCCTTCACTGCAAAATGGGAGATAAAGTTCCGAGTTTGGGGAAGCCTTGCCCTCTTTTTTGAAGCCATTGATGGTATAGATGACTTAAAAGAGTTCCTCTGCAGTCCTTTTTTAGGCGTATAGTGTCACATTGTAGGACCAATTCGTACCAAAGATAACACGTCAGTAACCTTGTGTGGTCATTTCGTTTGTCAACTCATCTGCCCTTTAAACTTGCTGGCTGCTGCCATATTCCTTCCGCTCTGCTTTGTCCGTTTTCCAGTCTTGTACAATGCTTATTGTGGCAAGTACTTCTTTTTACTGCTTGTGACACCTCAACCAGCTGTGCGATGGCATAGGCAGGCGCAGTTGATGTACAGTACAGTGACTTTGTTGAATGGCAGTACTAATGCCTGTGTGCGACTCAGTATGATGCATTGCTCGTAAAAGCGTGACTAAATGACATACTAATAGCTGGCATTCATCAACTCGAAGCAGAACATCTAACAAGACTCTATCGGTCTCAAAGTTAACGTAAATATATTTTTTGACTACTCTTTTACAGAAGTCTGTCATGTAAAAAGTTCCGTTTAGAAGGATATCAATTTTAATATGTCTATCCTGAAGTTTTTCAAAAAGGAAAAATGTTTTCTCTAGGTGTTAGTTGAGTTAACCCTCCAACCTACCTACCACATGTTGTAGAAGGATAGAAACCTCCTTTCATTTTTTAGTCTATATATTTACATTTTCATATATTTTATTCACGTCGAGCATACAATTTACCTTAATCGGACAGTTGGACTTTATGGCCTGCACTATAAGGTGTAAGGAGCGAGATAATTGAGTCATTTCATTAAAGGATTATGAAGAACTAATGTTTGGGAGTGTGAAAAAAGAAAATAATAATAATGTCAAAAGTGATATGCTCTGTTTGTGGACAAAAAGTAAGTGGGTATTAATATACCCTTGTGATAGATTTTATTGTTCTGGGAAGCAATTGGTTTTGTTGTGCCGGAGCAGCTCGGCCTAACACATTAGCATTGTTGGCGCATTTTGTATGTACTACAGTTTTCAGTTTTGGTCTAGGATGGTGACTTTTGGTTCATGGGATTGTATGTTTGAAGGAAATATTGCCTTAGAGGACAGCTTGACTCTGACAATTTATTTCATTATTATATATACCTTTCATTCGTAAGTTTGTCTATTCATTATTATTACATGTGTTGTTTGTCGTTGCAGTAATGAAGGAAATATTGTCTTAAAGGGCAGCTTTACTCAGACAATTTCCTTTCATTCCGCGAAATGTTAAACAATGTTTTTCAGTTATCTGGTTTCTTAAAAAATCAACTTCTTCATTGGTCTCCGAGACAACCTGTTGGACAACAAGGCAATGGTGTCGGTGAAGAGATTGATGGCGGTGGTGGAACAGTGACAAGTCAATTTACAGTTCGTATGTCGTTCCTAGTAGTTTGAAACTTTAAAGCATCAATTCTTTTATAGTTTTTCAGTAGGTGAAAGCATCGATGTTAGTTGCATACTGTATTTCGAGAGTTCCGTGAGCAAAGACATCTCATATTTGTATGTTGAATATCGAAAAGCTTATATTAAATCATACAAAAACATATGGAGACTATCGTTGGAATGCTTAAAGAACATGGTGAAGCCTGATCAAGGTTGCTTCTCAAAAAATGTAGATATTTATCTACTTTGTAAACTAGGCTTATTGAAAGAATCGCTTGATAAGTGTGACCTACAAATGGACCATATAATTCCTCTTTATGCATAATTAAGCATTATACTTACATAAAGCAAAATTATGATTTTCGGTTAATAAAATGGACTATGATGGAATTTAAAGTCGACTCTATTGAAGAGACATTATCCCTTGAAATGATGATGCAGTCGACTATATTCGAATACAGATATACTATTTAAGTCCAATAATTATTTTCTGAACACAATCGCGTGTGATGTTATGTTTAGCACATTTAATGCTATATCAACTTTCATAAGGCCATATTATCTTTCTCTCTCTCTCTCTCTCTCTCTATATATATATATATATATGTTATTCATTGCTGACATAAACTCTCTTTCTCTTCTTTGATTTATATTCAATTCAATGCAAAAGAGGATGCAAAAAGCTAAACACTTATTCCATCTGTCCACGCAGCAGAAAACGTCGACACGTTTAGGGTTTGGCTTAGACCATGACTCCGCGATGCTGAATGCAATATCCGATGCATCAGGTGGCACCTTTTCGTTCAACGAGTCTATTGACATGGTTCAAGAAGCTTTCGCTAGATGCTTTGTTGGGCTTCTCAGTGTGGTGGCCCAGCAAGTTCAACTCGTCACGTTCAAGCAGTAATTTTAGAACGGGACCGCTATAAAGTGTATGCGCGCACGCTTGGGGGGGTATGGGAGTGTGTGCGTGTGTGACATTGGGGACATTCAAGATGGACTTTAGTCATCTGCAATTTGATATGGATTGACGTTATAATAAAGTAATTTTTAACCTGATCAGATTATATCAATCAATTACAGCATGTGAGGTTTTTGCTTTTGCTGTTGGTAAACAAATAGCTCATAGCAAAGCTCATACATATGAGCTAAATCTAGATGCTCCCAGGCTTGCGAATACAAGGACATTTTGCAAAAAAATAAAAATATAAGATACAGCAACAAAACAATTACACAAAATGATCACGCAGTTGAAGTTATCAATGTACTCATGCTCTTTGTAAGTCCACCTCTTCCTTATATTAACTCGTGGGGTTAGCCTAGTGGTTCGGATGAGCCTTGAACTCATTCTTGTGTGACTTTTAAGATCAACCATGGCTACCGATCGATATTGCCAAAATGCGAGGAGCAAGATATCACTCAAATGTGGTGACTATATCACGGGGGACAGTCACGTCCATAAACTCTAAACATCTTTGCTATGCCGTAAAAGAGAATATATATATATATATATATATATATGGGAGCTGATCCGTTAAAAGCACTAGCAAACTGAGTTAAGTTGCTAGCGGGATCCGGCCGTCCTAGCGCGATCTGTGGACGGCCCAGATCTTTTTTTTTTTTGCATTTTTTTAAGTCCGTCCGCTACATTATGTAGTGGACGGTATTTTTGACAAATATATCCCTCAATCCCAATTACATATGTCCGCCACATTATGTAGCGGACGGTATTTTTGACAAATATACCCCTCAATCCCAATTACATCTGTCCGCTACATTATGTAGCGGACTATTTTACTTTCTCGAAAAGAGGCATCTGTGTTGTCAGCTCTGGAAAAAGAGACAACCAACTTTTATTTTCTCTTTCCCCCTCATCTCTCTTCTTCTCTCTTCTGGATGAGCTCCTTCAAGACGGTGGTTCCCTCGGGGTAGTTGGACAGCACCTCCCGTGTCCGGCGATCGAGGGCACAACCATCTTTCCCCCTCATCTCTCATCTTCTCTCTCTCCCTTGTGAGCGTGCGAGTGGCGATCGAGGCACAACCTTCCAAAAGGGTTCCCTATTCTTTGTCCAGTTTCGTGGCTATGGGCCTAGCAAAAGAAATTTTGGGTCACCAATCAAGCCACTGCCTTCCTCCTCCGCCGCCGCTGTGCCCATCTGCTCCGCACCGGCCTGGCCATGCTTGTTTGCACCTCCG
This sequence comes from Escallonia herrerae, assembly GCA_033070095.1. Classification (NCBI taxonomy): domain Eukaryota; kingdom Viridiplantae; phylum Streptophyta; class Magnoliopsida; order Escalloniales; family Escalloniaceae; genus Escallonia; species Escallonia herrerae. The sequence continues at coordinate 203,431 of JAVXUP010000617.1, read as the reverse complement.
GTGGCGCCGGTGAAGTCCATATAGAACAGGGGACGTTCTATAAAGATCATAGCAAATCTATGTCGAAATAGCAAACTATTGATAATTTGAAAACTCTTCATTTTCTTTCTATCTTGCCGCTTCAAATAGTTATGATGTGCTTTGATTTGGTTGTCATGGGTTTGAGAAATTAAGTTTTTTTTTTTAAATCTTTTCGTTTTTGAAATAGGGTGATAGAAATGGAGGAGGTTGAAGACCCTGGAACAAAATGGCAATCTGTTGCCAGCCAATTTCATGAATGGTTCCAGCCTGCAGGTGGATGTGCTAATTGGGTGTGCTCGTTTTGGAGTCTTTTTTACCAATGGCAATCTGTTGCCAGCGAACTTTATGAAGATTTGTTCATCAGGATCAAAGTAAGAAGAGAGAGAGAAAAAAAGAAGAAATTAGAATAAGAGAAGGGAGGGAAAAAGAGAAGACTAGTCCGCTACATAATGTAGCGGACACATTAATGATAGAAAAAGTCATACCACACAGTGTGGTGGACGATACTGTCAGTCGTCCGCGATACTGTGTCGCGGACGGCGTGGAGGGGCAAAAAGGTAAAAAATGTCGTCCGCGATATTGTGTCGTGGACTACTGACAGTTTTTAAAAAAGGCGCGATCTGGACCATCCATCTTTCAGGATGGACGGCCCAGATCGCGCTAGCAAATACCCTATTTTGCTAGCGCTATCAAGTCAGCTCCTTATATATATATATATATATATATATATATATGGGTTGTCCATCCTTTCAGGATAGAATGCCGGATCGCGTTGGCAACCCATATATATATATATATATATATATATATATATGTGGGTTGTCCATCCTTTCAGGATAGAATGCCGGATTAGCTATATATATATATATATTAAAATATGTCAATGGTCCACTACACAGTGCAGCGTACATGATTTTTTTTACCAAACTGCCCCTCCCACGTCATCCGCTACATTGTGTAGCGGATAAATTTTTGCCTTGACAATTTTCAGGCAAAAAGTGGTTCGCTACACTCACATCAATCCTAATCCTGTCCACATGTCACATCTTGTCCCCACGACTGTCGTCCGCTAGACAGTGTGGCGGATCAGTTGGCAGATATTACCCAAAAGTGCCCTAATTCCCATCTCTTTTTCTATTTTTATCTACTTGAGATCCACTTACTTCCATTTTCAGCTCCCTTCAAGTTTCAAGTAACACTTGCTTCAAGCAAGGTAAGTCTGTGAATGGTGAAGTTTTGAAGTTTTCTTTATGGGTTGAATGATGAAGTTTCTTTTTTTTTGGATGGATGGATATATATATATATATATATATATATATATATATATATATATATATAGGATCGTGATCCATTGCTAGCGCTAGCACCGTCCGCTATATAATGTAGCGGACGGTAAGTTATCGTCCGCTACATTATGTAGCGGACGGGAAAACAGCGCTAGCAACAGTGCTAGCGCTAGCAATGGATCACGATCCATATATATATATATATATATATATATATATATATATATATATATATATATATATATATATATATATATATATATATATATATATATATATATATATATTTTTGGGTTTATGTTTGTTGTATTTATCAGTCTATTCATCAAAGTAATTTTAATTTGTGATGTTCAAAAAATTAATTCGTTATCTTCGTGTTTTAGTGCCCTAACATTACACTCCCAACAGAAACATTACACTTCAACACAAAATATTTTTGGGAGGTTTAGACCATCCACTACAATATGTAGTGGACAGTGTATCAGCGTATCTGCAAGGACATTATCTTCATTTTACCACCATCGAACCTATCTCAACAAGGGCCAAAAATCCACAACACACAAATAAACCACCACAACACAAATACACCAACACAAAAAATCCACAACATTCAATCTCACTTCAATTAAATTGGTATTTAAAATATTATTGTTGTCTTAAAAATAATCATTTACAAGAAGTCATCATTTGGCCTCATCCTGAGCCGGATTCTTGTCGTTAGACGGATGTAGAATAAACCTAACTGCTCTACGCCGGCCTCTATAAGCTAATCTATATCTAAAGGCTTCGACTTCTGCTTAGCTCCAGATGGCCGCCTTGAGGCTCTCACCCTGACAAATATAGTCTATGTACATGCAGACGAAGATGCCGCAGTCTGAGGTATTAGCTTGCTTGGGCCTCTTCCTCTTCACTCGAACTTTGAGCTTCGGCCTCGCCGGTACTTCTAGTTCACGGAGATAGTGGACCATGGCACATTACAAATTCTGTGAAGAAATAAAAAAAATGGCGTAAGCTACGAGTTAACATTTACAATACGTAAATTACAATAAGCATTAAACAACAATCGTAAGATTACCATAGCATCCAACTGGTCTTTGAAAATACACTTCACTGGCATATCTTTGGTATCGTCATGAAGACTATCGAGGACTGATACGACCTTCTTTGTTGATTCATAGCAAACCAAGTACCAATAGTTATTACCGCAAAATGGTATTAGGAACACTTTTGCATCACGGGCGCACACCGGACTATCCCTATTAAGAAATACAAGGAGCGCATCGGACTGTTCCCACTGTTTCAAGGTTTTCTTCCTCCTCCATTGGACCCAAGAATGTCATTCACCTACGAGCATGCCATGAAAAAATGCATCTATAAAAAAAATGCAGGGATACTCAATCCGGGTGTCCCGACTCCTCGTCCTTAGAATTTCCACGTAGGCAGAGATCACATTGTTGATCAACCAAGCCCCCGGAGCTAGGGAGGACATTTCCCCCACGAGAGACTATAATCCAAGTCATTCGGGCAATCCACACTATATAACTCTTTGTCCAGAAAGGCCCCGCTAAAGTAATGCCGGTGGATTTCCTGGGATTTTGCCGGCTGTAGAGGCATAAACGGATGCCTTTTGCGATAAGTTGGGGGATTGACCGGAAGATTTTGTCCTCCGAGAGGGGGGCAAACATGGGCTATTACCGTCCTGAGGGTTCGGCCGGCTGGTATTGCCCTCGGGGGGCGGAATGTCCTACCCACGGGACGATGGGCATTGACTCAGAGAGGTTGATGTTTGCATATTGCCCGTCTTGCGTGACTTGACTCTGAGAGAGGGGTATTGGTTCCAATCCAAAAGTAAAGAAAACGAGGGGACATTGTAATCATCCCATGGAGCTTAAGCCTGTCCCGCTACGGAGGGACCACCAACTCCCTCGCTCACCCCGATGTTTACCTTGAGGGATCACCGTATCCCTCACTCACATAGTAGGCCAATGCATCAGCTCATTGGCAAAGTTCCAATTCCATGGCATTCACAAGATCCTTCCGCTCACTTAACTTCTGGAGAGGGCGAGCGAGGCATTAACCTACATCCAAAGAGATAATAAGCATAAACACAAAACATACGAGATTGAATGTAAAACAAGAATCATTAAATTCAATTAAAAGAATTGGTTGGGCAACTTACGAGATCAAAAGCCCGGCGTTCATCGATCTGACCCCTAAGGTGGTACATTTTCCCTCGTTCAAACCTTATCGAGGCAACTCTCTTTCACGTGATGCGATAGTAACACTTGTTGTATTGCTAGATGCTGATCAGGGGGTCAGGCTTGGACATAATGGCCACCAGCGTGTCCTGCCAAGAATTCTAAACCTCAATTTCTCATGCGCACAAGTCGTGCGCATTCACCTCGCCAAATCGTCTGACACCTGGTGGGTTCCTTTTAACCCTCATATCTGGGGCATCGGATAGGAACCCCTGCAGGCAGTCAAAATGGTGCATTGCGCGATCTGGCAGCTGCCACTCTATAACCTTGAAATGGATTAGGGAAGTGCGTTACAACCTGGAGAGCATGTAGATGAAAGCCTTTGCCACCGTCACTCCAAACGCTTGTACGGTGCCCAACGCATTTGGCCCAGAGATAGCGAGTCGAGCTCCCCCCGATAGAGCGTAATGTTGTGATGGGGATCATCTCTCCACAGGTAGTGGCTCAGCCTCTGGCTGTACTCCCAAGCTCGCAGTCGAGGCCACACATTAACGGTTCCGTCCTTACACTTGGGTGCACCAGTAGCAATGTGTTCATAAGACCACACCTGAGAAAAAAGATAAAAATTATATATAGTATCATGAAAATTTAGTGTCCACCGACTAATAAAAAATATCGATAACATAATCAAGACTTATATGATATACATGTAGCAGCGAGAGACATGCACATATAGCTCTGAAGTTGGGCCTCGTTGCTTTGTGCAATGCTCTGTACAGGTACACAAAAGTTGCTGCACCCCAAGCATACTCCCCAACCTCTTGCAGGTTACCCAACAACTATAAATATTTGACATTGACCATATTCTTCGACGTCGTTGGGAATAGAATTTCCCCCATCACCCACAAGAGGAAAGCCTATGTGTACAGCACAAGCATCTCATCCGTGTAGTTTTTCGGCAGAACCCTGTAGGTATCTACCAACCACTTCAACTTTATCCCACCAGTGTTAAATTGATCTTCAGGTATGGAAGTAAAGAAGTTCCTAGCGGCTCTCTTATTTGTTGCTTCCGACAGAAGAGCAATTATTGGCAGGCCCAGTCACCAGTAACTCTAAGATGAACCCTACATCTTCTAGGGTAATTGACATCTCTCCAAGAGGGAAGTGAAATGTATTCATTTCACTTCTTCACCTCTCAATAAGGGAACCTATTAAGTTCCTGTTAATTTGTTGAAAGATCTGCCCGTGCGTGAAAACCTCAAATACAATTCCATGCAGCAATTTTTTTTGGTATTTGGTTAATTTTCACAGTCCGAAATTATCCGATACTTCTACTGTGTTGAGGAGTGCTCTTTCCTACGAATTAATAAATACAATTTAAGTAAAGCAAACGGTATACAATGTTCATGAGAATAAGAAAGTTGATAAAATAAGTATCTTACTCCACCATCCCATATGAGCATACTGATATGGTTTCCTTGGTCGTATAATACGACGGGATCTTCTAGTCCAGGGTTAAAAAGTCTATTTTTTTGCAACTAAAATTATGAAAAGACGTCAAGTTTAGAAGCTTTTATCAATCGCTCGCAAAATACCAACGCTAGCACATGCATAATACATACAACGCTAGTACATGCTCACATAAGTTCACATGCTCAATGGATATATATACATATATATACATACACGGAGTCGGATTTTACCAATACTAGCACATGAACAAATAATACGCACTATATATATATATATATATATATATATATATATATATATATATATATATATATATATATATATATATTACCAACGTTAGTACATGCTCAATACATAATCAAAATCATGCACAAGACGCAACACTCATAACAACTCTAGATTATGAACAAATAAAGGATTGGTTTGTAAACTTACATGGTTAATGCGACGATTAAAGGATTTCTTGGGAAGAAATTGCACAGATCTGCTTGCCAACGCCGCTGAAAAAATTTTGTGAGAAAAAAGAATGGAAAAGAGTTTCGAAGTTAGGTTTTTGTGTATATATATGGACTGTCCGCTACATAGTATAGCGGACGGTAAAAGTCATCCGCTACACAATGTAACGAACAATATTTATTTATAAAGCTCGTCCACTATATATTGTAGCGGACAGTGGGGATAAGGATAAAGTAATAGTTGTAACCGTCGTGGGGAGACAGGACTGTCGTAACAGTCGTGGGGGGACAAGATTGATGTGATATGTGGCAGGCAAAAAGTAGTCCGCCACACAGTGTAGCGGACGACTTTTTGCCTGAAAATTGTCAGGGTCAAAAAGTTATCCGCTACACAGTGTAGCGGAAGACGTGGGAGGGGTAGTTTGGTAAAAAAATCATGTCCGCTTCACTGTGTAGCTGACGACTGACAGACTTTTTTTTAAAAAAAGATTTAGGTCGTCCATCCTGATAATTTCTCCTATTTTGCTAGCGCTATTAACAGACCAGCTCCCATAAATATGTATACACACACACACACACGCGTAGGTATGCAAATACAAGATCAAATATTATATGGTATTACCGCTTGGGATATGAAAATTCGCTGAGCCAAAGCTAGGTGCTGAACCTGATACTAATTTCGTCCAAAACAAATAATATTGGTCCCAACGACTTTGATTATTTTTTGTTATATCCAATTCAATAATGTTTTCAAACCTAGAAAAAAAAGGTTCCAACCCTAATATCACCAACACAAATCTTGATTCCAGAATCCCAAATTCACACTAAAACAACTTTTCTCTGATCTTTATATTCAATATAGCATAGAACGACCTGGGAGAACTCAAGGTTGGTGATATCCTCGTGGCAACATGGTAGAACGGAGAGAAAGATAGAAGGGTTTGAATCAGGAGAAACGAGACGTGGAACCCTAGGTCTTTTCTCTTCTAAAACTACTATAGATGTAATTTACGTTATGGTCCTCCTATGTGAAAGAAACTTTATTACTCAGGATTCCGTATTTTCGAACTATCCCTCATACTAATTTCGATCTCGAACACCTTAGTTCACGAAATAAATACTGTTACTGGTACCTAACACCGAATCTGATACTGTTACTCGTACCTAACACCGAATCTGATAACCAAATTAATAACTTAGATGGGTTGGTTAGATATATCCGTATATACCATACCATGTAGACCTTAGGGCAGTATAACTTTGTCTGTGACGCAAATATTACTTCTCTCTCTATAGCTTTAGGTAGTAGTGTTGGGGTCAATCTAGTAGCCTGAAATACTATTGGGTCGGACACATCCGCCAAACCCGAACATCTTGGGCTGGGCCATGACCTTGTTGAAATTTCACAAACCTTTCGATCTCTTGTTTCAAAGCCAAGTATGGGCTTCGATCCGGTCTTAATTGGAACCGGAGTTCAGCTTTCGTGTACAATTCTCTTCTTTTTCTTTTTCATCTAATCACCCCACTTCAGAGTAGTACAATCTGCCCTTCAACTTCTAATTTAATTTCGTCTTTGCCCTTTATTATTCTTTTGTCATTTATTAATTATATATCTTTTGATTGGCATACTCGAGTTTGAAGACTAATGTACCATGTTGTGGTTATTTTATCCCAGAAATTTAGTTTTCTCAATTACTCAAGGAAAACCAGGGACTTGGCTCGAGCTGAGTTGTAAACCTGGGTATTCGACTCTTCTTTAAGTGTATCTGGAGCTAACCACCCATCGTCAAATTAATGTTATCACGAATATTAGGAGGCAAGACATTACTGATAGTTGTTTACAAGATGCATGTATTGTGGACATGTTCTACTGTCGGTAATTAGTTGCGGTCAACACCTCCCTTGTACGCCCCCAAATTTAATTTTTTTGAATTTAAATGGAACTTGTTTGAGACATTTGTAATATGTTGTTTGTCCTCGGTGGTACTTCTTTAGTCCATAAGAAAAAGTATCCTTAATATTTTGTACGTCGATCATTTAGGTAGCGTTTAGTAACACTTTTAATTTTGATTTTTTATTTTAAAAAAAATAATAAATAAAAATCAGTTTAATTTTTTTAACAAAAACAAATGAGTATTTGATTACATAACTTTTATTTTGAGTGTTTGATTACCCAGTTTTTATTTTAAATTTTTCTTTTGAGTGTTTGATTACCTAATTTTTATTTTGAGTTTTTTCTTTAGTGGTGGTTTGCAGTGGCGGTCGTGGAGCATGGCGGAAGCCGACGGTGGTGGTGGTCGGCCGCCGACAGGCAGTGCTGTCGGCCGCCGGAGCAGGATGTCGGTCCCCGGCAGTCGCTGGCAGTAGTTGTCAGCCGTCAGAGGAGGCTGCTGGTCACCGGCGGTGGTCGCCAAAGGTGGGCAGTGGCGGTGGACGGTGGCTGCCGACGGCAGAAGAGTGGTGATGGTCTCAAAATAAAAACCAGAAGTGAAAATCCTATTTTAAAAACTGAAGGAAAAAAAAAAACGAAAATTGTATGTCAAACGCGTTTATTTTGTTCAGTTAAAACTGAAAAAAAAAAAACTGAGCAAATAAGTGTTACCAAACAGAGCCTTAGTGCACACTTTAAAATGTTGATCACAATTGCATCATTTTTGGCATTAAATAGTGTCAACTACTACTATTAAACAGTATTGCATGAATCACCACCAATATGTTGCATAAATGAAAATGCACACAATAGATGGTACTAATGACAGCTATGTTAAGTGGCGGAGCCGATGGGTGGCACCGGTAGGCCCGTGCCCACCTGCTCCATCAAAAAAATTTCTTTTTATGTGGTATGTTTTACCCACAATGATAAAAGTGCCCACTTAAAAATTTTAATTATGTAGTATGTTTTATACACAATGATAAAAGTGCCTACCTAAAAATTCTAAAATTACTTAAAATGAGATTTTTTTAGTTATTTTACATGTTAAAGTATCTAAAAATTTTAGCAAAAGTTAAAAGAAATGTCATTTTAGTCACTTAAAAAGCTAAACCTATACAAATAAACACAAAAAAAGTACAAATTCTAAATAAGTAAACACATAAGGTCGACGTATTTAACCTTACAGTCTAGACTTTACAAAACGACAGAGTACACCACATTTGGGCTCCGACTGCTACACCGCATTCTCTGCCTCTGGCCTCACCCGTTTTCTTCTCCCCCTCCTCCGGCCGATCTACATGTTACGTAAAATCCAATAAAGTCGAGCTCCGTCTAGTGGCTTTGGGGTAAAAATTGCTTCCCTCGATTAGCATGGTAAAGGAAAGGTGGTTTTCTATCTTGTTTTTTAGATGCCTGAATCAAGCTGAAGTGTTGCTTGTTGGCTTGTGGCAATTTCACGATGCACTCCTTGTTTGTATTTTAACACCCGAAGGTCATGACAACAATTTTCACGATTAGATCTGTGTTTGGAACTTATAATTTGCATGTTTAATTGTAGCAGCAATTGAGCCGTTAACACCCAAATAATTATCTGTTGAGCCTCTACCTGAGCTATCTAGACAGAACCAAGAGAATTCGAATTTCACTATTCCATTAGTTTAAAAGTGGACTTAATTCCATGAAAATTTAACTTTTGCCGATGTAAAAGCATGGACAAGCATATTGTGGCATGAGTTTTTGGAATATTCATCTCGCTGAATCTTTTTTTTAAAAAAAGTCAAGTGCTCACCCCTCTCAATGTTTCTAGCTCCGCCACTGGTTATGTGCCTCTTCTAAAGTTGCGCGCCAAGTGAAAGAAGACGATTATTTGGGAGAAGAATTAGTAACAGATTAGTTCTTTGATAAATCTAATCCATATAGATTAGATGAATATGAAAAAGGCATCATCGTATTCGACTCGTTTGATAGTTTTCTTTTGCATAGTCCTTCCTTGAATTGGGCATTTGGTCACCAATCAAACTGGTAAAATTCTTGAAGAATGATCTTTAAAATCATTTGAATCTAAACAACAAATTTCTAGAAGTGACTTTGTGCAGTCCACATATGTTTATGTGATGCTACGGAAAATTTTAGGAAGAAAAAAAAAAGGAAAGTTGGAGTCCCATGTCCAAGGACCTTTGGCCACGCAGATCCACACGTTCGAGTCTCCTCGGGAATGGAAATGTTTGAATGTTGAAGATATAAGCTATGCTCATCAAATAGTTCATACGCCTAGGACTACAGTGGAACAAAGTTTTTCGTGAACAAAATCGGGTTCATTTAAGAAATGCTCGTTCTAATCGTTTTTTAAGTAAGCAAGCAAATCGAGTTTGACAAAAAAATTGAACTCGTTTAATAAACAAGCCGAACATGAATAACTAAAATCGTTCATAAACTAGCTCGTGAACAGCTTGTTTCTTATAGGTCCAGTTATTACATAAGCCCCTTTATTGAGCAAAATCATTTCATAAGTCCAATCCAAATAGCCCAAACTAAAATCAAACCTAAACCTAAACATAGATTGTTTTAGGATTTTTAGAAATAAAAATTAGCATTTGTGATTTGTGAAATTGGATTAATTTCTTGAGTTTTTTTTTCTCTTTTTATGAGTCGAGCCAAGTTTTGCTCGTGTCCGTGTACATTTCCTGAACACGAGTCCGAGCATCGATTTGGAGCTCGTGACAAACACGAGGCGAGCTTGAACATTGACAAAATAGATGAACACAAGCTCGAGTTCAACTGAACGAGCCGAACTATTGCTCATTTGCAGCCTATCCATACTTAAGCTCTATTTGTAAGGAAAAAGGTTTTTTGAAAAATAGTCTTAGTCTTTGCATTATTCGGTGATTGGTGTGAAAATTAAGTATCGATGGAAAATGTACTACAAGCAAAACTGTATTGCATACCAACAAACTCTATCAATGCCACATATAGGTTAAAGAATATTCAATTCCAAATCGAAGCAAAAAAAATTCTTCACACGGGGGGGGGGGGGGGGGGGGGATATCTTATATTTGGCCTTGAATTGTAATGTCTTGTTTGAGCAACCCATTAGGATGTTTGACAGTTTGAGAATTATCGAGGAGTGGACAAACTTGTTTTAAAAACAGGTTTGTGTGGTGTTTGACACCCAAAAAAAACATTAAATGTTCGTACCCCACACGCGCGCGCGCGCACACACACACACACACACACACACACATATATATATATATATATATATATATATATATATATATATATATATATATAAAGTGATTGAGTTTATGAACGTAGAGCCTGTTTGAGATTAATTTTAAAAAATAATTTTTTATTAATATGGAAATAGTTTTCAAAAATAGCTTAAACCAAATTTATGCAAAATAGTAACCATTTGGCACAAATTGGCAAACCACTTGTTGAAAGTTGTGAGAAGTGTTTGGGTTAAAATAGTTGAAAACATTTTTATAGAAGAAATTGAGCAACAAGCATTTTAAAAAGAAACTTTTTGTTATTGGTTAACATGTACAAGATTCTTTACGTGTTATAAGCAAACAATATATTATGGTTAATTTTCTCACCCTTTTGTATCATCATATCCTCTATAACTAAAATTATAAAACTGATTAGTGAAAAATATTTCAACTTAGCAACTAGGGCTCTGTTAGACAATACTTTTTTTTGGTTTTAAGTTTCTAAAAAAAATTTAAGGAGCAGTTTTATTTTATTTTATTTTATTACAAAACAAGTGAGTGTTTGATAACCCAATTTTTTTTTTGAATTTTTTTTGTGGTGGTTTGCAGTGGTGGTGGTCTCCAAAAAAAAAAAAACCAACATTAAAAAAAATAATTTTGGAAAAATAGCCTTGATTTAAAAACTGATTTTTCAAATTGAGGGGGGGGGGGGGGGGGGGTTTACTAGACGCTCTTATTTTTTTCAGTTTTCAAAAGTAAAAAAAAATTGGAAAAAAAATGAGTGTCAAATGGGGCCTAAGTTTGAAAGAGGTGTAAAGAGTTAAAATAAAAATGTGATGAATAGTCTTGAAAGGGCGTTCAATTTTTTTATAAATAACATGAGCGTAATCTTTTTTTGTCAAACATGTTTCTCCAAAATTGTTTAAAATAAAAAAAACACCAAAAGTGATGTTTGTAGTTTTAAACACTCATTTCTGTTTTTAAGGGGATGTTTTAAACATTTTTATTTTTTTTGTCAAATACTAACAAACTTGTTTCAAACTGATTAAAATATGTTTGACCATTCCAAAATCAATCCCAAATATCCTCTTAAACACTTTTGAAGAGACATGTTGACCAACAAAAGTACTAGACTATCCTCATGTATTCTATAAATTGACATTAAATACTCTTTTTGGGATTCTTTGTGAATCGAAGTTAACAACTTTTTTTTATTGTTATGAAAAATAGACTCGACTTGATGTTGAAAGATATTGCATCGATTTCACTAAAAGTATAGTTATATATATGAACTATATGTTTATTAAAATGAACTATATGTTTTTTTAAAAAAATAGAAGGTAGTCATTCATACATCACATTTTTGCTCTTTGTACTTCCTTTAAAAGTTGCATCTCTAATCTTTCTTTTATTCACGAATATCTATAGGAGATGTGATAAACAAAAATGCGAAGAAATAGCCATAGTATATGATTGGGATTATTCCATTTTAGTCTCTTTTATTTTAGTCCCTGTCCTTCAAAATCGTTGAAACTGACCAATGTACTATTTTCTGTCATCAATTAAATGCCTCCATTACCTTTTTCGGTCCAAAATGACCACATGATTGGTACATGGTCACTTTTGTGGGGGTACGTCTATCCAAATCATTGCCCAAAACAAATTTTCAATATGTGTGTGTGTACAAATTTTCAATCTGCGTGTGTGTAACAACCCAAAAACCTGGAGTTCCGTCACCCCGAACTCCCAAAACGTTAACCTACCACTTCATATCAAACATGTCAAATCTTGTTCACTGACACATACTCCAAAGTTCTAACTAGACATCAGCTCAAATACTTCAAAATATGTATAGTCCAAAAGGAACTTTAACTTAAGCTAGTCTGTAACGCACCGAAAATCCGGAACTCCCTTGCTCCGAACCCCCGGGACGTTAACCTATAATATCACACAGATCAGAGCACCTGTCATAATTTCAGATTCTTAAACAACATCACGCTAAGTTCTTCCAACACATAAAGTTTCACAACAAAAGTTTCCTGACTTAAGAGGTTACATCTCGTACATAATTCTTAACCAGTACACTAGCTATACAGGTCCACCCAGGGTTCCTATGTACATAGTCTAGGGTCCTATGCTTTTGAGAGCTCAATAAGGTCGTTCAAAATACTCTCAGAGGGAGTTACAACAATTCAAATACAAATAGTTCAGGCATCTCAAACAATTGTGCTCAGACATTTTCGAACAACAAGTTTGGATACAATGCTCATATATTCAAAAGATACTGATCATGGGCACTAGCAATGCCATACAGGCAAGGCTCAGAAAATGTACATATGCATGAAGTACCAGAATACTAGTCCATTTATGTACTAGCCTACGTTTCACGCAGGATTTAGACCAGCCTTATAACACCCGCTTCAGAACAGAACAGATTCCCATGTCAGTGTATAGAAGACATTTATCTCAGAATCAATGCACATATCAATGCTCAATACGCAGTAAAAAGTGAGCACCGATAAGAGTTCAATAATTGAATCAGGCTCAACATTAGGGCTTACTTGGCAATAATATATCAAAATCGATGTACATTTAGAGTTCAATAACGGACATGAGCAGACAAAAGAATAATTATAGAAGCAAATTAATGGCTCGAGGTTTGGATAGAAACCCTTACCTGGTTCGCCGCTATGATAACCTAATTGAAATACTCCTTGCGTTAACCTAAATGGAACAGTTTAAAGATTAGAAGATAGATTACATCACTGTATTATAACTCAATATTAACTCACGCACATTCCCAGACAGACCCCCTCGCCGGATGGTAAAATTACCAAAACACCCCTGGGTAAAAATTACCAAAATACCCCTCGAATCCCTAATCACCAAAATAGCGTTCCCATGATTATACTTGCTAAAATAGCCCTAACATATGTGAATTTACTCAAAAACACCTTTTATGGGTAAAATTACCAAAATACCCCCTTCGGGGTGGTAAATTACCAAAATACCCCTGAGGGTTTCCGGTATCGAAAAATTTCGAGAAATATCTTAAAATATTATTTTAAGCATCCTAGAGTCATTTCTGGGCTAAAAAGTACTTTAGAAAATTTTTGCCCAAAAATGCCGAACCGGGTCGGGACCGAACGCTTAAAAGCCGGTTCGGCTAAAAATACTTATTGGTTGGCAATGGTATGAAATTTTAGATACTGCATCATATCAATAAATTAAGGTTCTCCTAAAAGTCTCAGATTAAATAATTTAATTTACTATGCCAAATAATTCATTAATTTTAGTTAGCCGATACCCTAATTTAGTGCCCTTCGCGGGTCCCAAAAATTCCCAAAAAATTCCAGGGCGTACGTCTCATAAAATAAATGAGGGTTACAGTTTACACTTTGTCTAATTGTGACCCTAGGTATTTATAAAAATTCATGGTAAAACTGCCAATTACTTTTAACTTTTAGTGACAATTTCAGTCACTATTGAGATTGCTACACCCACAGTTTCACTTAAAGCCACACATACTCTCTTCCACCTTCAGCCGTGACCCTTTTACTTACAAAACCTCCCTGTTTTCCTCTATTACACACCTAGATTTACATACACAGCTATTAGATTTCAAGGCCCCCCATTAACCTCCCCACTTCATATAACTAACACCCATGGCATTCACCATCACCCACACCGATCAGCCATGAACACCTTACAGGAACTTACTCGCAGTAGCCCTGAACCACGATCACAGCTGCTGTAACTCTTCACAGAGCCACCCGAATTATCCATCAATGTTCCCTAATGCCTTCTATATCTAATTCCACTCCTAAAACCTATGCATCCGAGCTTTGTGATCCACAGTTTGCCACTTCTAAACCCACTACTTGCATTTACAAGCAGCTCCATAGCTGCGTCTCCTCTCCTACCCTCACGTAACCTGCTTCTTCCACTAACTCATCAATGTAACCTGTTATCCCACTTACCCGAAACTTGAACCCACAAGTAAAACACACACACATATTAAAGGGTTGAAGGTATACCCTTGAAGATTTCTCTTCACTGTTCCTTTTTTCGGCTGCTTTTTCTTCCCAATTCCTGTTTCTCTTGGTCTTCTTCTTTCTCTCCTCTTTTTTTCTTTGTTTCCTTTCTGTTTTTCCTTTCTCACTTCCACCCGAAGGCTTATCTTTTCATAAAAAAAATACTATACTTAGCTTAGTCACCTAGCTAAAATGAGGTGTCAACCCCATAATAATTTATACTTCATGAATTTATACCCTTAGCCCCCCAACTTCAAATATTTGCAAAAGAACCCCTGAACTTCTTTTTTTCACGCCCAAAACTATGCGGATATTACATAGTCTTATAACTCAATAATTCTAAAACTCAATTTAGTTTTCCTTACAAAGCAGCTAATAGTATTGACCACGCTGGGCTCTTACTACATAGCAATGGTGGATTCACCAAAATCTGACACAGACTTTAAACCTATCCCTAAGCATTCTACAACTGAGCGTTACCTGCAAAAGGGAGTCAAACGAAGGTGAGCTTTTGAAAGCTCGATAAGGTCGTACAAGGACAATTGAAGGAATCACAAAAATGATTCAAAAGAATCCAACCAATGATGATTTTCAAAAATACTTCAAACAATCTAAATAGCTCAATGATTTCCAAAATAATTAAATTCATCATAAATAGATACCAAAATAAACAATAACAATCACAACAGGTCCCAAAATGATCATTTCCAAAGCCATCATTCTAAAATACAATGATGGTTTTCCAAAGAATTTCAAAACGAGTTCAAAGGCAATCTGGAAGGGATTTTAAACAAACACAAACCATTTGAGACAATCTTTTCTAATCATTTCTGAATAAGTCACTGTAAGATACAATGTAACAAATTAACGATGTTGATCCTGGGCAGCTGCTATAGCGCCCAGAATTTTTTGGAGCGTTAATATTAAATAAACAGATTCATAAAACCTCATATAAAAAAAAGTCTCCCCAAGTGGTCATTCAGAGCATCTACTAATCAATCACAAAGATACATCAACAAATGCCATAGCGGCCTAAAGCATTTAAAAATCCAAATAACTTCGACGCGGAGTTCCAAAATAAAATCTAAACAAATTCAATTTTTCTTAGTTATTACATCTAAAAATACTAATATTGATAAACCCGCTAGTTCTCAGTCACACGGCTAGCCCCGTTATTCAGTTCCACCTACTGATCACCTGAAAGGAAAACAATAAAGAAGTGAGCCAAATGCCCAGTAAGGTCGCTCTCCGGACCGATCAAAAGGAATACAAAAATGTCTGAGGAAACGAGATTACGGAGGTATAAAATTTTAACGGAATAAATGTCAAACCAAATTTCAAAATGGCAAAACATATCTTTGTACGGAGACAGACACTAGAGAGCCATTAAGAATAAGGTCACACATGCCATCACTGACACGTGAGACAAGGTTTAGAAATTAAGATCGTAATCTCTAGCTCATCCGGCTGAGCTAGCCAACATTCTAATTCACGTGGGTAAGTCAGAAATAGATAAGTCACATACACTGTGACATGGCTCGCCGGCTTATAAAAACATATACCAAATCAACTTAATAAACACCAAGAGTTTGAAGCCGACAAACTCATTCTCGTTTACATGATTCTACGCAGAATAGTTTTATCCAAGGGCTAATTTTAACAATAAAATAGCAAATTCTAAAAAAACTCAAAGGAAGAGGACTTGTTACTGTTTCCATAACGTCTAAGATCATAAAAAATGGATAAGAAATGAATAAGATGGAGTAAGTCAAAGTAAGCTGATTTGCAATGTCAAACAGTAACTTTTGCACTGATGAATAACTTTCAAACTGAATTTTGATCAGAAAATAGATAGATTCTAATAAGATACAAAACTAAGAAGTTTAATAGGACTCCTTAAGGTTTCCATATTGTCTAGAATTATGAAAAACCAATGAGAAACAAAGGAGATAGAACAAATTGAAGTGGGCTGATTTACAGTGTCAAAAATAGAAAAGTCTGCACTGATAAATAACTTTCAAACTCAATTTTGACAAAGAACCAAATGAATTATGATAAAACCTTAAACTAAAATTTTGAAGCAGACTCTCCAAGGATTTCAGAATGGTCAGGATCATTAAAAACCAATGAGAAACAAATAAGATACAACAAATCAAAATTGGCTGACCTGAATTGGTAGAAATATAAGCATAACAATGTTCAAATCTATGTTTAAATATCGATCACTTAGAATTTCGTAAACCCAAAACTAAAAAGTTGTAGTAAACTATTTTAGGTTTTTAAAAAGTGTAAGAACACTAAAATTGGCCAAGGAATGACAAAGTTACGGACTCTTGAATTTGCTATAAGGATTTACAACAAAAAGATCACAAATCAAAGTCAATAATCAAAAGTACAAAGAACTATTTAGCGTAACGATTAAGAATGTAATTAGGGTTCTAAAGAATCAATAGATCTCTTTAAACAACACATCAATTGATAAACGGATCGATAATCAGAATTCAGATGGGATAAATGCGTGAGAAAACTCTTACCTCAATTGCGTAAATCAACTCCAAGTCTTGATCTTTTCAAACAAATTATTTCAAAATTTCTAATGTAATAATACCCAAAGTTTCAATTAGACTCCATCAATCACAATAGCTTATGCATTTATGATCACAAAACCTCAATCCCAATATCAAATAAGGTATCACCTCAATGTGATAACCAAAATCTCAATAGTGTTCTTCCTAGAGATTCCTTAAAGGCTCTTCTCAAGTTTGTGGTGCTCCTAGGGATTATAATACATAAGTCATTAGCCTTAAATGAATGTAATTGTATTCCTAGAATAATAAGAACTGCAAAATATCTATTATGTCCCAAATTCCTCTAACTTTATAAATGGGTCAAGCTAAAGCCCAAATTTTAATTGGGTCATCTAATCCCAAAAGTATAACCTACTTTCCGGGAAGAAAATTTTAAATTAATTTTTAGGCCTACTATCTAATTTAAATTCATAATACGTTCTAATTCGTACTTACACAAGTATTCTGATTAAAAAAATTGGGGTGTTACAGCTGCGTTGCCATTCAGGCAAAGCCAGTATGGTGTACACATGCATGATATACGAATATTAGTCCCACTGGGTACTAACCTGCGTTCCGCGCAAGATTTAAACCTGCCTTATAACGCCTCCCCAAGGTACAGTTTCCCAGCTCAACACAAAATCAATAATATCAATGAACTTTAACATAAACTCAAATCACCCGAATCAATTCGGGTTTCAATAACAATAAACATGTTGATATAAGTCATCACTTGAAATTCCAGAATAACCATTGTTGTAGCTAAAAACTGGATCAGGAACCACTCCAGAAAGTAGGCCAACAAAAGAGAACACGGAGTGACAGCCAGGTGGGGTTCCGGCGGGGGAACGCTCCGATGCTTAAGTCAGAGATGACTAACAATGTAGAACTCTGAAGAAGCAGTAAAACATAATGAGTAATTGTGTGTGTAGTTCATACCTGAGGGGTTAGACCCCTTTATATAGTAGTAGGAAGGAGAACCCTAATAGAATTAGGTTTTGCACAACTTTAATCAGAATCAAATTAGGATCCTAGAGGATCACATCTCAATCTTTGAAAGAGGCAGAGTCCTTTTAGGATTCTGCCTAATGACCGATATGGCAAGTGTCTAATTAGTAATAATCTAGTTTGGACTACGTGTCATAACTGTCACATGTCGTCACTGTCACGTGTCGTCTGTAGATTGGAGGTGTATTTTTAGCTATATCAACCACAAACAAACAACAAGAATTATTACGATTGGTTACTGAATTTAGGCACAATAGTTTAGGAAAAAGAATGCAAACAATTATAGAATATGCCCAGCATGCAATAACAGGCGAGCATCGATAAAATTTCAAATATTGGTGTTTTCTGGCCAACAACATACTAATATCAATACATCACTACAAGAAAAGATATTTTTTTGCGACGGACTTTTAGCGACGGAACAAATTTCGTCGCTAAAAGCTCTTTTAGCGATGGAAAACATCTTCTATAAAAGTCCGTCGGTCAAAGTTTTTACTGACGGAACAAGCCGTCGATAAAGGTATTTGCCGACGGACATTTACAGACTGTTTTTTAGCGACGGTACTTCAGTCGCTAAAAAGATTTTACAAAATTTCTAATATTTGATCCCTTTTTTAATTTTTTTAAGTGACGGAATAAGAGCGTCGCTAAAAATTCCGTCGATCAAAGGGTGACTTTATTGACGAACTTTTAGCGACGGAATACCCCGTCGCTAAAAGTACTATCATAAAACTCATTTCCTCTTTTTCTTTCTGCTCGTTTTTCTCTCTGTCTCCGTAAAACCCACCCACTGGCGTCTGAAAGCCCTTGATCCACCGTCGTACCCAGCCACTCTCTACAACCCTAAACCCCGATAATTACACTGGTTATACGTCCACCGTCGTCCACCACCGCAACCCAGCCACACTCTGCAACCCTAAACCCCGATAATTACCCTGGTCGTACGTTCACTGTCATCCACCGTCTTCCACCGCTACACCCAGCCACTCTTTGCAACCCTAAAGCCGATAATTACCTCGGTCGTTCTGGGCGAGCTCAACAATTTGCCCCGATTGACCTAGCAGACCCAGCAGCTCGTTGATCCAGGAGGTATGTTGATTTATTTCTCATATGTTCCAAAATTAGCATGAAATGAATGGAGTTCTGATTATGATTATGGATTGAGTTTGTGAAGCTGGATTGAATTTGTGAAGTTGGATCTGTTGGTTCTGATTATGTTTCTGGATTGAGTTTGTGAAGCTGGATTGAATTTGTGAAGTTGGATCTGTTTGTTCTGATTATGTTTATGGATTGAGTTTGTGAAGTTGTTCTTTTTAGTTTCATTTAATTTACATGAATAGTTTTGGATTTCTGTCAGATTTGATTTTAGGGTTTGACACATATATCAGTTGCATATTGCCCATCCGAAGAGAAATGGTAAAATAATTAGGTTATAATGTTGAGATATACTGTGTGAGAAAGATTAAAAATGAGTCTGGACAAAACTAATAACAACTGAAAACATAAAGCCTTTACTGAAAAAAGACAGCAATGCGCCCACAATGAAAGCTTATACTTCATCTTCTTTCTGTTTTGCTGGTCTTACATAAGACAGTTCATACTATCACACACAACTATATAAAAGACTTAAATTTCTAATGAACGTACTCCATATCTTTTAATGTATTAGACTCTTAGGCATCATTAAATAAAGTTCATCGCGTACTAAAATAAAAAAAAAGCTTTGAAGGGGTGGTAATAAGGATCAATAGTACAAACGCTACATAGACAAGTAATAATATTTGATTTATAGTTTAAGACTACATTCCTACAGTCTATTGTATGACCCGAGTTTACTTGAGTTTACACAACACTTGCATAATGAAAATGCAAGTGTAAACGCTTGAAAGGGATTGCACTATTGCAATGCACATAACATTGAGCAATAAATTAATATTAATTAACCCCGCGTAATCCTAATTGAATGAATTAATCTCAATTAAACACGATTAACCCTAACTGAACCAAGTAATTGTAATTAACCCTAACTGAACCAAGTAATTATAATTAACCCTGATTCAACCTAATTGAACCAATTAGCCCTAATTAATCCCGATTTACCCTAATTGAACCAATTAACCCTAATTAGCCCTGATTAATCCTAATTGAACCAATTAACCGTAATTAGCCCCGATTAAATCTATTTGAACCAGTTAACCTTAAACCCTAATTAAAGCATAATTAGTCCGGATAAACCCTAACTGTCGTTAATTTGTTCCCAATTAACCCTAAGTAAATTGTAATTATCCCTAATCTAAGCATTTAACAATAATTAACCCCGAGTAACCCTAATTGAACGAATTAACCCAAATAAACCTTATTAACCCTAACTGAACTAATTAATTATAATAAATCTCGATTCAACCTAATTGAACCAATTAGCCCTAATTAATCCCGATTTACCCTAATTGAACCAATAAACCCTAATTAGCCCTGATTAATCCTAATTAAACCAATTAACCGTAATTAGCCCCGATTAAACCTATTTGAACCAGTTAACCTTAAACCCTCAACCCCAATTAAAGCATAATTATCCTGAATAAACCCTAATTATCCTAATAAAGCCTAATTAATCTAAGTACATTCAAATTACTCGAATTACATCCGAATTAGCCTAATAAAACCTAAGTACATCCATTATTTGCTAGTCTTTGATGATTTTAGGTTGTTAGTTGTGCATTTTAGAATCGAGATTATTACTTGATGATTTTAGGTTGTTAATTGATGATTTTAGATTGTTAATTATGCATTGAGCATTTGAGACATTGAGATTGTTGATGAAGGATGGGACCCAATTGGATTGAATGTGTGATTTTTATTAATTTTTATTGCATTAAACATTTGACAATTGAGAATTGAGATTGTTAACGAAGGATGTGACCCAATTGGATTAAGATACTTGTTAGGTAGCACAGACACGGACACCGCGTCTGATAGACGCCGACACCGAAATGTCATATTTTGGCTTTATACTTGTGGACACCTCTTCAATGCGTGTCTGGCCCCTCTTCAATGGGTGTCCGGCACCTCTTCAATGGATGTCTGACACGATGTTCGACAATTAAAAAATAAATCAATGTCTTCGGACACCGCTGAGATGTGTCGAACACATTTCTGAAGGTGTTCGACAGGTGTCCGGATGTGTCGATGAGGTGTCGATAGGTCATGGACACCGTGTCCGATCGACACCGACACCAAAATGTCACATTTTGGCTTTATACTTGTGGATACCTCTTCAAGGGGTAATGGACACTGCGTCCGGCATTTAAAAAATAAATCAATGTCTTCGAACGTGTTCGGAGGTGTCGGACACCATACTGACACCTATATGAGGTATTGGGAATTGAGATTGTTGACTGTGCAATGAGAATTTGAGAATTGAGATTGTTGACGGAGGATGGGACCCAATTGGATTGAGATATATGTGAATTAGTCGAATGATTGGTTGCTGAATTTAGGTTAATTAGGTTAACGTGACATTTTCATCACCCCTTAGAATCTCATCATGGCTCCAGCACTGGCTATAATTAGCTCTAATTAGTCCCGATTAACTCTAATGAACCCAATTAACCCTAATTAGCTCTAACGAGCCTAATTAGTTTTAATTAACCCTAAGAACTCAATGAAAATTAAATTAGCTGTAATTACCCCAAATTGATCCTAATTAACACCAATTAGTCTAGATTAAATCCTAATTAGCCCTAATTACTCATATCTTGTAAACCCGTGATTAGATTAATTAAACCCTAAACCTAACTAAACTCTGATTACGCGCCTAATTAGTTGTAATTAAGCCTAACAACCTAATTAAGCCTAATTAGCGCTAATTAGGACTAATCAACACTACTCTGCACAATTAAAGCCTAATTAGCTCAAAATAACGCTGATTAGTCCTAATAAACCCTAATTAGCTATAATTAGCCCAAGATAATTCTCATTAACATTAATTAGCCCTAACATAACCCAATTAAGCCTACTTGGCTCTAATTAGGACTAATCAACACTACTCTGCACAATTAAACCCTAATTAGCATAAATAACCCTAATTACTCCTAATCAACCCTACATAGCTATAATTAGTCTAAGGTAATTCTCATTAACACTAATTAGCCCTAACATAACCCAATTAAGCCTAATTATTCCTAATTATGACTAATCAACACTACTCCGCACAATAAAACCCAGCTATTAGCTCAAATAAACCCTAATTACTCCTAATCAATCCTAAGTAGCTATAATTAGCCAAAAGTAATCCTCATTAACACTAATTAGCCCATAGATGGTTCAATTACTCGTTATTTATAAACAATGCATTCAAAGAAATTCTACCCGAAAGTGAAAAGCTATCGCCGTCGTACTATGTCGCGAAGAAGATGATGAAGAAACTTGGGTTGAGCTATGAGTGGATAGATGCGTGCAATAACGATTGTGTATTGTTCTGGAAAGAGAATAAGGATTTGTCACAGTGTCCAGTATGTGACCATTCGAGGTATAAACCGGATAAATGGAAGAAGAAAAACATTGCCTGGAAGATATTGCGATATTTTCCGATCACACCACGGCTTCAGAGAATGTACTACTCCTTCAATATGGCTGAACATATGAGGGCTTACCGTGATACTCATAGCAACGATACCGATGTGCTGACACACCCAGCTGATGGAGAGGCGTGGAAGGAGTTTGACCGCAGGCATCCAGTCTTTGCTCAAGTTCAGAATGTTAAACTTGGTCTGGCAACCGGTGGGTTCAACCCTTTCGGTCAGTCTACCACGCTTTACTCATGTTGTCCTGTTATTATTGTCCCGTACAACCTTCCACCAGGCATGTGCATGAAGAAGTCGTACATGTCCTTGTCGTTGCTTATTCCAGAGCCAAAGAGTCACGACAAGGACATAGATGTGTATTTAAAGTCGTTGATTGATGCGTTAAAACAGTTATGGAATCATGGAGTTGAAACATATGATGCATCCCTTAAATAAAATTTTTAGATGAGGGTTGCTTTGATGTGGACTATACATGATTTTCCTGCATTGGGAATGACGTGTGGCTGGAGCACACATGAGAAGCTAGCATGCCCTGCTTGTATGGGTGTGAACCCCAGTCATACATTAAAGCACGACAGAAATCCCTCGTGGTTCGGATGTCACCATAAGCTTTTGCCACTGGGCCATCAGTTTCGTAGGCAGAAGGATAAATATGACGGGACAATTGAGCGTGAGGTTGTCATACTGGACTACCTATCTGGTGAAGAAATTCTCTCACACCTGGAGGCACTTGACACTGACAGACCACACGGTAAGGGTGTGCCAGATCAGAAGATTCCAGGGTACGGGAAAGAGCACAACCAAAAATTTTTTTGTATGTTCTGGGAGTTAGCCTACTGGAGGATGCTCGTTATCCAAAAAACATGGATGCGATGCATATTGAGAAGAAAGTTTTTGATAATGTGTTCAACACAGTGTTGAATGTCAGGGACAAATCAAAAGATCACCTTAAAGCGAGAAGGGATCTACAAAAGTTGGGTGTACGCTGTGAATTGCATCCTCGGACAGTCAGCAGGAGGACGATACTTTCGAAAGCACCTTACTGTCTAAACAAGAAACAAGTGGAGAAGGTCTGTTAGTGGGTTAAGAATTTGAAGCTTCCGGATGGGTTTGTGTCCAACATATCTCGTTGTTGCAATGTATCGGAATGCAAGTTCCAAGGGATGAAGAGTCACGACTGCCACGTATTCATGGAGAGATTCATTCATATTGCCTTCCGGGAACTGTTGCCACGGGTTGTTTGCGAGACTTTGACTGAATTATCTTATTTCTTTCGAGATATATGTTCTTCTACGATCCGAGTGAGTAACATGGAAGTGCTTGAGAAGAACATTGTGGTGACGATTTGAAAGCTGGAGAAAATCTTCTCACCTTTGTTCTTTGATTCAATGGAGCATCTGCCTGTTTACTTGGCATATGAAGTTAAGATGGGTGGACCCGTGCAATATCGGTGGATGTATCCCTTCGAGAGGTAATCTTTAAATTGTTACAGTTGTTCATTTGCATTAATGTGACACCTGGTATCATTGATATTACACCTAACTCGATTCGATAAACTTTTAGATTCATGTTCCATTTAAAGAAAAAAGTCTATAATAAGGCTCGGTTTGAGGGCTCAATTGTAGAGGCTTACATAATGGAAGAGCTTGTAAACTTTTGTAGTCAATATTTCGGGCCTGATGTTGATACAAGGTTGAATCAACTAGGCAAAAAAGAGCCCGGATCGAGCACAAATTTGGAAGGGCAATTGTCAATATTCAAGCAGTCAGGTAGTCCGTTCGGCCGAACGTATACTCGATGTCTAACGAATAAAGAGTACAGTACTGCAACAATATATGCCTTCTAAATTGCGATGGCGTTTCGACATTCGTTGAGTAAGTTAATGTCTTAATTCACTTATATTGGTATACATATTTGAAAGTGTGTGATAAGGGAGTCAACTATATTGGTTTACAGTGAGTTCGATGCAGAATCTTTAATCACTGATCCCGCCAGACTTGAATCTTATCGAAAATCACAATTTGTACAGTAGTTTAAAAGGCATGTAAGTCTTTAACGAAATTATATGATGTGTTATATACAGTTCTATGGCCAATTAGTATACTGATTTATCCTTAATTTTTACTGTCATCTACAATAGGTTCAGTCAATGGATAGACCAGTGGCCTCCTGCTTAAATTACTAGCTGAAGGCCCTAACAAACAAGCATCCTGTCATGGAGGCTACGTCATCAACGGGTTTAGGTTTAGCGTAAAAGATGATAACCGAACAAAACAAACCCAAAACAGTGGAGTCTTGGTCAACGGCGACTGTTATGCCGAGAATTGCATGGACTTTTACGGAGAGCTAGATGAGATAGTTGAGCTAACATATCTGGGTTCCCAAAACCGCCTGGTAATGTTCAAGTGTACGTGGTTCGATGTCACATGCAGTAGAGGAATTCGTGTTAGCTCTCAAGGGATTGTAGATGTCAATGTCAAGTTAAGACTTGCATCAGACGAGCCCTTTGTGTTTGCTAGTCAAGCTGTACAAGTCTTTTACATAGAGGACGTCACCAATCTCAAATCTCATTTGTATACAATTATCAAGTCCAATAAATTGCCCGTGACATATGACAGTGAGCTAGACACCTTTAGAGCCGACCAACCACCTGTCTTGTTACCTATTGAGGTCAACAACGAGGAGGACGATCTTCCTCTTCCAACAACACTTCATGTTGGAGAAGAAGTCATAGATGATGATGCAGAAGACGTGGAAAGTGTTGGAGATGATGTGACTGAGTCTACTGATGAAGATGATGAATTAGAAGATGAAGAGGATGACGAGTCCCACGAAGAAGAGGACGACGAGTCTAGTGAGGAAGATGATGATGATTCCCAAACTGAAAATGATTGACTTATAATGTTGTAACATCACGGAAAAAATGTAGTAACATTCTAGAACTTGGTTCATATTGATGTGTTTTTGCACTTCTGTTCATATATATAGTGCCGATGATGATTTCTGCCAAATTATTGTTTTTAATTTCTTTGCAATTTATCTATACGAGTCAGATATGGATAGGTTACGGGCTATTCGTGGCCGGGTTGGACGCCGAGCTACTTCCTCCCCGGTGGGTCCCACCTTGTCATTGCCCACTGATGACGAGGCACAGAGTGCTCGCGTACAGTAGATAAGGCCCCAGCTCCAGCTTCAGTCCCAGCCCCAGTTTCAGTCCCAGCCCCAGTCCCAGCCATCGCCCCAACCAGATGCTGATTCATACCACACGCGCGTTGATTCTCCTTCTTCCGTGGGTTCTACCTCTGGTATAGTTGATAACGGTATTTATTACATTTTTGCTAATTTATATTTGAACTGTATTAATGTCTGTGTTTTGTAGGATCTCGACAAGGCTGTGGCCCGACGCGCGAGGTACGCATCGACCCTCAGCGTAAACAGAGAGTTACGCTCACCCAGGAGGGCCTGTAAGTAAAAAATCACATCATGCCTTATTTTTTTTCCCAATTGGGATGTTAATTTTTATTTGAACTGTATTAATTTATTTATTTACTTCTTTGGTAGGATCCTGGAGAATCAGGCGAGGACGAAGATTGGCGTTCTTGTGAAGGGCCGATTCTTCGAGCCACATCTGTACTGGAAGGACTAGGATGCCGCTGAGAGGGAGTCCCTGTGGAAAGAGTGGCTGGTACGTTGAAGTATTTTTTTTCTGCGATAGTATTTGTTTAATTAAAGTTTATTTTCTAAATTAATTTGTGTTATTGAATGCCTTGCAGGAGGGGTTCACGTTTGACTCGCCTGATCAGTAGGCACTGGGACGACATGCCTTCTTTGCTTACATCGCCAAGAATTACCGCGGGGGGGGGGGGGGGTCGGTGCCACATGACATCGTCCGACACATGAATACGGTCCAGAACCCAGATATGGAGGAGGATGAGGTCATAACTCTGACGTATAATCAGACGCACGTGCAGAAGAAGGACAAGGACAAGGCGCACCGGGCCGACGACTATGTTTCGGATATTGCCCGGTGGATCGATGTAAGTCGATGTGTTTAAGTTGTTAATTTTTCCTTTCTATCCTTAATGTATGTTGCGTTAATTAATGTCCTAACATATCTTTAAATCACTGTTTTTGTAGGCCTTGTATGAACAGCTTAGGGGGTTCGAGCAGCAGTCAGGACAGCCATCAGCGTCCACTAGTACGGGTGTGAGTACTGGGGCGTTGAAGCGATGGCGGGATACCCGGAGGTCGTCAATCGGCCAAAAGGCAGCATACGCGGCCTGCCTAGCACGACTCCTCGTGCCGTGATAGGAGCGTGTTCACCTCCCGCTGCCCCTCCACAGACATCGACTCCTTGACATCCGTTGGACGAGGAGGAGATCCAAAGCATTGCTACGATGGTATTGAGGATGATCAGGGAGCATGATCAGCAGGGTACCCTGCTGGACATGCGGAGCAGGCCCCGGATCAGCAGGATCCAGATCCGGGACTCGGCAACCTCTGATGAGCCTCTTCTCGTGCCCGGTCCCAGCTTGTCCCCCCCCCGCTCGGCTTGTACTCGATCTTCTCCCCTCCCCTAACCGGCTGTATTCGGTTCCCGGCTTGTACATTACGAATTTTTTTTTTGTAATGCACATTTTTTAAAGTTGATTATATATAGTTGTTTGTGTCTTCGGGAATATGAGTTGTTGTTCAGGATTTGGCATCAAAAAATTAAAAAAATTGACTTTTAGCGACGAATTATTTTCGTCACTAAAAGTGTACTTATTCTAAAATTTTAGCGACGGAATATTCCGTCGTTAAAATTATATTCTGTCGCTAATTTCATATACAAAAATAAAATAAAATACGTAAAATAAAATTAGTGACGGAAATTCCATGACTAATTCATAAATAAATCCGTCGAAAAAATTCAATATTAGACGACGAATTTTAAAATTCTGTCGCATAACTTTTAGCGATGGGCTTTTATATGAGGAACTTTTAATGACGGTATATCTGTTGTTAAAAGTTTTAGCGACGGATTTCAGGCTTTTAGCGATAGATTTACACGTCGCTAAAAGCCTTATTTCTTGTAGTGCATAATTTAGTGTTTGACAGTAGTCATAATTAAATTGAAAGAATACTTACAAGTACGAGTTATCTAAATAAAGGTTCGAACAAAAGTACTTACCGATAGTTCAGATATTAACCTTTTTCTGGATCCGAATCTAGATTATCCTACCCGAAAAGTCTTTAATTTTATCCTAAACGGAACAATCAACTTATTTTAGTATACAGTTTACACTATGATATTATAAACTCAATATGAACTCACGCATACTCCCATAATGAACCCACTCACCGGGTACATAAAATTATCGAAATATCCCTCATATATAAATTTATCAAAATGCCCCTCACAGACTTAAATCACCAAAACGGCCTTTCTGTGCGTAAAACCGCTAAAATAACCTTACTGTATGTGAATTTACCTCAAAATACCTTTTGTAGATAAAATTACAAAAATACCCCTTCTGGGTGGCATCTTATCAAAATATCCCCAGGGGTTCCCAGCTCCGAAAAAATCTCAAAATACTTTGAATCACTATTTTAAGCATTCTGAATCATTTTTGGGCTAAAAATTATTTTAAAACATTTTTACCTGAAAATTTCGAACCAGTATCCGGACCGAGTGCTCAAAAGCTGGTTCAGCTAAAAGTACCTATTGACCTCAGAATGACTCGAAGTTTTAGATAATGAAATATCTCAGTAAAATAAGGTCTTCCTAAAATTTTCAGATTAAAATAAATTGGTGTATTTTGTTAAGAATTTCTCCTAATTGATATCCTAATTTAGCGTCCTTCCCGGATACCAAAAATTCTCAAAAAGTTTCAGAGATTATGTCTCTTAAAAATATTGGAAGTTACTATTTTGTATTTTGTCAAATTTTGACCCTAATTATTTATAAAAATTCAAAAAAAACTGCCTAATTAATACCCCTCGCCCTTTTTAGCAACAGAAGCAGTTACTATTTAGATTATGGCACACACTAACTCACCTTTTACACAAACAGTCATCCCCTACCTCCCACTGTCGAAGCACATGAACACTCACTTGCACACTGATATACACACACTGCTACCTATAGACACCTATTGGAAACACTTCCATATCCTTAATCACATCTAAATACAAACATTAACACACTAATACACACATTAATATTAACACATGATGTAAGAACATACTCACACACACATACACACTCCTCGGTAGTTTACTGAAGACACACACAAACTCTACACAAACCTTATACAACCTAGATTATATGCATGTGTACACCTTATATACCCAATTACCCATAACATATCCATCGAAATTCACAAAACACACTCACCCTAGATGCAACAGTATAGCAGCAAGCCCCCTGTTGCTACTGCGCACTTCCCCTTTCCCTTTTACACACGCATAACCATTAACACACACCGGAAATCACACTGTCACTAAAATTACACAATAAAGGAGAATCACCTATAGGAGAATACCTCCACATACTCTCTCTCTCTCTCTCTCTCTCTCTCTCTCTCTCCCTCCTCCCCGAGCTCTGTTCTTTCTGTTCTTTATTTCTAATATCGTTTACTATTCACCCAAAGTTTCCCTCTCTTTTTTTTCTTTTCTTTTGTTTTCTTTTATTAAATCCTAAAGATTCACATGACCAATTAAATTTATTAATTCACATGAGTCACCAAATACCAAGTAGGAGGTGGCACTCCCAAACAATTTTATCTATAAATTTTGACACATTAGTGTCTATTTTTCAAAATTACAAATTGGCCCCCAAACTTTGTGTAATCACATTTAGGCCTAGATTAATTCTAACCTCTATTTATTTGACTAGATATCATTAAAAATGTACTATCACTCATTTTATTATTTTTCATCATTAAAACTATGATTTACATTATGCCCCCAAAGTTTATCAAATTACAAAATGACCCTAAAAGTTTTTTCAAAATTACTTTTTTGCCCCAAAATCGTTTTAAGATCCCATACTCTACTAATACCCCAGCATTGCTCAAATTTAGTGTCCGTTTATTTTTCGGGTATCCGATAATTATTTTAAACAGCTCCAACAATGCGAGATATTACACACACACACACCCCCCCCCCCCCCCCGGCGTGCCTTCATCAAAGCCCTGTACACTCAACCACCAACACTCTCGCCTACTGTCACACCACCCTTAACGTCCCACCACCGCCGCCGCCAAACCTCCTCCCAATATCAGTGCCTCACCACTCGTTCTCATTTCTCTCTTTTCATTCTTCCACTGCTATAACACAGGACCACTATATCACTCCTGTATACTATCGCCCACCTGCCACCTCTCAATGGCTCGGCAACCCACTGTCACCACCTCCTAACATCAGCGCCATCACTGACCTCGCCAACCTCCACCAACATCACTAATTTGGTGCTGCCATCAGATTTGCAACTCAGTTCTCAATTGAAGATTGTTAGGTTTTTTGGGATTTTAATTTTTTTAGTTAGTAGTGGTGATGCCAGATTTGATAGTGGTAGGTATGGAGATGTTGTCGTGGTGAAAGTTGTTGCCTGTTGGTGGAAGTTAGTGGTTGGATTAGACGAGCGACGGTGGATGAAAGATGAGTGACAAAGGAAGGACAAGTGGAGATGGAGGGAACTTGGTGGTTGGATTAGACGGTGGACATAAACACCCTCAAAAGTGTGACGACGTGCCAGTCACGTGGTCCTTTTAGACGGGAAAATGTAACATAGGGACTTATTTGATGACGGTGGATAGAACATGGGTTGTTTTCAACAATTTTAAAAAGACAGAGATCAAAATAGAAAAAGGGGTAAAGTACAAGAGACTAAAATGAAATTATCTCTATATGATTTGTAGCTTTGAAATTTTTTATTATCCAGAAAATACAGAGAATATCGCATGTTTGTTGATGCACTACTTGATAGTTTTTTCTCATTAAAACTGCTTTCAACACTTTTACCAAACACACCTTCTACAGCTTTTAGTAAGTGTTTTTGTAACTTTTTCCCAATCAAACCACATTCTACTGAAAACTCATTAAAATTATTTCTATTTGAATATAAACGGTTTTTGAGTGTAAATCTCAACGGGCTCTATAGGCTCTTTGATCTTTTTTAGTGCTAGTAACACACATATGAAACTTTTTTTTTTGGTGTAACTAAAAATTTATAGCAAAAGGTTAATAATTCAACCTAGGTCCTATTAGGGGCAACACCTGCTATATGAAACTTCTTGGGATGATTACAACAGTGTCCCTGAGGTCAGGTTGAAATTATAGGCTTGTCCATTAGTTTGAACAAATTACAGGCGTGTCTATTGACCGGACGGAATACAACAATTCATGACAATTTTGACAAAAGACCTAATTGCCCCTAAATAATGTTGAAATTCCATCTTCTCTTATATTTTTCTCTCCTCTCTCTTCATTGGCCGTTCTTCATTTCACACATTTTCTCTCTCTTCTCTTCTCTTTTTCACCAAATTTTCTCAATCTGAGTCCTTCACTCCTAAACGCGTCGCCGTCGCCACCTCCATCCTCCATCACTTCAGCTCGGGTTTCGATCCAGCTGAGTCCTTCGACTCGCCGTCGAGTTAGGGTTTAAATGACTTGGTAGAAGGAAAATGAGAAGAATGTGAGCTCTTCTGCGTGGGTTCTCTTGACGGGAAGGATTTGAGCTTGCTAAATCGGGTCTCGAAGTGAGTTGGGAGGGACGAGTCGGGAGTGAAACCAGAGCAGTTAATGGCAGCGACTTGTTCGAGGACAGAGTGGTCTTTGGCCTGGGCTAAGAGATCTTCCACCGCTTTGTCATCGTCATTGTCAGACAGGAGTGTGAAATCGCCCATTTTGCTGATCTGCACAAGACTGAGAGGGGATTTCTTGGTAACTTTGGGTATCTCTAAGGGCAAGCAAATGGTTTTCTTCGTGCTCAACGAATGGGAAGCTCCAACTGCTAACTCGTCACTTTTTGGCGGTTTGCAAACAGGGATTAGGAGTGAAGGACTTAGATTGAGAAAATTTGATGAAATAGACTGCAAATATAGGCTCTCCTCTCAATTTTAGGGTTTTAAAATTCTAATATTCAAATTAAGGTTTGAAATCTTTATTCAAAAATTTTAAATATATTTAATATATACAATACATGGGTAGTATCGTCATTTTAAAAATACATATTGATGACATCATGAAAAAGTACATTTTTTGGATGGAATCCTGACGGATGGACATGATACATTTTAAAAGTTTTTGATCATGTTACATTTTAAAACTTATTGTCCTTGACTGTAATTTTACCCTAACTTTAGGACACTGCTGTAATTATTCCAAACATCTTTCTTCTAATGCTTTCTCTAACAAAAGATATTTTTATCAAAGATTTCTCAAAATTTAATTATATATATATAAGTCGAAACTGAGATAAAGTTATCACATCTCTATTTATGTGAACGCTCTCTCAGCTTGTCACGTGAACTTTTCTTTTATAACTTTTTTAATTTTAATCTTGAATTTTCACTCTCTCTCTCTCTCTAGAGGTAATTTGCAGTATAGCAACCTAAACTTTAATTATTATTATCTTCATACCTGAAATATCTAATCTTATTGAAGAAAAAGATTTAAACATAAGTAATTATTTTCTTAGGTAATTTTTTAATGTCCCTTCATATGTTTAGTTATATATCCCTTTCTTTTTTTAGAATTTTGTTATGGCAATCTAACTTTAAAATGGATTTCAAAAAATTAAACTCAATGATTATATTTAAAATTTCAAAAGTATCTTTCAGAATAAAATACTAAGTTGACATTCTCCTCCCTTAATTTGAGAAGATCACCTTTTATAAATTCTAAATTTATAAAATTGATTTTCAAAACAAGTTAAACCTACTAATCCTACTTAAGTTCCAAAAATATCTCTCACAATATGATAATAAGTTGACCATAACCTCTCTTGAGATAATCTCATTTTATGAAACTTAAATTTGACAATTATCTATGTGATCTCTCTCTCTCTCTCTCTCTCTCTATATATATATATATATATACATATACATATATATATATATACATATACATATATATATATATATATATATATATATATATATATATATATATATATATATATATATATCACGATTCTCTTTTCTCTTTTATTGTTTTATTTCTTTTTTATTTCACCTAGCCGTCATATTTTGTTTTCTTGGGATATTAACGCTCATTTTGTGATTCAAATGACCATTTTCATGTTTCTATTCATCTATTATGCCAATATTTTTTGTCAATAGATTTGATTGCGATGTTCATAATTTTTCAATTGCATTGTCATATTCTCATTGCTAGATTTTGTTGAATTGTACTATATATAATAGGATGAGAGAATTTTCATTATTATTTTATCACTTTCAATTAGTTTTTCCGTTAAGTTTTAATCTTAGATGTTTATTTTAACTGGCCATTATATGGATTCCGTCACCTTTTATTCCATTCTTTGTAAAAAAAACTTTAGTATCGTGCTTTTATTATTTTATTTACATAATTTATTGTGTGCAACACACGATATCAAAGTTAGTGTTTCAAATAGGACTTAAACTGATTGGGCAAGTAATAAAGAAGGGAAAGTTTTTTACTACAACTTGGGTAGTAAAAATAACTTACGCTCCTTCCATATAATTATCATTGTTGTCTCTAATTATTCCTAAATGCAACTGTCTTCACCGCTAATTCTTAATGGTACATTTTAGCGTAATTAATTAAAAATCACTATATATATATATATATATATATATATATTTGTCGCTATATCAAAAATCGCATGCTGAATATAGAAAACCAAAAATTTTCCATGAAGAGTTGTTTTTTTTTTTTTTTGAAAATTTTCCGTGACGAGTAGTTATATCTAATGGGTCTTATCCACTTTTGGTGTATATATATCTCTTGTAGCTTTGTGCATTACAGTATACAAATCTGTTTTGTAAAGGCAAGTTGCCCTTTTTGCCCGTGCAGCGGTGGTTATCATGTGTGACGATGATCAACTAAACTGTATCTACGAGCTTCCATGATCCATTGACGTTGTTTTAATCAACATTTCGTTCACCTCTTTCTCCCCCCAAAAATCTGTCGTTTACGAGATTCTTATATCTTTCTCTACCTCTCTTGATTCAGGTGCGTACAGCCTTCTTTCTCCCAAAGTTTCATTTAGTTCAATTCATATATATGATCTTCTTGAGTTATGATTCATTATGGAAGCACCCCTTTTCACGTTGATGTCATTACGATATGTAAATATGTGTCAGACCCATGTTTATCCTCATTGATTCGGTCTTATGACACCCGCATTCTAGTCTTTGTTAATTTTGTTGTGTATGTTAAAATCACTTATTCTTCGGTTATGATTCATTATGGAAGAACCCTTTGCTTGCATTGATGTCATTGCATTTGGCGAGTATAGGAGAGACCCATGTTGTATTCTCATTGATTCGGACTTATTACACCCACATTCTATTTGTTGTTAAATTTGTCTTGTCTGTAAAAATCCCCGAGTCCCCCCACCCCCAACCCCTGATTCTGATTCTGATATTTTTCTCGTGTAAACTGTTGGAGAAGTTTTTAAGTCTTTGAAATATTCAAAGTTGACAACCCTAATAAGGAAAGTGGTGCCTGCTTTGGTATGAGTTTGATTTCATTTTGGGGGAATAATTTTTGCTTCATTTGTTGCAGAAAGAAAGTTTTGCGTGATATTGAGGCTATTTAAGAAAGAGGAAAAAGATGGATCGGTTCTTGACTAACTTGATTGTTGATAACAGCATGAAGTCTAGTGAAGATGATCTGCTAAGTGCTGTGGTGCCACTGCTAAAACTTCTTACCCTTACAGTTATAGGGCTAATTCTTGCGCATCCGAAAACCCAAATCATTCCAAAGGCCACATTTAAGTTACTCAGCAAGCTTGTCTTTGCCCTCTTTTTGCCTTGCCTTATATTCACCCATTTGGGTGAATCGATTACACTCGGTAACATAACCCTATGGTGGTTTATACCAGTTAATGTGTTGATTTGTACAGTGATGGGTTTCATTTTGGGGATCTTAGTAGTGATTATATGTCGACCACCTCCGCAATATATCCGATTCACCATTATAATGACTGCATTCGGCAATACGGGTAATCTCCCTCTTGCCATAGTTGGTTCAGTTTGCCATAGCGCGGATCATCCATTTGGACCAGATTGCCATAGGACAGGGGTGGCTTATGTGTCTTTTGCCCAATGGGTTTCGGTAATTCTTGTGTATACCCTTGTTTATCACATGATGGAGCCTCCACTGGAGTATTACGAGATTGTTGAAGAAGGAGTTGCGAGTGATGAACAGTCGGAAGGGGGTAATGTTAGCAGACCTCTTCTTGTAGAAGCGGAATGGCCAGGCATTGAGGATAAAGAAACTGAACATTCGAAGACACCCTTTATTGCAAAGATTTTCAAAAGCATCTCAAATGTTTCTCAGACCACGTTACCTGACCTTGATCACACGGTAGAAGAAAGTGGAAGCAGCCCCAAGTCCATTAGATGTTTTGCTGAGCCTAGGGTGGTCAGGAAGATCAGAGTTGTTGCCGAGCAAACTCCAATACAGCAAATTCTTCAACCACCTACAATTGCGTCTTTGTTAGCCATCATTGTTGGGATGGTACCTCAGATTAAAGCTTTTGTCTTTGGATTGGATGCTCCACTATCTTTCCTTACAGACAGTTTCGAGATCTTGGGTGGTGCTATGGTGCCCTCAGTCATGCTCATTCTTGGTGGTATGCTGGCCGAGGGGCCAAATGAATCTAAACTTGGACTGCGAACTACAATTGGTATAATTGTGGCTAGGATGTTGGTGCTTCCTTTGCTGGGGATTGGAATTGTGGCATTGGCTGATAAGTTGCATCTGCTTGTTCTGGGTGATCCGATGTACAGATTTATTCTTTTGTTGCAGTACACTACACCAAGTGCCATTTTACTCGGTGCAATTGCCAGCTTGAGGGGTCATGCTGTTAGTGAGTCCTCAGCACTCCTCTTCTGGCAGCATTTGTTTGCCCTCTTCTCCCTTTCCCTGTATATAGTGATCTACTTTAAGCTGCTCTAGTATGTTTGAGGTGTGTCGTAGATCTTTCTATGTCAAGGTCCAAGGGTGACTGAGTAGCGTGCAAGTCCACTGAGATGGTGTTGGCTCTTGCTATTTACATTACATTGCTCAGATTGACATCGTGATATAAATTGCTACGCTTGGTCTGTGTGGTTTACTTCATGCTGAGGATTTTTCTATACGAAAAAAGAGTTGGATTTTCTGTTACCCAACTTAATATCTGCTTTCTGCTAGATTTTCTTGATGAACCGTGTAGCTTATCTCATGTTCAAATTAGCTGCTCCTGAGCGATGAAGAAAACTAAATTCATTCTTTCCAGTGTTGGTATCTAATATTTGACTCTCGCCTTTAATTGTCATATTAAAGCATAAGATTGGTCTTTATGTTCTACGGTGACATTAAATTAAACAATCTCAATCATATCCATAAGGTCATGTGTGACTCTGTCCTATAATTGGGGAAAGAGTGAACTTAGAGGTTTGATTTTGTTATTCGACCTAAGCGCAATGGCTCTAGCTTAAAGGTCAAAATTGGCTCGAACAGGATACCAAGTCGTTTGTCTAGTGCTAGTGATCTCGTCTGAACCTCCAAGTATATATTAAGGCGTTGTTTTGTTCATTTTTTTGCCTTTCCCAGCTACGGTCATCTTCAGTTGTTCCTCCTAGTGAATAGCTTTCAGTTTACTGATATTGTGACTGGGAATAAGTAGCATTTAATGGCCAAAAAGTTAGATTATTATTACTAGTTGCGATGGCTAGGCATCAAGTAAGCATGTTATGGTTGAAGTGGTGGACTTGGGAGTAAAAGATATGGCTGGGGGGAATAAAATGATAGCCTGTTATTAATCTTAGATACATACAAGTCCCTAGGAGCTATACTACTGACTTCTTTCTTCAGAGTTCATGAAGTACTTGCAGATACGCATGATATAGCATGTGGTAGGTCCTGGTATGGAATCGTCAATACTACTTTTACCAGCATGCATTTTAGGTATTTTGTGAGCAAATTTCTATGTGCATTTTAGGTATTTTTTGAGCAAACTTCTATTTACATGTAAGTTGATCGTCAAAAGTGGTCATATCTGGATTGTGGTACCTTGAAATTTAACTATCACTTATTTGCTTTGAACGCTCCTTCATTCTTCAACCTCAATAAAATATAAGATGCATTAGAAAGCTTCTCTCTGGAAATGCACATACCAGAGCAATGAAATTGAGGTGCTCTGAGAGGAAAGTTTAGCCTTGTATGGTAGGATAGACTGGATCGAATATCTTGCCAATTTTTAGGTTGTATGTATTCGATCTTAGATCTTTTCTAGGATTAAAACGTGTTGATGCTATAAGGCGCTCCATATTTTGATAGTAAGATGAACACACATGAGGGAATATAATGGCTTGGGCAACATTTGGAAGCTCAGGAACTTTGTGTTCACTGTTTCTTTGGCTTCCTTTGGTGTTCACTGCATTCTGATTAAGAAAGATTGTAACTAGAGAACATATATATCTATGAGCTTCATAGAATACCTTCAATGAACTTTAGAAACACATCTGTTTGGTTATAAGATTTAAAATATTTTCAAATGTAACAGTATTCTCAAAAGAAACATTTGCCAAAAATTTAGACTATCATTTTCCACTTGCTCTCTTCATTTTTCCTGTTGCAAATCATTTTGACGTCCTCATTCCAGTTGCATCAAGATACATGTTTTTTTATTTCTGGTAAGTACATTAATAGATATTATATTCTATTCCCGTACAATACTTCATTCTCTACTGTAATATAAACTATAGCATGGATTAAACAGATGTGTTATCATGTCGAACTGTGCATGAACTATATAAAAACAAGAATGCCTCGCAAGAACTTCTCAGTTTCTTCCTCCAGCTTTAGTTTCACAGGAAACATCCTCCTCAGTCCCCCTTGGTTGTGGATAAGCGATCCATGATAATCGAAAAGGCTGTTTTCTGTATCTCTTGGCCATCAAATCCTCACCATTCCTTCATTCCTATTTATACTTGTGTACTTCAATTCTTATAATATGTACCTTTGCGTCTTTAACCTTAATATTTTCGTTTGAATTCAGATCTTTAGTTTTGATTCAATTTGTGCCCTGATATCATACATGAAACCATGGCCAGTACTAGTAATGGAGGAGCAAGAATTTTCTGAATGACCTCTCACAAGTAGTGTAGCATTGACCTCGCCGAGTGTTTGCTGGAAACACAAGTTTTTAGCTTGGGGTGTCTTGAGTGAGCTAAATCTCTTCTGGCTTTGTGTCATTGCTGGGTTCAGGGGTTGGAGAGAAGCTCCCGTGTCTTCGATAGTCTCTTTGGCAGGAAGGTAATAGGCATCATTTTGAAGGGCTGGAAGGCCCATTTTGGATGTGAATTAGGTATCTTTAAGGTCTCTACGCTTTGACGTCTGATAATATTAATGGCTAGAGTGATACTACTATTGAAAATTACTGGACCAATGCCTTGAAAAGCCTAGACGTGAGTGTGCCACATCATTTAAAATTTAGGAAGAGCAGCATTGCTTTAAGTGGCTCCTTTATTTGTATACAGTGTCAATATGCAATCGCTCTTTTCGTATGCAGGTTATGATCTGTTGCTTATGTGGTTGTATATTTCTCTGGTAAGAATAGGTCCTCTGGCAATTTTCAAGGATTTTCAGTTCTTAGCAATAAGATTTCCTTTGGCTATTTTGGTTGGTTAGCAGCTGATCTCTTCTAGTCTCTCTCCTCTCCGAAGTAGGATCTGGCCACCTTGTGCTGCCAAGTGCAGTCAATATACTGACATTATGAAGAATTCATCTGTGGGAAAGTTCCCCAATCTAAAAGGGGTGAAACTTAATTCTCACTTATAGGTTCTAAAAGTTTTCATTCTCCTCTCAAGGTCTCGAGAAAATTTTACTCTCATTTTGTGCTGTGGACGATGTGGCAGTCACAGCATCATGCCACATAAAACCTCACATAACCCACCACCACCGTCGATCAGCCTCCCACCACCACCGCCATATCCACCATTGCCCCACCACCAGTCTCACTGGCCTTCATCACAGCAGCTGCATCAACTCGTCGAGACCTATCATCCCCCCGCCATTGCGATTCGCCACTAGATATTCTTCTATCATATCCTAGTTTTGTCCTTTGAGGTTTTGAAATAAGGAAATTTGTATATTACGGTGTCTCCTTTGGTAATTTGGCAAAATCTCTATTTTGCAATCCTTTTGTCCTATGTAAATTAGGTACCGCTAGTAAGGTTAATTCTAGCCTTAATTAAGCTCCCAGTAAGCAGAAAATCAAAATGCCTGCAAACCTGGTCCTGTATTGTACTTGTTTTTATTTTCGCTTTTTTTTTTTTTTAACGAGAACCAAAACATTTGGTGACAAAACTGCTTTTGGGAACAGCTTTTCACACTGACAATAACACATTGCAATAACCACATCTCTCAGCCACGTCGCATCGCAACAACCACATCGAATCAACCACAATCAACAGCCACAGCGCAACGCATCAACCACCATTAACTCCGTCCACCTCCAACCCCCTCATCAGCTCTTGAACCCATCACTGCCATGCATCCGCATTCAACAACCATCAAGGATTAGGCGGTGGATCGGGTCATTGTGGTACCAAGGGGAGGGGCAATTGAATGTTGTGGTGTTGTTAGGTTGATGGTAGTAGTGGTGGTGGTGGTGGGGCGGTGGTCAAAATTATTCTAAAGAAGAAAATTAGCATAAAATTATTTATAGAAGAAAAATAAATAATAAAAATAATAAAAGTGAAGCTTAAAAATAAAAACTCCTGACCAGATACATAACTCTTTTTGTAAAAAAACTTAAGACTAAAGAGTGTTCGATTTTTATTTTTTTTTAAAATTAAAAACCACGACGATTTCAAAAACGCCAGTAAACATGTACTTAGGAAACTATAAAAAAACAGTTTTGATTTTTTAACACAGGTGGAAGCTAGGACATCACGTGCACCGTGGAACCGAGTGTGTATAACTTTTGCAATGTTTCTACAGATTTTTACTACTGCAGTATTGGCAAAGCCATGATACCCCCAATTAAAAGAAGCCAAATCTCTAACTGCTTTTGCTTGTATGGCTGAGATTAATGTCTACCGGGACTTGGTACGTACGTGACGTTTTGTTGTAACGAGATCTCCCATTCCATTAACCTGTGAACTATTTTTGTTGTAAACATTCTGTTAAAGATATGATCAAATCATGTCCTGATAATCTTTCTTTTCTAATGCCTTAAAGCAACCATGTAACCTTTTAACTTATTTATGCTATTCTCACTTTTACCAACAACAAAAAAGGGGGCTGAGAATCAAAAACAGAAAGTGAAGAACTGCAACCTTTTCGAACAGGTCTGTAGACCACAGCTGAGTGCGGCTCATTTCAAACGCAAATCACCAGAAAACCAAGATTTATATTCAACGTATGACCTCGTTTCTTCTTCAAGAGTTCAAGAAGCTTTCTTGTTGTGAAATATAAGAAACATGAAGTCTGCAAGACCCGTATGCAGATTTGAAGTCCGTGTACAACACAAAAAACATGCCACATGTGGTGGCTTTTGACTAGCTAGGGAGCTCTTCCTTACATAGTATATGACTTGAATGAATATTGATCCAATCTGTATCTGTCTAACATGTTGGTCTAATTTCACCACAGCTCCTTGCGTTCAATTCTCCTCCTAACAGCACCCCCAAAAAGAAAAGAAAAGGAGATTAAGGTGTTGTGCGACCACGTGTTTTTGTATTGCTATTTTCTTTTTACCATTTGATGATATGCCTTTAAATGTTTTCGGAAACAATTCAACAACACTTTCAAACTCTTTTCAGAATCCTCACGAAATTTGCCTCGGGAAGTAATGAAAAACAAAACAATTGGAAATAAGTTTTGAAAAACTAATTAAAACAAGGTTTAAAATGCTGTAATTGTCAAAAGAATAAGCGGTCATCAAGTTGGAGAGTTGATCTCATTGTATCCAGAGAGGAGAAAACGTTCTCATATGTGGGCATATGGTGGCTTTTTGACCCACAGAACAGGTTTTCGTATACGAATTTGGTACACATCGTGAAGGAGGTTACTAAATTTGATCAACGCCCTCTAAAATCATACTCACTCCGTTCATAATTAATTAACCATATTTCCCTCCTAGGCTGTTTTAAAAAAAATTGATCACTTTTCAAATTAAGAAAGATTACGTAAGTGTTTTTCATGTTTATCATTTTTACACTTTTTTATTTTATTTCTCTCTCCATATTCGATCCTCTACCAACCTATTTTTCTCTGGCTTGATCAATTTTCTTTCTTTCATCCTTATTTCTCTCTCTTGAGATAGAATAAAAAAAAACTCATAAATATAACTCGTAGAATAAGATACTCATAAATATAACTCATGTTCTAAATAAACGTGCAAGTCAAAAGTGATCAAATGAAAATGAACAGACGGAGCATATCATCTCAATATAAGCAACCTTCTGTGCTAAGGAATGTACAATATTAATATTTTTCTTTCTATTAACTTAGAAGAGTACTATTTATTTAAATTCTTATGCATTTCTTTATTACTGCATTTTTTAATTAGACATTGAGAGTTACGATTTCTCAAAACTTCTTTTAGAGTAAAGTTATTTTGTTGCTCGTCATCTTATTTTGATTTTTTATACTTGTCAAAATTAGTGTGGACAAGATGGTCCATGAATAGAATCAAAATTAGAACAAAAAACATAGACTTTCTTTAAAATTAAAAAGATTATAGTCATCAAACTTTGCCATCATCATGCCTAAAAAGCCTCCCCCCCCCCCCCCCCCCCCTTAAAGAATGGGTTGCATCTTATGTAACAAAGATAACGTGATCTTGGGATAACATCTTTAGATTAAATAGAAGTAGTTTGGATGGTACGAGAGTGATTGGGAATATGCGGAGGATCGTAATGAAAACAAGGCCCATGCCTTGTTTGCCACTTTGCTACTAAAATAAGGT
Source organism: Escallonia herrerae (assembly GCA_033070095.1). Taxonomy (NCBI): domain Eukaryota; kingdom Viridiplantae; phylum Streptophyta; class Magnoliopsida; order Escalloniales; family Escalloniaceae; genus Escallonia; species Escallonia herrerae. The sequence goes on along the minus strand of JAVXUP010000617.1, from coordinate 161,502 downwards.
CTTCCATTGATTCCTTTCATAAATTCCAGACAAATTGATTACATTCATATGACATTAGACCAAACTCTCTCTCTCTCTCTTGAATAGAATTGGTATAATTAGTTTAATGTTTAAAGTACAAAAATACCCTGTTAACTATTTTCTTATGACAATTAACATCTTAATCTATAACTCGTCTTGAGTAAACTCTGTAGGTAACTGAATTGGATGGTTGTTTTGCGAAGACTATTTAAAGGACATAACTTTTCCTGTAGAAATTTTTGCTTTTACCCAACCTTTGGAAACACTATCATCGATGTCGAGATGCCATTGGACCCGTTCTGTCTCTCTATCTCCCTTTCTGTCTCTCTATCTCCCTTTCCCTCTTCTATTTCTTCGTTTACAATTGAACATACATACGTGTATATACAAACCATAGTATGTATTCTGAATTTCATTAGGTCGAAACTTAAAAGACCCATCAACTAGAACTTCTTGTTAATAACGTATTGGCTAATACTTCCATTATAAACACGACTTTTATTGAGGTCTTTAATCGTACTTGAAGCCTGAGAAAAGATGAGAGCAATGCGTATTTTTTAAAACTGGTCGTTGCCGCGGACATTTTAGGTATTAGTTCTTTAGTCCACAAGTAAAATGGGCGAACGAGTCAACTTTGAGAAATCGATGGGATGACAAACATTATATGGCTAAGTGGCTGGCGAGGTCACTAAAGAATAGGTGTTTGTTAACTCCAATTGTGAAATCTGTCTACGCCAACGTATGGAAATTGACGAAATATTTTTTCTTGTAAGGGTCTTATAAGCAAAGGCGTCAACACTTGGTTTGATCATCTCACAAAGGTGGCAAGAAAAAAATTCACAGCACAATTCTGCAACTCTGTTGACAAATTTATGAAGGTGCCACTGTATAGTGTGAGCATGTTCTGGACCCAATATTATGCTTTTCTCTTCGAATCCGTCTCGGAAGCAACTTTTCATGGCCACATATTGCCATTGTTATGACTCGATCTATATATAGTTTCTCTTTGATGGTGGAGGGGTGGTTTGATGCCTCGTAGTGCCGAGTTGACGGTTCAAAAATAAACAAGTTAGTGTAATAGAGTGATAGCGAAGACCAAAATAGATAAGAATGTGAAGTGATTAGGTCGTAATTCTCTACAAGTTATACGTAAAGGGGCACGCAATAGTCATGTGCGCATACTTCTATCCATTTCCTAATGAAAAAATTAATGGAAAGGGCATTTTTGTTCGGGTTTTATGACCCAGAGAGCACACGCGTACGACGATCGATAGTAGTTTCCAACCGGTGGAAAGGCTATTTCAAAGCCTTAAGTAGGGTTAGAAACTGCAGAATCAGCTTTTCCATCCCGAGTAGTATTCGATGCTTCTATATATACCATTTAGAAGAAAGAGTGGTTCCATATCCTCACCAGTGGATTGCAGCATTTCGATGCCATTTTTTCTAGCACACCGGAGATGAATATGAATGTGCAGCTTCTTCTATAAATAGATTAAGGACTGAATCGCCATGAGTCAATAACTCAAAGGTGATAGATGTATTTTACTCTAGCTTAAAGTTGGTAGAATAAGTTATTTATTTATTTTATTTTTTTACTTATGCTTTGGCAATGAAGCTTGTATTTATGTCCTTATTTAAGTCTTTGTGTTCTAAACTTATTCCCTGATCAATGTATACAATATATTGGAATCATATGCAAATTTTAAAAGAAATTCTAGGAGAAAACCAAAGTAACCATAGCTAACTGACGAGAAAGAAAGGAGAAAAGTTGTCAGACTGCATCAGGCATTATATATCAATGGTACGAAGATTTCTAAGGGTGGCAACCTTCGGGTGATTCCCAAGATAGGAGTAGATCTTTTGAGGGCATCATGCCTGATCCATCTCGAAGTCGGACGAGACTCCGCCAACCACGGGCTAGGATCCTCTTGGGTGTACATTTTACGTAATTTTTACACCATAAGAAAATGTTTACAAGTTTAAAGGTCTACATTAGCCACTTTTATTAAATCCATTAACCTCTAATTAGCTCATGATTAAGGGTTTCCTCCGTCAGTCATCTTGTTTGACCCACCACCGTCAGCCTCTTGGACGCGGACCCTCCTGCTATAGCAAGGGCTACAGTAAAGGTACTGTGCCTTGAATATAGTAAGTCTACATCAAAGGTACTATACCTCGAATCGTAGTCATCTATCTTGATCCAACGAAAGATGCCATGAGGAGACTTGGAAGAGATTAGTGTTATCAAAAGCAAGCCTAGGCGCAAGGTATAGGAAGCGCGAGTAACCTAGGACTAGGCACAACCCCTTCAAAGAGCCACGCACCTTGAGTGCTTAGGTGCAAGGCGAGGGTGGAAGGCAAATAGAAGCCCAAAAAAAAATCGAGCCTTTGATTTTTGTCATCATGGCATCATCTCAACTATTCCTTATATTTGATTCTTTCTTCCATCATATCATAAACTGATATCTAAACCAAAAAAAAAAACTAAAACCCAAAATCCTTAATCAATTGATTCTATTTGATGTTGTTCACTGTGTCAGTGCTCCATCGCTGACTGCTGCTCCCTTTTAAATAGATTTACTCCTTTAGTTCACCTTATAAACAAAGAAGATGAAATTGAGGAGAAATCTCTATAAGATTTGGAGCATATGATTTCCTTTGAAGAGAGCATTGTGACCTTGGTCATCACTTTTAATGGGGATGATTATGTCATGTTTACTTAGGATTGGCTACTTCTCCTTGGTTTTTAAACTTTTTCTATTTTAGAAAGTTTGTTAAATTGCTATGTTACGGAACTTTTTTACCGTGCTCCTCACTAATATTTACTTATTTTTAATGTGTGCCTCACTTTGAAAAGGCGCCTAAGCTTCACGGACCCTCTGCACCTTACGTGTCCCTGTACCTTCAATAACACCGGAAGGGATCAAAATGCAACATTCTGCACTAGCAGAGCATAATGGCGCGACATCAATTTCTTCTTTGTCGTGTCGTTGTGGCTAAGTCTAAGTGCTGACAACGCCTTTCAAGACCGAATTAATTTTCCTGCGAGAAAGAATTCGACCCATCTGCTCTTATCCATTTTGCTCAAGTCTTGTTTCAACCTAAATAGATCTTTAAAGTGGTTTTACATGAACAGAATTATGATTGTTTTAGGTGGTCAGAATTTCTTCCAATGTGTCCTTGGATTTAATCGTTATGTGAGTAAAACCCAAATAGGAGAAGAATATGGTCCTTGGGTTCCTTTTATTGGAACTGCGTTTCTATTTATTTATGTTTCTAATTGGACAAGGGCTCTTTTTAAAAAATCATAGAATGACCTCATGGGGAGTTAGCTGCACCCACGAATGATATGATAGGCAGAGAAAGGTAAATGCACAATTTCCTGTAAAAATAAAAGTTTGAGCTATAATTGTTCTTTAGCTTCTGGTTTGACCATTGGGAACCTTAATCTTAGGAATTATAGGTTGTATATGGATTTATGGAATGGATTTGGGTTCAAAGATCGAGAATTAGAAGAGGAAAACAAGTAGAAAACATCTGATTTTCTAAAAAAATTAGATAATGTGAGTCTTTGAAATCTTAGCTGGTTTTTGTTTTATTTTTTTATTTTTTTATATATATAGCGAAGAAGAGTCTGGGTAACGTTGTGCTATTTGTAATGAGACGACAGTGCTTTAGGCCGCAACCTACATGGCTAGTTTTTAGCCAAAAGATCAAGATCGATGGCCATGATTCGAGGTACAACACTTTTGTTGTAGCCCTAGCCACAACTAATGATATGTGTTTCACGCCCCCTCCCCCTCCCTTTTTGTGGAACTGCTAACAAGATCCTACCTCTACACCATTGGTTTAAGCCTCAGTGGCACCGCCAAATCCATTTCTCTTAAACCATAGTCCCTCCACCATAATCATTCGAAGCCCTTGTGCTGTTGTATCTGAAAATAAGTGGTTTAAAGATGAAAACTTTCGTGATTTAAGCATTAACGAGTTGAAAAGTGAAGAGGCGACATGGTAAGCATCCTTACGAATTTGCACGGGTACGATGTCCTGCGTAGGCATGAAAGTCTCTAACTCCCAACTCATGGCCGCATACACTAAATTTGTTAATACTCCTCATCCTATTTGATGGAAAACATTCGGGGTCGTGGGTGGACTTTTTGCCGTAATTGATGGCAGTAGGATTGTTGATGATGAAGGAGGAGGCTGATTCTAACATTCAAGAAACTTGAAGTGTTAAAAAGCATTTTCCGATCTTAGAAGCACGTAAGACCCTCACATAGGACTCCGACCATCCCCGTACTCACTTTGCGCATTCGCTTTCGTATAACATCGCCTTGACTCCTCCCTGGCTTTGTTCGGTGCATATTTGTACTCGGCATTTGACTCTGCACTCACCGCTCTTGTAGCACCTCCAAGATTACTCGCACCCACCTTGTTACGAAAAAAGGTGCATTGAGACAAAATAATTATATTTTAGGCACAATGTCACGTGTCGAAAGGTACATAAAAAAGCGTGAAAGATGTGTGCATTCATATTACTTCCTCCACATTAATTTTGTTTTTTTTTTGCATTTGAGTTTTTGTAAACTTTTAGAATCGAACTTGAAACGGTTACGGCTTGAGTTGAACACGCACACTCATTAAATAACAAATAAGTTAGGGTTGTGAGTAGTCAAACTAGCTTAAAAACACCCGAAAAAGTTAGGGTAAATTACACTAAACACCCCTGAGGTTTTACGTAATTACACTCCACTACCGCTATCTTTAAAAATTACACTCCGTCCCCTGAGGTTTGTACCCGCATTACACACAACTACACACATTTAACGGCAAGCCCAACTCCGTGAAAAGATTCCGTGACACATCACTTTATGCAATTTTCATACCCAAAATACCCCCCCTTTGTCCTTTACTCAAACAAGGAGGGCATTTTGGTCAGAACAATTAAAAAAGGAAGATTAGGGTTGAATCTAAAAGCTAATGGGTTTGGCGGGTGGCAGCGCAGAGCTATTGCAGCTGCGATAAGAGGAAGGAAGGGGGGAGGGACGCTGCCGGCGTGGGCTTCAGAAGGAGGGGCAAGAGGCTGTTGCGGCTGTGGGGGAGAGAAGAAGGAGGAAGGAAAAGGGGGTCGGCGTCGCTGACAGGGGAGGGGCGCTGTCAGCGGAGAGTGAGGCGTCGGTTTAAGATGCTGCAGGAAAGGCGACGGGGCAAGGGGCTGTTGCGACCGTGGGGGACGAGGGAGAGAAGAAGAAGGAAGAAGGGGATCAGCGTCACCGACGGGGGGAGGGGCGCTGTCAGCGGAGAGTGAGGCGCGGCGCTGTCAGCGGAGAGTGAGGCGCGGCGCTGTTGCAGCGGAGATGGGCGACAGGGCAAGGGGCTATTGCGATTACGGGGGACGAGGGAGAGAAAAAGAAGGAAGAAGGGGGGTCGACGTCGCCGATGGGGGGAGGGGCTCTGTCTGCGGAGAGTGAGGCGCGGCGCTGTTGCAGCAGGGGGGCGACGGGGCAAGGGGTTGTTAAGACCGCGGGGGACGAGGGGCGAGAAGAAGAAGGAAGAAGGGGGGTCGAAGTCGTCGACGGGGGGAGGGGTGCTGTCAGCGGAGAGTGAGGCGCGACGCTGTTGCAGCAGGAGGGGCGACGGGTCAGGGGCTGTTACGACTGCGGGGGACGAGGGGAGAGAAGAAGAAAGAAGAAGGGGGGTTGGCGTCACTGACGGGGGAAGGGGCGCTGCAAGGTGCCGGCATAAGATGCCGAAGGAAGGGCGACGAGGCAAAGGGCTGCTGCGGCCGTGGGGCTCAGGGGGAGAGAAGAAGAAGGCAGAAACAGGGGAAGTCTCTCCAATAATTTCCAAAAACAAGTTTTCCCTCCAAAATTCCAAGAAAACAGTCTGAGGGGTATTCATGTCTTTTTACATTGCACTATTAACACCGTAAGAGAAAAAGTTACTTTTTGAGCTGAGTGTAATTTTTAAAGATAGCGGTAGTGGAGTGTAATTACATAAAATCTCAGGGGTGTTTAGTGTAATTTACCCAAAAAGTTAATACTTATACATCCAAACTATACTCTAAAACGTCAAGAAGTGAATGAAGTGGCAAAGATTTTAAAAAATAACATCAAGGTCTGAGTTTGAATCTCCATACCAAGAGATCGCAGTTTGAATCTCAATACCAAGGAGTCATATATAAATTGCTGGTCTAATATCTCAAGAAAAAAAATTCATACTCTAAAAACTTGCTAGAGAGTTCAAACAAGTCAAAAACAATAAAAGCAAGAGGAGCATACTAATAATAATAATAATAATAAATAATTTAGATTAACAAAGAACTCCCCTCTAACTACATAGTTGATAAAGCCGTGCGCGTATTTGCGGATAGGATGCCACAAGGTTTATTGCTTCGAGGATCCTCTTTCCCAAGTTGACGCCTTTATTCATGCAATCTCTCTGCACCTTCCCTCTTCTCTCCCGCTGTCTCTCTCTCTCTCTCTCTCTCTCTCTCTCTCTCTCTATAAAATCCGGCTCCTCCTAGCATAGATTTCCTAAACGGCCACGACCAATCTAACCCCTCCAAAAAGCAAAAAAATAAAACCCTACTCTCTTTTCGTCCACATTCACAGATAACGTTTCTGTGCCACACACCTCTTTTCTCCGCAAGATTCTTTAGATTTTCATCTTCAGATTGTTCCCTTCCAAACCATTTTTTCCTTATTAATTATACCCTTTGTGCTACCTGGGTTTCCTTCGCATTCAGAACCCTAACACCTTTGAATCAAATTCTTTGATTTTCTACCAGAAAAAACCCATCTTTTACTGCCTTCAACAAAATGGCTATTGCTTACCCTCATTTTATTGGGTCTGACAAGCCAATTGTTGTTGAACCGCCTCTCATGGCCTCCGCAGCCCCTCCTGTAATCCTCACACAGGACGAGTTGAAGAAAATCGCCGCTTATAAGGCCGTGGAGTTCGTCGAGTCGGGCATGGTTCTGGGTTTAGGAACCGGGTCGACGGCCAAACACGCTGTCAGCCGAATCGGCGAGCTCCTGCAGCAGGGCAAGCTCCACAACATTGTGGGGATACCCACCTCGAAAATAACCCACGAGCAGGCACTTTCTGTGGGGATACCCTTGTCGGATCTTGACGCGCACCCGGTTCTCGATCTGGCCATTGATGGGGCCGATGAGGTCGACCCGTTTATGAATTTGGTTAAGGGTCGAGGCGGGTCGCTCTTGAGGGAAAAAATGGTGGAGGGTGCTTGTAAGAAGTTTGTGGTGATTGTGGACGAGTCAAAGCTGGTCAAACATTTGGGAGGTAGTGGTTTAGCGATGCCGGTTGAGATTGTGCCGTTTTGCTGGAAATTTACGGCGAAGAGGCTTGAATTGATGTTTGAGAAGGCGGGCTGCGTGGGGAAGCTGAGGCGCTTTGTTGGGAATGGGGAGCCCTTTGTGACTGACAATGGGAACTACATTGTTGATTTGTATTTCAAGAGGGATATCGGAGACTTGAGGGCCGCGAGCGATGCGATTTTGAGGCTTGCTGGTGTGGTGGAGCATGGGATGTTTCTTGATATGGCGACGACGTTGATCGTGGCGGGAGAGCTGGGTGTTACAGTGAAGAAAAAGGAGGTTTTAGGAGGCAGGAGGTAGGAATGTTGGATTTTGGTTAGTTTAACATATTAGAATATGTAGGGGAAGAGCAGGGATTGGGGTTGGGTTTAGAAAAGATTAGTTTTTAATTGAATTGGGGGAGTTGTGATGGGTTAGTAGTGTAATAGGTGGAGGATTTTGGCCTTGGTGGCATCAAGAAATGCAATTGTTGAGGTAATTTGCCTCAAATTTTGTTTTCAATGAAAATCCGAGAAGATTTAATTTTTGGCTTTTGTTGGTGCTTTTTGTTAACTGATGCTGTTTTTATCTTATAGGGGGGTTAATCTATCTACTGTTATAGGATATTGTTGATGTTTATATACCGATACTAGTCAATGTATTTTTCGTACATGCATGCTTAACAAAAGTTTACAGTGTGGGAGATACCAATAGCTTGATTTTTATACATTGGAACATTGAACATGAAGCGTAAGCCTTACACATTTCAAGTTAGTTGCTTTACAGGGTCAAAATTGCAGAGACAAGTATTGAGTTTATAAATGCCGTAGGATCTGATTTGTGCATGATTCAGCTAAGTAAATCAGGAGGGCAGTTAATATGTGCACTCTTGGTTTAGGACAGCTTTTTGTGTTTGCATATCCCAGGTAGCACAGGTGCAGTTAAAGTTGTGTTTGAGCGTGAGTGCAACTGCTAAGCCTAGTCCGCTTCTGTTACTGATTCCATTGGAAAGCTCGCTCTTGCAGTTTAATTTGTGAATCAAATGATAGCAGCACTGCTCCACTGGGATTAAGATCAGGTTTTGGTTATCTAACATATTCATTTATCTAGGGTTGGTTCAGTTTTTGATCCAATTTTCAAGACTTTGGCTTTTGTTGGCATCATAAGTTGTAATTGTTGAGACAGCTGGCCTCAACTTTTGTTGGATGGAAATGCGAAGATGCAACTTTGGAGTTGTTTCATGATCTTGGGTTTGGTAGAAAACTTAGGTTTTTGATCATTTGCTTGTGATACTAGCCAATATGTTGTTCATAATATTTAGCATGTGGATGCTTATTCAACTTAAGCTTTCTGTTTGGTAGATACCATTGCACAGATTTGTACTTGAGCGCATTTTTATATCAAACTTAGAGGACTTGGTATTATTTTCACTTCTTCTAAATTGATTAAATTGGTCAATAACAGAAGCCTAACATGGAGGACCCAGATTTTCCTATATAAAATGTCCTGTATTTTCCCATTTCCTTTTTGCTATGAAATTGAAAATAATCGAAACAATCTCATGAGTGCTTTAGGCAGTAATAGGGTGTCAACCCTGCTTCTACAATCTATTGGAAGTTTCAAATATGCTGCTTCTTCGCCATTCTGAATTAATTTCTTTACAGGGTCGGAGTTGCAGGGAGAAAAATTGACATGTCTTTAGTTTATAGGTGCTGTAAAATCACTTGGTTTTTGTATGATTTCAGCTAAGAAAATCAAGAAGGAACTTGATGCATTCACTCTTGGTTCACCTTTGTGCATCATTTGGCATACTACGCTTTCGAGTATGTCTTGGAAGATCTTTAGTTGGAGTGGCCAAGCTACTGAAGTTGGTATCTGTTGATCTTGCTGGGCACGTTTAAGCTAGAAAGTAAAAGCTGAAAGAGCAACTGCGGATGCTATGCAAGGACATGATGCTGGCCTGTAGTGATATGTGATTTTGCTCGTTCCAACCTTGTAGCCATGCTCTGTTGGCTCATCGAGGCTCTACCTTCTAGAAATGCTGATGGGGGACAGTGTGATTCTCATCATCAAACAAGTTTTCTTTCAGGACTAGAGCTCTGCACTGCAATTGTTGCACAGCAAGTGCTGCATTTCAGTAGAAGGTGCAAGTTCAGCTTAAGTGCCATTTGTAGTTCCAAGGTAGCGCACCTTTATTTGTAGTTTCAAGATGATTCTCATCATCTTGAAGGTTGTTTGTGTGACCCTCTGTATTGTGCTTCAGGTGCTGTTTAACCCTGTCCACCTACAAACGATGAACTGAATTACCTCAGTTAACGAAATACTGCACATCAGATGGAAGAGTTATGGACTCAATAAAGTGACATCAATACCCTCTTTTCTCATCACATTTTAGTTCAATCTACTTCAGAGCACCCCCCCCCCCCCCCCGACAAGCTGTCAGCCTGTCCTCCAATCAACCGGAAACGCACAACCGCCACCTTATATCCTAATTTAGCCCCCCTTAGTTTGTGCGGTCCAGCCATCATCACCACCGACGCCCACCATTGTTTGTCACCACCTCCACCAGAATATGGAACCCTCGTGTGTCCATCACACACACAAGGAAAAAATGGGTTAGGTTTGATGAACAAATTGTCAAACCCCAACAAGCAGATCCCTAAAAAAGGAAAAATGGGAGTCGATCTGAAGGAAATCTTATCACTGTTTCCGGAACTTTTAATCTAGTTGTCCAAAGTGATCCGAACTCTTAAAACTGGGTAAGTTCATTTGGTTGTTGGTAGCAACGACGTGGTGGTCTTTGCTGGTTGTGGTGGTTAGATTCATGAGGGAGACAGATTTCAGTTTGTGGTTGTTGCTCTGATTGGTGATGGTTGTTCTGGTTTTGATGTGGCTAATAAAGTTGGATTGGTGGAGCTGGTGGTTATGCTGGTTGGTGCTCTTGGCAGCTGCCGTTTTGCATGTGGTAAATTGGTCGAGAGTGATTAAGAGAAAGGTGAAGAAGAAGGGAAAATTAGTCATTTTCAATAAATATCTGTTAGTCAACCCTCGTGTTTGTTCATATGCTATTAGAATTGACAGTTTCTGTCAATTTTGCGCTATTTTGTTGTCTATGAGGAAAGTTTAGTGCGTATTTGTTAGTGGATGGGGTAGAATCGCACCTGAGGTACAGTATAGGGGGTCAAAAGCTAGTTCCCCTTTGTATTTTGAAGTTCTACTGCATTTTCTTGTGGTCATTCATGTTGCCGAGTGATTTTTGTCGCCTATTTCTTTGAGTTATTCGACAATACATGTGGAAAAGCACGAGAGATCAATCGTATTCTGATGTCACTGATGGTGAAGCTGATAGCATAATAGATGCACTCTAGAGCCTTCTTTTCTTTTTGTAAATTTAGAGGGCAAGATATTGCATTGTTTTTTGTTTCCTTTGCATGGTAGATGCAATTTTTGGGTAAATTTTCTATAATCTTGTCTTTTAAATGAAAATGGTTAAAAATTCACAGTTTTGTCAAATTGATTGGCTAAACTGCCCTGCACCTGTCATTTTCCTTCCATGTCTTCGATGTAGGGTGCTAACAGATTAACTGCTGTGTTTCAGTAGCTTTTCATCTTTCAGATCGGCATATCTTTGAGCACACTCTGAGCTGGTTTTATCATCTAGAATCAGGTCCCGCTAAAAGTCTCATGAGTAAAGAAGGTCCGCTAATATTGCTTGTTGAGAGATGTATATTAACATGTACAATGTTAATCATGCTTGATGTGATGTGATCTTCGTAAAAATTTTAAGCATAGCATTATGACTAGTTTGAGAGCTTTCAGCTAGCTAATTTAACAATGACTAGTTTGATTTGTGCATATTAGCATGGCATGTTAGAATCAGAGGGGGGCCTGGCTTACACAGGTTCATTCACTTGTATGTAATCCCTTTAGTATGAGTAAGCTACATGTAGTTTACAGCTTCAAATATCAAAGGACTGCCCTCTAAAGAAAACTAAACCCTGTGTACGACAGGTGGAAATCCCTTGGCTCTTTAAACTGATGAACTAAAGCAAAGGGTAGGATGTATGATACAGAGTATGTTTTTGAAAGCAACATCGGCCAGAGCTGCAAGACAGTTGCTTATTAACTAAGCCTGAAGTATAATGTCAGTCTTATGCTTTTTGAGGCATCCCTTATCGCGAACAAATAGTGGATCATTGAAATATCAATTAGTTTGGTGCATGAGCTCTCAAATAATCTTTTAAAGAGTATATACAAAGTGGATTTTCTTTTCGTGTATTAAGATGTTATTGGATACAAATGGTACTTCTCAGAGCTAATAATCTGATTACATGTCAGTACCCCATTATATTCCTTGAATGAGATCATTAGTGTGTGTTAAGTGGTTCAGGAAGCTCAACAGTTTGAAGAAATAACATAAAAGGAGACTCATCGGTTTTGGAGGGTGGGGGTGAAGCCAAGGTTTGAAGACCCTTATTCGTAATCGACTTCTTTCCAGTAAAACTGTGTTTATGTCTGCAGGGAATCCTGACAGGAGGCAACCAGTTCACAAGAACTTGAGATGCCTTGTATAAATTTCTTTCTGGTTTTCATCACTAATGTCAATACGAATCACCTTGAGGTCGTCAACTTTGGGCAGGCGCCGCCGGCCTCAGTAAGAAGCTGTTGGTTATGTTTATGAATTGCAGAAGATTCCTTAGATTTGCAATGCATTCATCCTTCTATTTTGGGTTCATTAACCACTTACATGCAACTTGGGACTCACTTTGACTTGTAGCTTGTTATCTACTTCCTTGCTGGGGTCACATGGCTCGTGTTTGGACAGGGATTCCACTTTGGCAGTGTAAACCGGTGTAGTCCTTGCAAGTAAACCTCTCTTCGCTATCTCTTTGACAGTCGTGGGAACTTATTCTTCTTCATCTTTTGGACGTTCGGGAAATTCCATATGAACTGCTTGCAAAATACAGAGCCCTCAAGTTGGTCTATGTGCAGCATTGGCTTCAATATCCTTCTCTTTTTGACAAGTTAGCTTCACAATCCTGCAGCCTGGGTAAGTACGCTGTGCGAAAACTTTTAATGGTACATGAATGTTTGACTTGGCTGATAGAATGGACAATTTCCTTACCAAATTTCCTTTTGAGGGACCAACCTGAATGACAAGTGCTTAAGGATGGTTTTGCTGTTTCATTGATTACTACCTTCATTAATAGTGCCTGTAGCAAATGGTCCAGTGCTCTTGCAGTTAAGAATCTATTAGATTTTAGCTAATTCAAGCCAGCGTTAAAGTACAGCTTTACCTTAGGTTTTGGAGGATGGTTGTTTAGGCTGGAGGGTACGATAAACTATGGTTACATAGTACTGTCCTAGCCTGAAGCTGACCTATCTAAATCTGAACCAGGCTGAATGACCATTTTCCCTATTTTCCCTTTTTCTGGTTTACGATGTTTGTTTTCAAATATTGGTCCTCGATTCAAGAAGGTTCGCAAGAGTATTGTCCACTCCTTTATGAAGAGATAAATAGTGGTAATCAGAATGCATTGTAGCAACCAAAATGGACGAGTTTTGGTCAGTAAATCTTAGAATCATGTGAGTAATAATGAGCTAACATCATTTCGAATGTAACCTCATGTCATTAGATCCATTTCACTTTGCTTTTGGAGGGCTCGCAAGTGTGTTTAGTTTCGAAAAGCAGGTAAGCTAGTGCTTCTGCACAAAACTGAAAAGCAGAAATCTGCTTTTTGACATAAACAAGTGAATGACTGCTCTAGGCATAATCACTTTTGTTATAGGATAGGATAATCTATTGTGCGAAGTTATGATATAGTATTAGTAGTGTCAAACCGGCCTAATCCTTTATATGGTAATTTATATCACATCATTTCTTTTGTCTAATAGTATTCACTCCTACATTAGACAGTGCATGTTTTCTTAGAACTACTTTATACAACAAAAATCAAAAGGTTCAGCCAAGTATCTTACATGACAACTGGAATAAAAATGTCCTTTTTTTTCTTTCTCGGAGGCTAGCCATTTTACCTAGTGTGTGTTGGATATTGCCATGCAAGTCTGCTCCCTTTTGAGATATAATTCCAGTTCTTATAATTCTGATGTTTTTGGGCTGGTTCAAGTGGTTGAGTTGGGCTCAGTTTCTTGTTGGGCTTCTTTCTAACTTTGACTTTGATCCTTTTGATTAGATTTGTGGCCTATTACAAGTTTTGGACCAGTTAAATGATGGCCAACAAAAAGTGTAGAAGAGACCAAGGCAATAGCCTATCAGTGATGATACCTCTTTTGCCGCGTAAGATCGCACTTTTGAGTTTTATGGGGACAAATTGGCCAATTCTTATGATATCACCTCGTTTTATAAACCTTCAAACTTTGAACCTGCACAAGGTTTCAGATTACTACACGAGATTTGAAAATTTTTACTACTACATTTAGAAATGGTCAGCTTGTGATACTAACAGAAATTGTAGGATTTCTTATAGCCTCACACTCTTTTATGAGAAAACAGAACTTATATGGTCTCTGCGTCTTCACATCTCCAAGAGCAAACACCGTCTAGATCTTACTCCGACATCGTGTGCTTGAAAAAAACAAAAGGGTTCGCGAGAGATCAAAGCAAGAGACAGCTCCACAAACAGAGGCTAACCCACCAATGAGAAACCCCTCTAGAATGCGGATCTGCACAAATTTAAAAACTTTAACCAGACAAATTCCAATCTTAACGACATTTAAACGACGTCGTTATTTACTGTTTGAATTGATGTGATGTACTCATGTATCACATGTATGTGATGTACCCGTTGCCAAGAGTATGTGATGTACTCATGTATCACATGTATACTAAATTTCAAGTTAGTGGGAGGTTAGAAGATGTCTTATCGAAACTGTGATCAAATTATGGTTAAAGAAACTTGTATTTACTGTTTGAATTGACATCCTATCAACTTGCAATTTAGTAGGCGGGGTTAGAATGATTACACTTGATGCAACTTTGAAAATCGGAGGATTTTATGCATGATAAAGAAGTCATCTTATATAAGTTATATAAGGTGCACGTCATATTCCCATATTTCTTTTCAACAAAGTGGGAAGATTGCATTCTTGCACTAGGTTTGAGGCACCTGAGTTGACCTGTACACACTTCACTTGTCGTGGTAAGGATGAGAGCTCTATTGGATGTTACTTTGAAAGCGAAGACGTTTTTGTCGTCTAAACGTGCTCTCTCTTTCCATCTACGAAATTGTGGTGCCTTGTGACATTAAAAAGTTCGATATTCTTTTCGGTTGCTGTTTATTCTTCCTCTCATAAATATTCTCTCTATTTTAGACGCCAATTAATTCTTATCATAAACTCACCTTCTATGAAAAACCCGCTCGGTCAGAGATGAAGTCAGTGGCATGCCATGGATTAAAATGGAGAAATAAAGTTTTTATGGTAATTAGTACATAAATTCTTTTTAACTACGCCAAGCATATGAAATAAAATAAATTGGCATTCCTTGTGAAATTTCTTGTAATATTTATTCATTAAAACTTCGCGATGCTAACAATTACATGATAATGATAGTTACATTTCACTTTTTTACTTCTACATACCACTCAAACTTCGGATAAAAGAAGATTACAATCTCGCGTTTCTTGATTCATTAGCTAACGTTAGATAACACTCAAGCACCACTTTTACATGGTAATACAGACCGCTGTATTGAGTAGGTCAATAATAATGTTCAAAAGAGATTAACATAAGTAAATAAGTAGATAAATTTAATTAAAAAAAATAAGTGGATATATAGATAAAGAAGATTCTTGAAGATTTGAGGCGTTGCCAGTGGACCATATAGAAGAAAAAATGATAAAAGATAGGCAGAGATGATGGAAGCATGGCCTTGGATCACTTTTTCTCTTTTCTATTTGATTGGATACGCATCCCTTTGTTACTTTCTCCTTTTAGTCAAAAGCTGAAAGGATCCCAGTTCCCAAATCTCCAACTACGATTGTTCTAAAAGCAATTTAATGGAGTACCTTTTGTTTAGAAAATCTGTGTTTTTATTACCTAAATTTACTGTTTTGCAGCTGCGAAAGCCTCTTCTCATTAATCAGTTAGATTAATTAGTTTTTGTTACGGTAACTAGAGCATATTGAAGTAGCTCGAATCCAAATACTCGATGTCCCAAATTGGTGAAATATGTACAAAATTGAGATAGATACAAGCGAGACAGATTGGCCTCTAAGTTCTTATATGGTCAAGGTAACAACTCACTACATCTCACAAAGCAGGCGCCAAAGAGTTTCAATCTTTCCGTCTTTCCAAGTGTTACGTAAATCAAAGACAGACGGATAGATTGCGAAATATATTGTATCAGAGTCGATCATTCAACTCATGTCTCTCCTTGAACCCTCAAATTATTTACTACATTGAAGACCATTCAAAGCAAGTTGCAAAATCTTGGCATTCAAGCAAATTAAATTTTCCATCTTCTCCGTAGATGGTAGCTTTTCCTCCATTTTTATGGTTTTCTTGTTTTAATTAATTGCTCCCTAAGGTTGCAACTCGCTCAAAAAAAAATAAAATTGGATTGGCAGCTACAACATACTACTACTTAGGAGGACACTGTTTCAAATCT
This sequence comes from Escallonia herrerae, assembly GCA_033070095.1. NCBI lineage: Eukaryota > Viridiplantae > Streptophyta > Magnoliopsida > Escalloniales > Escalloniaceae > Escallonia > Escallonia herrerae. Next base: position 145,533 of record JAVXUP010000617.1, on the reverse strand, counting down.
TCTGTGCATTAGCAGACCTAAAATGCTCAACAAAATCCAAGATAATTCGGGTATTCTTAAAGGAAAAAGCTCTTTTCTAAAGAAAAATTACATGTAATCGATTGTTTGCATGTTATCTTCAGAATAACCAAGATAATGGTAATCTTTTACCATTTGAAAAATCGTTTCCAAAGAAAAACAAAAACATGTAGTCAATTATTTGAGTGTTAAATTTCAGAATAACCAAGATAATGGTAATCTTCTACTATCTGAAAAATCTTTTCCGAAGAAAAATAAGAACATATAGTCAATTACTTGAGTGTTATTTTCAGAATAATCAAGATAACGAGAATCTTATACTACCTAAAAAAAAATTAGTCAACATTCATGCCTATTGAATACCACGCATTTTTCAACATATTTACACGTAAGTAACGCGGGGGGGGGGGGGGGGGGGGGGGGGTTAAGTAAGCTAAATAATGTTTGAATTTGAAAATTTAAAAATAAAGTTCAAAAAAGGTAAGTAAACATAATATTTTTTTTTTCTAAACAAGAAAATGAAAATAGTCTCCAAACATTGTGAAAGTCCGAAAACTTAAGAAAGAAGAAAGCTAAATAGTGAAGCGAAAGCAACAAAAACAAAAAGTGAAGCAACACTTTGTCAAGCTACCTTCTTATACCGTGTACCTTAATTTTGGAAACACTTCTCATCAGATGCTTATTTGACTTGTTAGCCAAGTAATGGTAATTAAGAATTAAAGAAAGGGAAAAACAGAGGAAGCATATTTTGTTTTTTCTTGTTAAGGAACAAAGCTAGCTAAATCAAAGGCGGGGGGGTTGGCTCAAACAAGTTAAAGGGAGCAACAACATGTTCAATGGCTTTCGGCTGGGACAGTGAAAGGAGTGACAATAACATCGGAGTTACGTGCAAGTTCCATTTGTTCAAGTAAAAACTTATTATACCCTGAGGGTAGGGTTTTTTTTGTTCATAAAAGTTATCTTCTCTTCTTTTTATTGTATATATTTTGTAAGAATCACCTGATGTGACCCGTTATGTCCGCTTGCCAAAATCGGGTCGATATGTTACTCAGTCTAATAAAACATACCTGTAGTATCAATCACACCTGGCAACCAATGAACAACCCTGAATAATGGCATAATTTGTTGGAATTGGGTTTTAAACCCGTTGTGGAGAAGTGACTTTGACTCAATTTTGTAATGAGTTCTAAACAATATTTTAGTTAGGAACAAATTGATTCATGTTCATCTATTGGAATAGATGATCATTGTATATTTACATGTTTAAAACAAATGGAAGGTGAATGAGAAAATTGAAGTTGAAGTTGGTGGTTCAACTTGAAGGGAAGAGAGAATTCCACGTTTAAGAATTAAAGTCAATGTTGTCTCCTTATAAGGCTTAACCTTCAGCTAAGGGTTGGACCCCTTGAGGGTACTCATGTTTTGTAAGGAGGGAGAACCTAGGTTAACCCAAGGTCCACCACGCTCGCAACCTACCCCGCCCCACCTCATCCCCGTCCGTGGCCGTGGCTTGGGCCCATCAGGCTTTAATCTTTTTGGGACAAAAATATTTTAAATAAATAAATTTTATTTATTTATTTTCTTTTCCAAAAGTTGTGACATTTTCAACTTGCAGTTTTTTCTGTGAAGAGTTGCACCCCCCAGTAATTACTCTATGTATAAATCGAGTAAGTTACAGAAGTTAATAACTTTAATCCCAAAATTTTCTTCTGTCAAAGATTATGTCCGGTTTTTTTTGTGTCCGAAAAGAGAAAGAGTTATGCCATTGTTTGGTTCGCCGGGTCTAAAAATTTTTAGAGCTCCTATTTTAGACGTTGCCGTTGTATCCTGAGAGGCTTTTCGTTAAGAGACCGTTAGCACCGTTGCGAGACGAATAAAGTCTTAAGGAAAGTGAATCAATTCACGCATCGGCTCTTTTGTTACTGTTCTACATTTCATGTTATGAGTTATTACAAATAGTTCTTTTCAGTTTACGTTATTGCTGTGTTGTAACGTTAAACTTTGCATGCCGGTAATATTTTTCAAACTGTTATTTGCACAAATATACACAACACTATATTTCCAACATAATTGAATTACACCTTAGTCGTGGTGCAAGATGAAGATAAAGAAAAATGATTGAGCTTACGTCTAAAGAGTTTGTGATAAGCTCGAACTCTACTAGCTTTATTTTTAGCCTTAGAAACAAATGCTTGGAAGTGCTCGGTCCTCCTCCGACACTTCCAATTTTTATTGGCTTTTCCACCCCCCATCAAATCAAAGAGAAGACCTGGTTCACGGTCACTATGGCTGAAGGCGGTAAATCAGAGTTTATATAATCATTATGTTTTTATTCACGTTAATTAGCGCTGATCATGTTTTTTTAAATTCACATTAGATTTATGTTCCTTTATTTATATATATATATATATATATATATATATATATGGAAAAAAAATATAAGGCTAGCCTCATACAATTTGCGTGAGGCTAGCGACTAAAACGACATATTTTTGATAAAGTTTTGTTAAAACAAATGTAGTCAAATTTTCATTTTGTTGTTCTCTCTCTCTCTCTCTCTCTCTCTCCCCCCCCCCCCCCTCTTTTTTGCTGTTTTTCTCCTTGTTTCCTTCACTCTGTCGCAGGCCATAGCAAGCCACCGCCACCATCATACCCACCATCTCTGTTGTAGACTACCAACCGTCCATTGCCGGCAACTGTCAACAACCGTTCTTGCCGGAAAAGGTCTTCACCAACCCACTACCTCCACAGTTTTCACCCCCAACGAGCTTCAGGACTGTCGTCAAAATCCAGCCACCGTCGCCACCATCACACCCACCTTCTCTTAATCCAGCCACCTTCCATCGCTGCAGAGACCGCCCACCATCACTACCACATAGACTGTCATTCCCCTGCAAAGAAATATAACATAGAGATTGCACGTGCAGTGGCTGGTTTTCAATATGTGCGTCAAAATCAAGCACTAAGACAAAGGTAAAATACACTTTGCGATGGAAAAATTGGTGGCGCTGGCACCACCGTTAACGACCATCCTTTGTGATTTCGGTATGAGATTTCGCCAGTACAGAAAGGTTGGGGCGGTGATGGGTGATGCCGCGACGGTGGGTGTGGTGGTGGTCGGCGCAGGAAGGTTGGGCCGGTGATGGGCGACGGTGGGTGTGATGGTGGCCGGTGCAGGAAGATTTGGCGATGGGTTGCTATGGCCTGCGACAGAGAGACGGTGAGGGGAAGAAAATCGGGGGAAGGTGGGGGTGGGGGGAGGGGGGAGAGAGAGAGAAATAGAGAGAAAAGAGCGACTATTTGTTTTACAAAACTACGTCGTTTTAGCGCTAACCTCACGCAAGTTGCGTGAGGAAGCTTGGGCCGGTGATGGGCGATGGTGGGTGTGATGGTGGCCAGCGCAGGAAGATTTGGCGGTGGATTGCTATGGCCTGCGACAGAGAGACGGTGAGGGGAAGAAAATCAGGGGAAGGTGGGGGTGGGGGAAGACTATTTGTTTTACAAAACTACGTCATTTTAGCGCTAGCCTCATGCAAGTTGCGTGAGGTTAGCTTTATATTCCTTTTTCCCATATATATATATATATATATATATATATATATATATATATATAATTTGTTGAAATGCCAACATATTTGGATAACACAACGAGTCAATTACTTCATGAATATAGTTCAAGCCTGGTTCAATCATGCCATATCAACAAGCCTTTCCATACGAGGGTTTGATGGGGACGGTAACCAACTCCATTCATGAACGGCCGGTTAGGTCAAGCTTCATCAACAACAACAACGTACTCATGGATCTGGCCATGCATTTGGACGACAAGGACCCGTTTGGTTGTTCTCTGAGGCTGACTTGCCCCAGCATGCAATTGTTTAGTGAATCCTACGTCTAAAGCTGCTAATCCTGCTATTATTGGATGATGAGGACATCTCTTTTATAGACTATACTTATATGTTACTCAATCACCAATGTTGCTTTCATCATTTTCGATACTTTCTTAAGAGGCCGTTTGAAATTGATTATGAAGTCAGATTTCACCTTAAATCTGAATCAGTTTTTAAAATTAGATTTAATTTACTTTAAACAGAATCAGTTTGTTATTTAGCAAAATTATCTGTGAATTAGCTTAAAGTTACAAATTGTATTTGAATAGAAAGTGATTAAATCAATTTTGATATGGCGAAATGACCATAAACGACACTACATGAATAAAATTTCTAACATTCATTTAGTGAAGTAATGTTAACATAACTTTCATTTGAAAATAATTACAATATACGAAAAAATTATTGAAGAAGCTATTTTTAACCACCTACAAAAATTGTCACTTCTTATTCTGAATTAAAGACAGAAAAGCATACAAAAATGGTGGGGAGGAAGAAGGTGGCCGTTAACGAACTGTTATACTCTCTCTGTTAGAGTAAAAGAAAATATAACTTCAGAAACTAATTAAAAATCGCACCCAATAATTAGTTAAAAGGGTATGAAATGTCTTTTTATAAAAAAAAAACATGTGGAGATGATGGTAAATTAAAAGGTCATTATTTCATAATTCTCACTTTTCAGGATTATGGATTTAATCAATCTTTAACTTTTTTAGGCAGATTAGATCTCATAATCTCTTGTGTCAAACATTCATACACCTTATTTAATCTATATTAAATCAGGTTTGACCATCTCTAAATCAATCACAAACAAACTACTTGGTTTGCACAATCCTACTTTTTTTTTCCTTCGAGAACAACTATAAGTTTTTTTGTTGTTCCTTTTTTATTGGTGATATTCGGATGTTTAAGTGGACGTGCTTATGTCGTACCATGGCAAAATGATCTAAATACTGACTATTTGATTGTACCATGACACGTAGTACCGAGGCAAAGCTTATATTAATTCTTTGCTTAAGGTGAGCAAATGCAAGCTCCTAACATTACGAGAAAAACAATTTTAAGCGACGGACTTTTAGCTATAGATTAATATCCGTCGCTAAAAGTGACCTTTAGTGATGGATTAGTCCGTCGGTAAAAATCTGTCGCTAAAAATATTTACCGATGGAATGGTCCGCTGATAAATATCTTTAGCGACGGATCTTTACCGACAGATCTTTACCAAGGGAATTTCTGTCGCTAAAAGTTTTTTTTTTCAATTTTTGACTCGAATGGTTTTTTTTTTTTGCTCGGAAGAAATTTTTTTAAAATTATTTAGAGACGGATAATTGCCTAAAGGTAATATTTTGAAATTTTTTATGACTTTAACAACAAATTTTTAGCGACGGCCAAATTCTGTCGCTAAAAGTCATGAAACCCTAAAGCCATTCATTTTTCTCTCGTCGCCGCTTCTCCTTTCTCTCTCTTTCTCTCTCTTCCTATCGACAGTTTGTCCATCCATCTCTGGCCATCTCCTCCCCTAACAGCCACCCTAATCCAGCCACTGCTCCACCCAGGCCCCATGTGTCTCCTAGCTGGCGACAGATCCAGCTATCTGTAAGTGAACAATAAAGAGTCAAAAGATCACCCGCACCCCGTGCTTGTTTATTTATCTATTTTTTAAATTGTTTATTACCCTTTTCAATTTGTGTTACAGAAAGGGGATGTTTGGTTGCAGAAACTGAAGAAGATGATCAGGGAGATGAGTCAATCGTGTAACCAACTTTTGCTTGAAGGTTAACATGAACAAGAAGATGACAAGCAAGAGCAAGTTGAAGATGGCTCCAAAGAAAATGACCACAATCCCAAGGTTTTGAGTTTTGTTGTGATTACTTTCATACTTTGATTTTGGTCGATTTTTTGGGCATTTTTCTTGAACTATATATATATATATATATATATATATATATATATATATATATGTGTGTGTGTGTGTGTGTGTGTGTGTGTGTGTGGGGGGGGGGGGGGGGAGCTGATCCGTTGATAGCGCTAGCAAAATAGGAGATTTTGCTAGCGCGATCTGGCCGTCCAGGCGAGATCTGTGGACGGTTCAAATCTTTTTTTTGCATTTTTTTTAAGTCTGTCCGCTACATTATGTAGCGGACGATTTTTTTGACAAAAATACCATCCAGCTTAAAAAGAGTATGTCCGCTACATTATGTGGCGAACTAGTTTTCAGACCTTTTTTCTCTTTCCGTCATTAATGTTCTGACTTCTTTCTCCTTCTCTCTCTCCGTCCGCTACATTATATAGCGGACTAGTTTTCAGACTGTTTTTCTCTTTCTGTCATTAATGTTCTGACTTCATTTTCTTTCTCTCTCTATTTTATCTCCTTCTTTCGACTTTTCTCTATCTCTCTATCTCTCTGTCTCACATCACTTTTTTAACTTGTTTATCTTTTTCTCTCTTTTCTTTCACAATTTTCTCTCTCATCCTCATCTCTCACCTTTCTTATTATGTATATGGGTCGTTAGCCAGCAGTAAGACAATAAATAACCTGTAAAACTGGATGTGTATTCACCAGATAGGTGTGTAGAGTGGATCGGTAGAGTTGATTTATCTAAAAATGATTTGAAGGCTTAGTGGGTTAGAGTTTCTTGATTTATCTAAAAATAATTTCAAGGGTCAGATCTCAGATAAGCTGGTGCAATCAAATCTTTTCTCTCTCATCCTCCTTTCTTCTCTCTCTCTCTCTTTAGCTGGTGCAATCAAGTCTTCGAGGCGTGGAGATGAGGTTGCTGGTTATCTGCGAGTTTGAGGAGTGTTTCTAACTCAAATAACAAAAATTTATTTTTCCAGGAATTAATCGTATTGTACAGATTTCTTTTCGTTTTAGGAGACAAATTCATGGAATTCATGGAAGAAAGAAGGATGAGAGAGAAAAGAGAGAGAAATGACAGAAGAAGACTCAGAAAAAGTAGAGAGATAGAGAAAAGTGTCTGCCTACTCGTCCGCTACATAATGTGGCAGACGGGAGTTGGAGGGTATTTTTGTCAAAAAATCATCCGCTACATAATGTAGCGGACGGACTTAAAAAAAATGCAAAAAAAAGATCTGGACCGTCCACAGATCTCCCGTGGACGGCCAGATCGCACTAGCAAAATCTCCTATTTTGCTAGTGCTATTACCGGATCAGCTCCATATATATATAACTTTTAGCGATTGATTTTCGTCGCTAAAGTACAAAAGAAGGATCTGCCATTGGTTTTTAGCGACACAAAATATTGTCTTTAAAATTATTATTGACTGACTTTTAGCAACGGATTTTCCGTCGTTAGTCTTATTCTCTTATTATGGATGGACTTTTAACAACAAAAGTACTGTTGCTAATATTATCACAATTAGCGACGGACTTCTAACGACAAAATTTTTGTCTCTAATAGTCTTTTTAAAAATGAATTTTAAAAAATTATATAAATTACCGAAATTACCTTTAATGAAGGAAAAAATAATTAATTCTGTCAGTAAAAAGTAATTTTTTCTGACAGATTGTCAAACTTCGTCGCGAAACTTTTAGCGACGGGGTTATAGACAACGGACTTTTAGCGACGGAAGTTCGTCGCTAAAAGTCTTTAATGACGGATTATTCACTTTTAGCGACGGATTATTCCGTCTCTAAAAGTAATTTTTCTTGTAGTGTAAGTTTGTCACCTTAATTCTTTAACAACTTTTATATTACTCCGTACTATTCAACTTTAATTTGCTCCGTCCCAACTCTGTACCGCATAGTAATTGCGCTAGTGCATGGCCTGTTAAACCAAAAGAACAATGCAAAGGCTAGTTACCAGCAAAACATGCAATTATGTCGTAAGAGTATCCTACAGTGAGACTTACTGCACTCAAAGGAAGGAATAGATCGAAAGTAACTGAAAATAAAACATCCACGTCGAGCATAATACGCGGGAATAATCAACAAAATATTGATCAAAAGTAACCAAAAATAACGCATCCACGTCCAACATAATACGCATGAATTATTCGAACAAATATTGCCGAAATTCGAATAGGTAACACCACATCACATGGCACATTTTTGGCATGCCCTTGATTGGACTTTATCCAGTTTGGAGCCGATAACTATGAGCATGAAGTCTTTGAGCACTTCTTGGATAAGGCTCATACCTCAACTTACATATTGTACAATGTACAAGCATCGATGCTAAGCCCCTTCCAACAAATGGCTGGTTGGACTTGCAAATTCTGGACTTTCACCATATTTTTTTTCATTTTACATTTTACATAAAGAGGACGAGAGATGTTAACTTGATGCTTAGGTTTCGTATTATTACTTCGTTATCGACAGATGAAAATTTGATGTTACTGTATTCCATAATTATAGACAATGGCATGTTTTAAAAAAATGGTAATTCTTTAGCTTCTCCCTTGAAAACCTAGAAGGGGAAGAGTTGTACTCGCGGAGAATATTCAGAACATAGAGATGTATACTCACGAACGGAATGTGCGATATACAAGCACCATAAAGCTCTTGTATTAATAAATTGACTAAGCAATAGCAAATAAGTTAGTCTCGTCTCCAAAAAGAATATCCAATGATCACAAATTCTCGCGTTCTTGCGTTGGCAGCTGCTCAATATTATTGGGATATAACATTGCACCACATTTGTTTATACTGTAACACGTTTTTTGTATTTGTTCCAGCTTTAGTCTAGTAGGGAGAAAAGGGCCTTGTGAGATCAAAGGAATCAGCAGAATACTCCAATTAGATACATAAAATGTGCAAACTAATAACGTAATCAAAGGAATCAAATTATGAGAATATCACTTAAAGAGACAGAGAAAGGAACAAATTATATAACACTAGCAAAACTACCGCACTTAGCTTCATCCAATTACACACCCGCCTTTTTCGTCGCCTCCGTCATTTCTCCACCATGTGAAGACCCACACATTCTCTCTTCTTTTTGGAAACAGATATATTAACGGGCAAAATAAAATTATACAAAAGAACAAAAACGTCAATTTGGACGAACATAATTACAATATACACCATTCGACGGTTATAACAGAACATTGTTGCAACCCTTATAATGCAAAATTTCTTTAGCACATTACAAACGAAGTAATAGTGTAAAAGTTTGAAAATCAACGGTAAGGTACCAAGGAATTAATTTGACACCCTGAAGAGTGACCGTAGCAGTTCAACTTATTTATAATCAGTTTATATAGGCATAAAAAATGTACTATTTTTTTAGATTTCTATTTTTTAACGAATTATTATTATTATTATTATTATTAGGCATAGATTGTTTTGCACAAAAAGAAACAAACGAAAGAAAGGGAAACTTCATGAAAGGGCGTGTTTGGGTGAAGCTCCTCCCGTTCTACTTTCCCCCGGTTGCCGGTTGGTTCCCGCCACTGTGCACCTGGCCAGCGAGATTTCCGGCTCACGTGGGGCCCCGGGTGTTGGTGGTCACGTGCAGAGCACGTTCCACTTTCCTTGTAGATTTGGGAACTCACCATTCCGTTTCTGGCAGCACATTTTTACTTTCCAAACACGTCCTTGCCACGTATTACAGGAAGCACAACACTCCCCTGTGGGTCCCGTTCCGGAGAACTAACATGATTCTTGCAGTGCACCTAACACACAAGATTGCACCCATAAAGAAGTTTTCTTGAATGGGAGCAAGAGTTAACTAATCCTGTACCTTTGAATACAAGAAGTAATTAGATAATGGGGTTGTTTCATTTTTGTCCAAGGAATCTGAACGGGCTAAGACCACAACACAGCAGGTGCAGCACCCACCGACGGAGGAACTGCCCCCACCAGTGGCAGCGCAGTAACCACCCCCGCACAACATTCATCGTCGACTCAACACCACCTCTACATAACTCAACGTTGCTGCCAACCTGCTCCATTGACGGAAATGTGGTGTCTCTGTTTGTGTTAGGGGGGAGGGGAGTGTGGAGATTAGTGGTGGTGGATAGGGCAACCTGCAGGGAAGGCGGCGTTCGGTGATGGTTGAGGTATAATCTATTCAGTAGTGGTGATGCGATGTGTTAGTAGGGTGTGATGGATGATATTCATGGTTTGCGACGAGTCGTGTCATGGTTGAACGCTAGAGCTATTCAACTTGTAATTCAATATCCGTCCCAAACATATCATATAATTAAATTCTTATTCTCATCTGTCCGATTAAAAAGTAAATCATCCGTTATCCTATCCATTTGGCCTATTCTCTGGCACACCAAACACAGTCAAAGGGTTTAAGAAACTGTGTATTGTTATATTGTGACATTCACAAAGGTATTTATTTACTATTGATGACTATACAATTATTGCTATATATTCATGATTGTACTTGGTAAAGAAATTGATTAGGCAAAATGAGTTGTTCAATGTCATAAAATCATCAAAATCTCGCCTCTTATTACATGATTTGTCCTACCAATCCAATGATCTAGCGGCTTACACGTAAGAACGTCGATGTCCCATATACAAAAAGGTCAACATATTGAATACCAGATGCGCAATGTACAAGCCAGGGAAGGCTGTGGCACAAATGAAGTTAATGAAGACATCTAAGAGACACTAGTCCTGTACCCAAGTAAATTCAATGATAACAATATACTCATTTACCTCTTCTTTTGTCGCATCAACTCTCAGTCTATCGGTTGTAGCACACCGACACTTCTCATAATATTCAGTAAAGCCACTATGTTAATTCACATGACAAGGTGGCAAGGGTAATTTCATCTAAAGAAACCCATCTGTACAAGTTTGGTCACTGACCATAACTACTCAATTAACTACATAAAGTGTTTGATTAATTAAAAGCCTAATTAAAGTACTTGGATGAAAATCACTGAGGTCTGGTGGGGGGGGTGGGGCGGGGAACAAATAACATCACTACTAAATCTCCTACTTTGCTTCATTCATTCACACCCGCCCTTTTCGTCCCCCTCCATCACTTCCCCATGTGACACGAACACTCCCTCTCTCACACACAAACGCGCACTTTCTTTCTCGCTTACGCGCATGTGTATGTACATCTTCAGATCTTTCTCTGTGTTAACATGTTCATTTTAGTACACAAGACGAGAGAGAACAAAATGATAACCGAGACTCTTGGATTTCTTCTCTTCTAATGCACCTAAAGAAATGTGAAATCGCTCAAGTTTTGGAGCTTGCTGAAGTGAGATTCTGGCGAGAAAATCTGCAGGGGATGGAGATGAAGCCCTTTTTCTTCATTTCTCTCCTGGGTTTCTTCTTCATTCTTCTCCGCAGCTCCGGTGCAGTGGCTGTAACCCCACACCCCAAAGATTCTCTGAAGTCCATATTAGGTTTGTTTGTTTAGTGATTGCCTAATTTGTGCTTTTCATGGGCTGTAATGTAATTGGGTTTCGTGATTTGGATGGATTTTAATGGGTTTTGGAGGTTTTCGGAAATGGGTTTGGTAATTCAAGATTTGGTGTTTATTGTCATCATTGTTCTTGCCATTCTTGATATTATATCGTGCACATATTTATTTATGATTAATAAGTGTGATGACATAAGGAATAGCCTTTTATGGTGTGGTTCTATGACTGGTTGTGCTCTTTATGGTGCGAAAATGATTCTTGCATGGTGGGGATTACTCTAAATCAGGAACTTGGCAGTTTTAGAATTTTCTAAAAATATCATTTCTCATTTGTAATATATGTTGTGCTTCACACGTCTTATGTAATATGGGTAATACACGTAGATTATTATTATTGTCCATGATGTTACTGACCGTTCCTGAAATGGCGGGACTTAGATTTTTGCTGCAAAAGTGAACTTTTGTTTTGGTTGTTTCAGGAATTAGTTTTGCAGTTCAAGATTTGTTCTTCTTGTTTTAATTTGGTACTGGTGATGGAAATTGTGCAGGAGAAGAGAATTTAGGGGCGTGGAAGAAAGGAATCTTGAATTCTGCTGCTGAGGCACCCGGGCAAACACCGGCAAGCACGCTCGTATTAGCACAGAAGAGGACAAGAAGGCCGGACATTCTTTCCGGTTTTCGGCGCTATCGAGATGGATGGGACATTGCCAACAAGCACTACTGGGCTGTAAGTTTTACTGCTTTATCTCTCATGTTTTGTACTTTGATTTGTCATTGGGGCAATTAAAATTCGTTATTTGATGTACTCTACTTCTTTGGTCAAGACTTGTGAATTATTTGGAAAACCTGTCCTCTGTGCTGGATTGCCTTGTAGCTGAGAAACATTTTTTCTACTTCTCATGAAGTAGATATGCTTAATCTGTAATAAAGGAAATGCATCTGACTAGGTGTTGGACGAAAAAAGAAGGGGAAAGTAGGGAATGACCCCCTCCACTTTACACGTTGTGCGTTTTGCCCCCCTCCACTTCAAATTTAAACACTAAGCCCCCCCACAGTTTAAGAAAATGGGCACGGTTGACGGAAGCTGTTAAACTAAACAGCGCGTGGTCAACACATGCGCTGACTAAAGTTTTTTTTTTTTAAATGACAATTTTGCCCCTTCTCCTGGCTCTTCAATTTCAATGTCTTCCTCTTCACCTTTTACCACGGCACCACCGGAACGGCGTTGGCGCCGGCGTCAAAGTAGCCTTCAACTACCACCGATTACCGCGCCGCCGCAACAGCCCCGGTAAACTCCTGCTCGCCCTGGCAGACTCCCCGCCGCAACAGCCCCGGCGTCAAAGTAGCCTTTAGTGACGGACGCCGGAGCTCCGATCACCATCTCCACCACCGCACACCTGGGTCCCCATATGTCCGCCGCAGACTCCTGCTCGCCACCAATCGACCAACCACGCTACGACCACCAATCAATTGGTCCACCCACGGCCAACGTCGGAGCAGTCCCTCCACCAGGCACCCACACACGCCGCCGCACAACTACCATTCCTGTCACATGCTGTAGGCCACCAATCGGCCATCCAAAACCATACTGAATCCTAAACCCCAATTGATCATCAACATCAATCAGCACCGCCGATCTATCCGCTCTGCCTTTAACTCCATCAGCGTGGCCGCGCAACCAAACCCAATCTTCAAAACCCCAATAGATCATCAAACCCAATCACCTACACCGGCCACCCACGACTCCCAATCACCATCGCCGGTGACCATGACTCCCAAGCCCCGTCACCAGACACCCAACCGCCACCAATCACAATCACAACCACAACTACGGGGAAGGGGAAATGCAGAGAATGGGATGGGGAAATGAGTGAAGAACAGGTAGAAGAAGGGAACAGGTAGAAGAAGGGCACGGGTTTGGGCATGCTTCCCAAAAAATTGAAGGTTATATGAAAGGATAAAAAGGGTATTTTACAAAGATCTGTTACTGTCAATTAATTGTGCCCATTTTCTTAAACTGTGGGGGGGCTTAGTGTTTAAATTTGAAGTGGAGGGGGGCAAAACGCACAACGTGTAAAGTGGAGGGGGTCATTCTCTACTTTCCCCAAAAAAGAAGAGATTTATTTTTTATCTTTACTGATCAATCAGATGATTCTCACACTTGAGGAAAATGAGTCTCAAGCTATCAAAGTTAAGATGAAAACTTAGAAGAACAAGAAAGGCGGTTCATTGATATGCTTAAGGGATACAGAAGATTTTTGCGGAGAGTATGTGCAAATGTTTTTAGCTTTTCAATTACTAAGATAGATAGCGTCAGACTTACTTCCATTCAATCGTGATTTCTACTGTTATTCAATTTTTTTGTGCTATTATTAATTAGTTCAGTTGTGCATAAACTTTTGAAATGTGCAAAGAAGGCCATACTTTTTTTATGTTAGTATAGTATTTTGACCATTGCATTTGCAGTCTGTTGGGTTTACAGGTGCTACTGGTTTCATTGTTGCTGTTCTATGGTTTGTCTCCTTCGGCTTGGCTCTGTTGGTACATTATTGCTGTGGATGGAGAATAACAATTAAAGGCAAAAATTCAAACATTTCACAAAGAATATGCTTGATATTGCTTTTAGTCTTCACATGTGCCGCTGCGTAATAATCTGAACTCTAAACTCGCATCCACTGTTCTTTTGAAATTTTGAGAGTTCCATTCACTTTGACGTGTTATTTATTCTACAATTTTCAATGTTTCCTTGTTAGCTTGGTGATGTGACTTTCATTTCTCAGTGTTTTCTTTGAACTATATCTCATAAACTGAGAAGCTTCTGCTGTCTATGCTGTTTTGTACTTTTATTTACAAACTTGTTGCCTTTAAGCAAGTGAATTTTCTAAAGGCTTTTACATTTGCAAGTTTGATTTGTGTATACACTTGAGTATGGTCAGCTGAATATTGCACCTTCGGCTAAAGATTAGCAGTAGGAAATGCAGTATAAGTTGCACTCCCATTTATCATCATGGCTTCTGCCACATAATTTTCATTATCTTCCTGATGATTTTCTTATATTCTCATCTCGAAGCCCTTAAGATTTATGTGCAACTCTAAGCTCTTCCATGATATTTAATTCAGAGTTGCTACAATAAAACTTGTAAAAATCCTCTTCCAAAACGGGCCATGATCTACTTTATATTCACATTTACTGGAACCTAGAAAAAATATTGGTCTCTTAGGTGGAGGTGATGTCAATTATTTTAATAACTCATAATATCAAAAAACTGCTTGGCTTTATGGTTCGTGCACTTGGGTATCTGAACCAGAATTCTTAGGATATCAGAATTCGACTCGAGAAGTATTTTACATTTGGATGATGGTACTGGGATAAGCAACTATTATTCATCTAAATGAATTACACTTTTTTGTAGACTATGTGTCATGTTCATTACTAAACCGTGTAAGCCATGACTTTAAAGTTTAACAGACAGCATGGAGTAGCAAAGAGAGATCTCTATTCCCTGTCCTGGTATAAATGGCAAGAAGCTCTTCCTTGCTACCAATTATGGAGCTTCTTCTCGATGTAGAAAATCATGTCTCCTATTTGGTTACTTGGGTTTTTCACAAGTGCCATACACGTCTATCGATACATGCAACAGTGATTTTCTTTCTAGTGGTTATTTCACTTTCCTAGTTTCGGCCTAATGTCAAATAATATTCTTGTCACACAGGATTGGGTGCATTCTTCTTTCTGTAGGGCAAGATGAATTTCATGGGGAAGCACTCAATACTCTGAATTACGTTGTGAACCAGTCTGACTACACTGTGCAGACGCTGCAAAATGTCACAGAGTATATGTCACTTGCGAAGACTGTTAATGTTGCCCATGTTTTCCTTCCTTCAGATGTCAAAGATGATATTGACAAGTTGAATGCAGACTTAAATGCAGCAGCTGATACACTGAGGCAAAAGACAAATGAAAATTCAGCCAAAATAAGAAGAGTCTTCAATGCTGTGTACAGTCCTTGTAACTTAATGATACCATTAATCTTCCTCGATTTTCTGTGCGTCAGCATCCCCATGTTTATGTTCATAGATAAGTACGTTCCTTGCAGGCGATCAACATTAATAACTGTTGCTGCAGTGATGCTTCTCGTGTCTATTCTTGGTCTATGTATGTATTATTGCCAATATTACCTCGTCTATCTTTATTTTGCTCCTCCAATTATGTCATCCTTTTCGAACCATTAGTGATTCTGATTATAGTGTGTAATTTTTCAGTCATGTCTATCCTTGGGCACCAACATGCAATTCATATGTAAGTTCCCTTCTGGATTGACCAGTTGACGATGTCATAAGTACATAAGAACGATCTGTGTGTTTTTCATTTTCTAACTGGCCGCTATATTGATGCAGATTCATCATCAGTGGATGGCTTCTTGTAGCAGTTACATTCATTCTTTGTGGAGTATTTGTAATCCTCGACAAGTAAGACGTTGGATATAAATACATAGACACTCTTTAAGTTATTTGCTCACATGATAGAAATTTTAGAGACGGTAACCCCAGTTCGAAATTATCAGTATCTGCAATCTGTTAAATGTTATCTTTAGTTAGTATAGATGCGCATTGTCCTTTCTCAATACATTGCTGAACATGTCATTTTTGTTGTCAGACTTTCGTTTCCAAGCTGTATCTGGGCAATCGGTTCCTTTGTGCAGTCACTGTGTAGACCATGTAACATATCTCACCGTAGAGGATTCCCAGGATTATCTTGACTGTTACTTCTCCTTGCATCTTTTGTCACAATGTACTGTTTATGTGTTACAAGTAAATCTGAGACCTAGATGCTTTTTGTTGTAGTACGATGGAAAGATACTTCATGTGTTTTCAGTTGTCTTCTCAGCTGTGTGAAAACACTGGTTTAAGATAAGCGCTGACAGAGTTTAAATTGACTATGTTTCAGTGCAATTTCTGACACCTGTGTGTCCATGGGGGAATGGGTGGATAATCCCCATGCAGAAAGTGCCCTTAGCAACATCCTTCCATGCGTTGACCAGGCGACCACGAATCATACACTGATCAAGAGTAAACAAGTCGTTACCGATATTGCAAATATTGTCAACGGATTCATCGACACCTTTGCAAACTCTAATCCTCCACCTCAAGCCAATTCTAATTTCTTCAACCAGTCCGGCCCTCTGGTGCCGCATCTCTGTTATCCATATGACTTTCAGCTGCAAGATCGTCAGTGTTCTCCCCAAGAGGTTTCACTGGCAAATGCTTCTCTGGTACGTTGTTAAAAGTTATTATAGTTGGTGAACCTTGTTTGGAAAACGTACTAACGTTTTGTGCTCTGATTCACGAAAAGCCTTAGAAGTGGTAACAAGAAAATCACTTTGTGTCATGAACCTTCAACCACCTCTTTCTGTGAATTTTCAGGTTTGGCAAAATTATACTTGCACGGCTGCAGCATCTGGTTATTGCAGCGATGTTGGGAGGTTGACCCCAGACATGTATGGGCAATTGGTAGGGGCAGTTAACATAAGCTATGCTCTTGAACACTACGCCCCACCATTACTTAGCCTTCAGGATTGTAATTTTGTACGGGACACTTTCCGAAACATAACCTCAGATCACTGTCCTCCATTGGAGCAACATCTTCGAACGGTAAATGCAGGATTGGCCCTGATATCCGTAGGAGTCATGCTCAGTCTTGCTCTTTGGATGCTATATGCAAACCGCCCCCGAAGGGAGGAAGTGTTTGTGAAGCTTTCATCGCTAATATAAGGCAGGCGAAACGACAATAACGAAGACAACAACAATGGCGATTCATCTTTAAGAAGTGCAGCTCCATGCACTGAAGTCTAGATGATGTTTATGTATGTAGATATAAGGAAAGAGGTAGGTCGCAAGGGATGGGATTTTGATTTTATCCCTTGTCATCAGCCAAACTCAGAATGGGGCGAAGCACCATTTTGGGTTGTGGGCTGGTCTGCAGGTATAGTTAGATTGGAGTCTTCTATGTAAAACATCCTTCTGTTTTGTCTATTGGAATTCTGTTGCGGAGTTCTTTTTGCAAAATAAAGTATTGACTTCCAATTATTTGCGTCTTGATAGCAGGGCTTACGAAATGTGACACGCTTTCTGTAATGAAAAGGTGTGGCTTTAATAACATGGAAAGGAGCAACTGTTGGCCTAAGATGTATGAATTCCACCCTAATCTTTAATACGATTATATAGCGACATTTTTAAAGGTTATAGTGATAAGTAGAGTTTTGATGCTTTTAATCAGAGAGCGACATTTTTAAAGGTTATAGTGATAAGTGGAGTTTTGATGCTTTAATCATAGAGCGTAGCTACAAAATAGAAATTCTGAAAATTTGAGTCTTGTATTTCAATTATATCATAAATTCCCTACATTCTTAGTCAAAACGTTTGGCTGAGGAAATATATACTACGTAGATTGAGACACGCATCAAATTTTTTGGACTATTTATTCACTTATAGGGGTAAACACTATTTTTCTCCATTTTATTGTGCTCGGACTTAAGTTCTTGAGAGCTTAAGCCATGGACTTTTACCGAAGTAGATTGTTCTAACTTTAGCTCTTGATGTTTGTGTATAGTTGGACTTTGGGCCAAATCCTTAGTGATCATATTAGAGTCTTTTAAGAACCCTAGTTTATTGATAAACCGTAGTTGATCAAGTTTATCTGGGAGTACCAAGTGTCTTCCAAAAATTGAGAATTGTATTTCAATTATATCATAAACTCCCTAGATTCTTAGTCAAAACGTTTGGCTGAGGAAATGTATACCACGTAAATTGAGACACGCATCAATTTTTTTGAAGGACTCTTTATTTACTTATAGGGGTAAACACTATTTTTCTCCATTTTATTGTGCTCAGACTTAAGTTCTTGAGAGCTTAAGCCATGGACTTTTACCGAAGTAGATTGTTCTAACTTTAGCTCTTGAGAGTTGAGTCTTAGCATTTCATCCAAGCAAGTTATTCGGATTTGTCATTGGTCAGACAAATTATGGGATCTTGAGATCCTTAGAGTTATGCCCCATTTTAGTCTCTCTGAGAGAGGATGCAAAGTTGTGCATGCAAGTTGTTGCATATTCTTGTAACTAAGAGCCGGCAAGAATGTCGTTGCACTCTTGCTCCCCAAGGTTTTGAATTAATAAAGACTGGTTGGGTGATGAAGTCCCGCAAAATGCTTTGCCGTTTCACGGGCTAGATTTTGCTAAACATTATTGATAGATCTTGAGATCTATATTATCACCCTCGGGGATGTGCCCTTGAGGGTAAAGTTCTCATAAGGGGCTTTGAGGGCTGGATGGACCATAGAGTTCTCATAAGTTTCCTTGAGGGCTAGTGGAACATAAAGTTCTTGTAAGTGACCTTTGGGGCTAATGGAAAATAAAGTTCGTGTGAACGCCCTGTGGGCCTGCTGCAGTCTAAGTAATAAGTATTTGTTGTTGTGATCCTAACTGAGAAGGCACACTGCATTAAGCCCGTAAGATATATTGTTCCAAACCTATCTTGATTGCACCTAAGGGCCCAGTGGGGGTCCTATTTTGCACGACATGTTGGCACAAATATTCAATGCTTCCAATCAGTCAAACTTCTCACTTTTGTTATGTGACTTCGTCACGAAGAAATTCATTTTCGCGCGACTCCTCATCGCGCCTCGACCGTCGCATGCTGTATGTTGCCCGTCGGTGTGCCTTGGCACTTGCCCAAGGAAGTTGGCCTTGGCCTTCTTCCCCATGGGGTCGGCCTCGACCTCGGCCTTCCCCATGGGGTCAACCTCGGCCTTGGGGTTGGCCCCGGCCTTGGGGTTGGCCTTTGGCCTCCATACTTAACACCTTCACTTCTCTTCAAGGGACTATACATCGTCTGCGACCCTCGTCGTCCGTCGCCCGGACGTCACTCCGTGATCCCATCGCCCGGACGTCACTTCACGACCCCGTCGCCCATTGCCCGGATGTCATCTTCGCGACCCCATCACCCGTCGTCCGGACGTCGCCCGAGCGCCAACTTTGCGACCCCGGTCTCCCGCTAGCCGTCTCTGTGACCCCCATCGCCGGTGCCCGCGCACCAACTCCACGATGCTCGTCATCCGTCGCCGGTGTCCGGGCACCGCACTCCAACACTCTGTCGTGCCCATGCGTCAAGCCACTGATACAGTCGTGCCCCCTGGCTCCTTGTCACTCTATAGTTCCCCCAGCACCTCACTCACTCCGTCTCGCCGGTGCGCCATGCCACTAATTCAGCCGTGCCCTCAAGCTCTCTGTCATAATGCCCTGCCCCCCAGCATCATACGCACTTTATCGCACCCATGCTCCACAATCATGTTACATGCTCCCCAGGGGTCACACTCATTCGCCACACCATGCGCCCCCGCCATGGACGTGGAACATGCTTTGACCCACTCTCCGGAGTGTGCAGCATTCCGTGGGGATAGACCACTCCTCCGGGACACTATCTCTGCCAGGGAGCTTTTCAACTCCCCTTCCGCCAGGTAGACGGCTCCTCCGGAATGCTACCTTGATGCTTTTGAGTGCTTCGGCACAAAGACTCACCCGCGGGGATAGGCGACTCCTCCGGGACACTATCTCTGCCAGAGAGCTATTCAACTCCCCTTCCGCCAGGTAGACGGCTCTTCCAGAATGCTACCTCGGCCAATCGGGTAGACAACTCCTTCGGGATGCTACCTTGACGCACTTTGAGTGCTCTGACACAAGGACTTACCCGTAGGGATAGGCGACTCCTTCAAAACACTATCTTCGCCAGGGAGCTCTTCAACTCCCCCTCTGTCAGGTAGACGGCTCCTCCAGGATGCTACCTCGAGTCCTCCGAGTGCTCTGACACAAGGACTCACCCGTGGGATAGACTCACCCTCTAAGACACTATCTCCACCAGGGAGCTTTTTAACTCCCCTTCTGCAAGGTAGACAGCTCCTCCGAGATGCTACCTTGGCCGGCCAGGTAAACGGCTCATTCGGGATGCTACCTCGGCCTGCAGAATAGGCGACTCCTCCGAGACACTATCTCCGCTATGAAGCTTTTCAACTCCCTTCCGCCAGGTAAACGGCTCCTCCAGGATGCTACCTCAGACCGTCGCGTAGACGGTTCCTCCGGGATGCTACCTTGACGCGTTCTGAGTGCTCCGGCACAAGGACTCACCCGTGGGATAGGCGACTCCTCCGAGACACTATCTTCGCCAGAGTGTCTTCGTGACTGGCCTACGTGCTTCGGCCTGTGCTTGCATCGGCACCCCTATGGACTATGGCCCCGGGTCACTCCGAGACGGGAGCAGGTCTTCGAAGGGCATCGCTCCTAGTCCGCCTGGCAGTTGGGCGTCGGGTCTTCCCCACCACTGCCAGGCCTGTGGGACTCTGCAAGGGCTTGGATTGGTGGCTAGATCAAGGAGGTTCTCTGGCCACACCAACGCTGTGGGAGCCAGTCTTTCCAGACAGACAGAGCGACGCTGTGCGGGGCAGGCCGGGTGAATATGTAATTCGACAGTCTGTGGAACATCAGCATCTATGGACCCGTCGGTGATGTGTCACTCCCGGGGAGTGCCACGTGTCTCCTGATGACATCATTATCTCAACCTTTATAAATAGAGGACCTTAGAATTCATTTAGAGGACTGGATCTTCTGAAGAATTCCATATTTGACATTTTCACTTTCTTACTCTAAAATCTTAGAGAGAAACATACAGGACCCTGACTCTGGACCCAAGTATCGAACTGTGACTGTCGTGGTATATTCCCATCGTGCCATCGTCCTCGCCCTCGCCCTCGCAGCACTACCACCCTCAGGCTTTGTCTGGAAAGCCATTGGTCTCTGCCCTTGATCCATCCTTGTTGTGTCCTACATCATCATACTTGGCATCTGACTCAGACTGCATTCTTTGTGGCACCTCCACATCGACTACGAACCTACTTTCCATGGCATCATTTTGGCGACTCCGCTAGGGAGGTGAGCATCGCAGTGCAGTTTGTCCCTTGCCTGACACACCCAAGCAACCATGCCTGTGCAACGCAGGACTACCAGGGCTGCCAGCCAAAGCCTCAACGCTATCATCTAAGAGGAGCATCACTTCGAGGACCAATAGGAGACCAGCCACAACCAACTCCAAGCTCCCCCATGATGGATGCACCCAACGTAGCCGCGTTCATCAACTCCACAATCCAACACCTTACTCTTACCATCACTAAACTCTAAGACTCTCAATCTTCTCTCATGGCTGCCATCTTAGAAATGCAAAAATCAATCCAAGTCTTGACTTCACAATCACCGACTTCTCACGGCCTCAGAGCTCCCCGCCTTGTGCCCGCTGCTCACCCCGTATCATCTCAAGCTATATGGTTGGCTCTTCCTGCCCAGTTTCAGCCTTCAAAGCCTGGGCTAGTTCTGGACACTGCTCAGGTCCAGTGTCGCAACCACGGCTGCCTTGGACCCCCGGCCCTCGACAGTAGGACTCGAGGTACCACCGCCCGCAGCGCCATGCCTTACCCCTGCTCAAAGTGCTTTAGAGACTCACGACTTAATTGAGATGGAGCCTAACCCGAATATAACCAATCGATACCCAAACACAACTCGTCCCCCCAACATGCTTCAGTCGACCTTTCCTGTTTACCGGCCTATAGCAGCTGACACTACCCCTAAGCAAACCATGCCATAAGTTATTCCCCACCACCAACCCCTATCTACCATTGTCATCCCATCAATGCCTCAGGTTGCATCGTCTGGGGGCTCTGGTGTCAGGATCATCCCGATAGGACACAAACCCTCGCATGCTCCTTATGTCACCAAGCATGACCTTGATGCCATTCACCACCGTCTTAAGCAGTCATCCTTACTATACTCCCCCTATAAGCTGTCTAACCATGCTCCTTACTCTGGTATCCTCGCTACCAAACCATACCCTGTCAAGTACAAGCAACCAGCCTTCACCCTATTCAACGGCAAGCAAGGCAATGCCAGTGAACACATCACCCATTTTTTTGGCTCCTTAGAGTACTACGGGGAGGATGACACTTTGAAGCTCCAGGAATTTCACAAGTCCCTAACTGGCCTCACCTACTCTTAGTACCACCAGATCCCCGATGGTACTATCCATTCCTGGTCTGACATGGTTCAACTCTTCCTTGACAAGTTCCACTATGAAACAAAACGTGTAACCATCGTTGACATTGCCGAAATCTGCCAGAACCCCGGGGAAGACCTCAATGCCTATGTTACGCGATTTCATCACAAGTGCTTAAAGTACACTGACTTCAGCAAAGATAAGACCCTTGTACCCATTTGCATCAAGAACATGAAAGACACCTACAGGGTCTACCTTGAAAACCTCCAGCTTCAATCTTGGGGACATCTCAAAGAAGTTGCACGACGCACCTATGACTCGGTCGGCCTGTTAAAGACCCCAAAGCCCCATACTCAACTTGCCTTGGTCGTGACAGCAGAAGCAGCCAGTGACGACGACAACAACAGCAAGTGTCAATCCTAAGGAAGGGATGGGCGTCCTGACACGAGAGGGCAGCCGATGCCTGCTCCAGAAGACCTCGCCCATCCCAACTACTGCCCTATCATCGTAAGGTCGGTCACGGCCTCAAGTGGTGCAAGGGCCTCAAGTTTATCTTCGCTGACAAGATTGCGTCCAAAGAACTCAAACTCTAAGTGCGGAACATATGACCCACCCGAACAAGCCTTGCCCTGCCTTAGTGCATTTTCCATACTTGTAATTTTTTTATTCATTTTGCAAGTTTTCATGTACACCATCCCCATATATCAAGGCATGTTGCCTATCTTTGTTATCAATGAAGTCACATTTTCAGACTTAGAAACTTTTCAAGCTACTTTATTCTTGGACAAGTCCACTGACACTACTGTTGATGCCATCACTCACTCCCTTGGGGGCTTCACCCCTTCCCAGCACCTTCAGCCACTACAAGGAATAAGGCTTTTAGCGACGGGAAAATCCATTGCTAAAAGCCTTAAATTCTTAGCTAAAAGTTTTAGCGACGGAATTACCATCGCTAAAAGTTTCTCGTATAAAAGTCCGTTACTAAAAGTTTTGCGACGGAATTTTAAAATCCGTCGTCTAATATTGAACTTTTTGCGATGGATTTATTTATTAATTAGCAACAGAATATTCATTGCTAATTATATTTTATGTATTTTAATTAATTTATTTTTCTTGTGAAATTAACAATGGTATAAATGTTTTAGCGACGGAGAGCTCCGTCGCTAAATGAGATTTTTAATGACAGAATATTCCGTCGCTAAAATGCTTATAATTAAGTACACTTATTAAGTACACTTTTAGCGACAGAATTAATCCGTCGCTAAAAGTTAATTTTTTTAAATTATTATTTTTTATTTTTCTATTGCCCAGACCTATAATAAAAAATTCAATGCTCAACAACAACGCACAATCCCAATACACAAACAAATATATATAATCAATCATAAAAAATATTTATTATAAAAAAATTCATAATGTACAAGCTAGAAACCGGATACTGCCGGTTAGGGGAGGGGAGAAGAGTACAAAATGGGCGGGGGGACAAGCTGGGACTGGGCACGAGAAGGGGCTCATCATGGGTTGCTGAGTCTCGGATCTGGATCCTGCTAATCCGGGGCCAGCTCGGCATGTCCAGCAGGGGTGCCCTCCTGATCCTGCTCCCTAATCATCCTCAACACTACCGTATCAATGCACTGGATCTCCTCCTCGGCCAACGGACGCGGAGGAGCCAGTGTCTGTGGAGGGGCAACGAGGGGTGGGGATGATCCTATCACGGCATTGTAGTTGTGCTAGGTAGTCCGCGTATGCGGCCGTTCGGCTGATTGACAACCTCCGGTACATCCAACCATCGCTTCAATGCCCCGGTACTCGCACCGTACTAATGGACGCTAATGGCTGTCCGGAAGGCTGCTCGGAGCCCCTAAGGTGTTCATACGAGGCCTGCAAGAACAGTGATTTAAAGATATGTTAGTGCATTAATTAACGCAACAAACATTGAATAAAAAGACAAAAAATTAACTTAAACAAATTAACTTACATCGATCTGCCGGGCAATATCCGAAACATAGTTACCCGCCCGGTGCACCTCGTCCTTGTCCTTCTTCTGCACGTGCATTTGATTATAGCTAATTAGGGCTAATTAGGCTTAATTATGTAGGGCTAATTATTGTTAATGAGGAGTTATTTCGGATAATTATAGCTAATTCGGGTTGATTAGGAGTGATGTGCCGAATAGTGTTGATTAGTCCTAATTAGGGTTAATTAAGCTTAATTAGATTATGTTAGGTTTAATTATGACTAATTAGGCTATGTATAATCAATATGAGCGTAATTGGGTTCATTTGTCGTTAATCAGAGTTTAGTTAGGTTTTAGGGTATAGGGTTTATTTAATCTAATCACGGGCTGCTAAGATATGAGTAATTAGGGCTAATTAGGGTTTAATCTGGGCTTATTAGTATTAATTAGGGCTAATTTGGGGTAATTATCGCTAATTTGATTTTCATTAGGTTTTTAGGGTTAATTAAAACTAATAAGGCTCATTAGAGCTAATTAGGGTTAATTGGGTTAAAATATGGTTAATCAGGACTAATTATGGCTAATTATAGCCAGTGCTGGAGTCACGATGAGATTCCAGGGGGTGCATGTTAAAAATGTCGCGTTAACCTAATTAACCTAAATTCAATGCACAATCAACTATCTCAATTCCGACACCTCATATAGAGTGTCAATATGGTGTCCGATACGTGTCTGACACCTCCGGACACGTGTCCGAGTCCTCTGGACACGTGTCCAACACCTACCGACACCTTCGGACACGTGTCCGACGCATACCAACACGTGTCCGATGCCTCCGAACACATGTATGACGCCTCTGGACACGTGTCCAACACCTCCCGACACCCACCGACATGCACCTCCGGACACATCAGCATACATTGATTTATTTTTTAAATGCCAGACACCATCGATCAGACGTGGTGTCTGTGTCTGTGCTAACTAACAGGTATCTTAATCCAATTGGGTCCCATTCTCCGTTAACAATCTCAATTCTCAATTCTCAAATGCTCAATGCAACAAAAATTAATAAAAATTACACATTCAATACAATTGAGTCCCATCCTCCGTCAACAATTTCAATATCTAAAATGCTCAATGCATGTTTAACAATCTAAAATCATCAATTAACAACCTAAAATCATCAGTTATTAATCTCAATTACTTCAAACGCACAACTAATAACCTAAAATCATCAAATAACAACATAAAATCATCGATCAATAATCATAATTCTCAAATGCACAATTAACAACCTAAAATTATCAAACAAATGATCAATGTTCAAATGGAAAAAAATGATTCAAAATGCACATATCCGGTGCGCTTGAATTATTCTAATTTAAGGTTCGATTCGATTAGAGCAATTGATTTAGGGTTTAATTAGGGGATTTCATTAGTTCAATTTAGGGTTCGGTTGAATTGGGGCATTCAATTTAGGGTTCAATTAGGGGGTTCAATTAGTTCAATTTAAGGTTCGATTGGATTAGGACATTCAATTAAGGATTCAATTAGTGGTTCAATTAGTTCAATTTAGGGTTTTATTTAGCATTCGGTTAGGGGGTTCAGTAAGTTTAATTTATGGTTCGTTTTGATTAGGGCATTCAATTTATGATTCAATTAGGGTGTTCAATAAGTTCACTTTAGGGTTCGATTCAATAGGGCATTTAATTTAGGTTTAATTAGGGTTCAATTAGGAAGTTCTATTAGTCCAATTTAGCGTTCGGTTGAATTGGGGCATTCAATTTAGGGTTCAATTGAATTAGAGCATTCAATATAGGATTCAATTGGGGGTTCAATTAGTTTAATTTAGGGTTCGATTCGATTAGGGTATTCAATTTAGGGTTTAATTAGGGTTCAATTAGTTTAATTTAGGGTTCGATTTGATTAGGGCATTTAATAGGTGACACAATTAAATGGCTTAGCTATAGCATCAACCAATGAAGCCAATTAGAGCAAATTCCAATTAAGGCAAATTAGGGTTCCAATTAGTGAATTGGACTACGATCATTAGTGAATTGTGTTGAACTGGCATTTCATGCCATTAATTCAAATCTATATAAAGCATTTGCATCTTGGCTATCACATAATTAAAAGGGGCAGGCACATGCTGGTGCGGGGGTGTAGTACGGGGCTTGTTGAGAGCCCGGAGATTGTGGGTATCCATGGTGACTCAACCAAGATGAACCGTTCTATGAAGATTCTAGCCTATATTTTACTCTCGAAATTGTACCTCCCATGATCAGTACAATCTTAAAGTCTCTCCCCTCAAATCAATCTAGCAACTTCTGTCAAAATTTGCCTCGATCTCGTGATATCGCGATACCCAGTTAAGTTATGGACAATCTTGAACTGGAATGACAAATATGTTTGTTTACTTTAACAAGAAGTTGATTTTATAATGCAGGTGGAATGGTAATGTGAAAGGGTACGAGTCATTGACGAAAAATCCAAGCATTGACCTACTAAATTACATCCAAAATCATTTACATTTGAAATGCTCATGACCATGACTCTTTTGATCAAGAAGCGAAGCTTCATAGAAAGGAATGAAGCGAACTGATTTAGTGGACTTACTTTATAATAGATGGCGGCAGTGAAGGGCGGCAGCGTTGGTGGAATGCGGTGGTGGAAGTTAGGGTTTTCACGCAGCGGCAGTAGAGGGGGATCGCCGGAGGTCATCGTCTACGGGGAGTGCGGAGGTGGGTCAACGTGTAAGTGGAGTGCGGAGCTGAGAACGGCGGTCCAGCGGCGTGATTTCTAGAGAGGGAAACTAGGAGGGAAGAAGAAGCAGATCTGGGCGTTTTAATCGAGGACTTTTAGCGACGGAACTACTCCGTCGCTAAAAGTCCGTCGGTGAATGACGTGCTTTACTGACGGAATTTTTAGGGACAGAAAAATCCCGTTGCTTAAAATTTTTTATAAAACTCTCCCAAAAAACTAATTTTGTAAAAAAAATTTAGCGACGGCAATTCCGTCTCTAAAAAACCGCCCCAAAAAATATGTCGATAATTTTTTTTTCCAACGGAATGTTTCATCGGTAGTACTATTTAATGACGGAATATTTACCGACGGTTACTTCAGTCGATAAAAGTCTATTTACTGATGAAAAAGATTTCGTAGGTAAAAACCCGTCGCTAAAAGCGTATTTTCTTGTAGTGAACCCCGCATCCCATACGACTTAGTACATGGTGCACGGGAATGGCTCGAGCCACTCTACTAAGTCTTGACCCTGTCAGTTGACACTCCCCGGTCTCGCGACCGCCTCTACCAGGTATGCACGCAACACGCCTCACCAACCCTCCCCAGCATCTGTCACTCAGTCGGTCATCGATGCTAGCCCATCACCGTAAGTCCCCCATCCCGCTCATCTCAACCTCTCGTAGTTACGGTGGCATGACCACCCTTTATCAAAAGAAATTTGACACTTAGAAAAAATTCTTCATTTTTCGCAACCGGGTCACTACCCTCGGCAGCCTCCCTCGGCACCCTTGCCCGAACTCCATTCTCCCTTTGCTGGGACTTAGAAAAATTTTCAAAATTTTTTCTTCCATGTAGTCCTTCATCTCTCTTACCCTTTCCAACACTTAAAAAAAATTTCAACAAAATTTTTCACACCCTACTCCATATGTTCCTTTCCAACACTTAGACAAATTTTTCAATACTTAGAAAAATTTTCATCTCCTCCACATGCTCCCAACATTCACTCCCTCATCACATTCACCACTCTCTCTATCTTCATTCACTCTCCCCCTCACATTACCCAACACTACATTTTCTCTTTTCCATCACCACCTAAAACCCCATCACTTTTTCCCCACTTTTCATACTCTCTCTCTCTCTTTCTTTCTTATGGGATAATTATCACTCATCCCCCCAAACCCATTCTTCTATCGCTTTCCTTGGGGAAAAAAAATCAAATCAAATTCAAAATTCAAATAGTTTGGGCAGAACCATACCCGCGAGAACCCGCTCGACCCGTGTCCCGACCCGCTTGCCCTTCTCTCTCTGTCCACGCCCAATTACCTGACCCGACCACCCAACCTGACCCACTAAAACCCTAATCCTCCAAAAAACCCTAATCTTATCCATCTTTTTCTTGCACCGCCGCAGCCCCTATTGGTGCGCCGCCATTTCGGCCTCCTGCCTGCCACTCCCCGACCAGCGTCACCCCCTCACCGGCGACCACCTCCCCCCTCTCTCCTCCCTCGGCCTTGCACCGCACCACCCTGCCCCGCCCCTTTTTCTCCTTTTCTCTCTTATCCTCCTCCCCGACCCCCTAGACCTCGGCCCCATCCCCCATGTCCCCCTCAGCCTCGACCGTCCCCATCCCCTCTCCCTCTCTTCCATTCCCCCATCCCTCGCCCACCCGTGGAAACCACCCACCGCCCTCCTTTCCCCATTCTCTTTCCTCTTCTTCCCTCCATCCCCCTCGACCTGGTCCCCCTTCCTCCCCTCGCCCCTCCCCCTCAGCCTCGGCCGTTCCCCCTCCCTCTCTCTTCTTTCTCCATCTGCCCTTCAGCCTCGCACCGCCGTGGCATGCCCTCGTTTCCCCCTTCTCCCTCATCTTCTTCCCCATGCTGCCCCTATGACTAACTCCACCAAGGCCGAGGCCGACACCCACTGCACCATGTCGACCCCTCCTGCCCCGCTGAGGCTGACCCATCCCCTTCACCACAGCCAAACTTCGGCCACCATCAAGGCCACCCATTTTGGCCTTCCCCAAACCAAGGACACCACCTTCAACCACCACTTCATCTCTTCTTTCCCTTCACCTCACCCTCGGTCGTCACTACACCAAGGCTTACCGCCCAACCTTTTTCTTGCCAACATTCACCCAACAATCGAACACCAACACCATCACCCCCATCTTTATAATTTTTTTTGTGACACCCAACGTGCATCTCGCGCCCCCTACCCATCTCGTACTCTTCTACACTTAGAACTTTCTCTTACAATTTTGATCACGCCCCATGTCGTGATGACCCCCGACATCAACGTCCTTGGTAGGTGGTGCGCGAGGCAGCTCAAACCACCTACGTCTCTTTATTGTTCAAATGCCCAATACCATACCCCAACACCGTGACGCCCGTCGACCACCTCGACATTGCAACGCCCTAATCACGCCCGGTGCCCGTTATTGTACCGACATACCCAGGCTTTAGTAGGTGGTGCACGAGGTGGCTCGAGCCACTTACTCTTCACTTCGAGGTTTAATGACGATCGTCGCCAGTTGCCCGGGCACCGTCTCTGCGACCCTTGTCGCTCATCGCCTGGGCACCGTCTCTGCGACCCTTGTCACCCCGTCGCCCGGGCACCGTCCCTATAACCCCTATTGCCTGGGGCCCGGATGCCATCTCCGCGACACCTGTCACCCGCGTTGCCCAAGTTGCCAGCGTCGCCCGTCGCCCGTCACCCGAGCACTGTCTTAGTGATGCTCATCGCCCGTCATCCCGGCACTATCTCTGTAACCCCCGTCACCCACACACCAACTTTGCAACTGCGACCCTGTGCCTCATTGTCATTCCCTCATGTCAACACCAAAACAGTTAAAGGCTTCAGTAGATGGTGCGCGGGGTGGCTCGAGCCACCTACTCTTCACATTCATCATGTAATGACGATGTCAATGACTCTGTGGCCAAACAACATCAAAATCTTGCTAAGTGTTTATGTGTGCGGCGTCTGCTCGGGTTGTCCCTCCGCGCACATCACACGGAGTGGGCTTATGTTCCCAACCTATCTTGGTTGCACCTAAGGGCCCAGAGGGGGTCCTATTTTGCATGACACGTCGGCACAAATATTCATCATTTCTAACCGGTCAAACTTCTCACTTTTGTTATGTGACTTTGTCACCAAGAAATTTATTTTTGCGCCTCGACCGTCACGTATTATACGTCACCCGTCAGTGTGCCTCGGCACTTGCCTAAGGAAGTTGGCCTTGGCCTTCCCCCAAGGGTTGCCTTTGCCTTCCATACTTAACACCTTCACTTCTCTTTAAGAAACCATACATCATCCGCTACCATCGTCGTCTATCGCCCAGACGTCATTCCGTGACCTCGTGACCCATCGCCCAGACGTCATCTCTGTGACCCCCAGTCGCCCATGCCCGAGCGCCAACTCTGCAACCCTCGTTGCCCTCGTGACGTCTCCGTGACCCCCGTCACCGGCACTCGCACACCAACTCCATGATGCTCATCGTCCGTCGCCTAGGTGCCGTCTCCGCGACCCCCGTTGCCAGAGTCAGGGTGCCGTACTACAACACTCCATCATGCCCATGTGCCACGCCACTAATACAGTCGTGCCCCTTGGCTCCTTGTCACACTACAGTGCCCCCGGCACCTCACTCTCTCTGTCGCACCCGTGTGCCGCGCCACTGATACAGTCGTGTCCCCAAGATATCTATCACAATGTCGTGCCCCTAGCATCATACGCACTTCATCATGCCCATGTGCCATAATCATGTTACATGGCCCCCAGGCGTCACACGCATTCACCATACCATGCTTCCCGCCATGGACGGGAAACGTGCTTTAACCCAATCTTGGAGTGTGCATTATTCTGCGAGGATAGACAACTCCTCCGGGACATTATCTCTGCCAGGGAACTTTTCAACTCTCCTTCTAACAGGTAGATGGCTCTTCCGAGATGCAACCTCGGCCAGTTGGGTAGAAAGCTCCTCCGAGATGTTACCTTGACGTGCTCCGAGTGCTCCTGCATAAGAACTCACCCGTGGGGATAGGCGACTCCTCCGGGACACTATCTCCACCAAGGAGCTTTTGAACTCCCCTTCCACGAGATAGACGGCTCCTCTGGGATGCTACCTCGGCCAGTCGGGTAGACGACTCATCCGAGATACTACCTTGACGCGCTCCGAGTGCTCCGGCACAAGGACTCACCCGTGGGGATAGGCGACTCCTTCGGGACACTATCTCTGCCAGGAAGCTCTTTAACTCCCCTTCTGCCAAGTAGACGACTCTTCCGGAATGCTACCTCGGCCCGTCAAGTAGACGGCTCCTCCGGGATTCTACCTTGACGCATTCTGAATAGAAAAGCTCAGAGGCAATCCCTTTCTAAGGGAGTAGAAAAGCTCCGAGACAATCCGGCGTGTTAACTCAACCATACACGAGTCATGATCTTACTACGCATATGAAGGCTTTCTGTTATACGTGGTTGAAGCTTTCATGTTTCCTACGCACTCGAATAACATAGTGTATCTAAAATATATGATGTTTTTGGATGATCTTGAACAAGTAGATTCTTTTTCATGGGGTTCAATTATACTTCGCTATCTATATTGGGAGTTGCATAAAGCCACCAGAATGCATGCCAAGTCAATTGTCGGGTGCTTGTCTTTACTGCAGGTATGAATGTTAATTTTTTTTATTTATACATCTATACATCTTGAGTAGATATTACTCCATATTTGTAAACAATGATTCACTTTGCAGATTTTTGGTCTTATGAAAGACTACCGGTGGACTGTTCTCTTCCACGAGAAGATTCTACGACGATGTATTGCTAGTATGGGAGCATAATTACCCAGAGATGCCTAGTAGAAAAGAAGAATAGATCTCCTTCATCCCTTGGCGTTTTATCCATACACAAAAGTGATGTAGTGGTTAGACAAGTGGAATTGGAAATTGCCCATATCTTATGTATAAGAAGTTTGGATCTTGTTCCTTTCATGTATTTTGAGACGTGTGAGCACTAACTGTCGGATTGCTCAATGAGGCAATCCGGATGTTTGCAAGAAATACCCGAAGTTATTCAAGATATGCAACTGTTTAAGAAGGGAAAGCACATAATTTTGATGCTATAGATGTAATTATCTTTACTATGTGAGGAAATAGACCAATGGAGCACATGGCAAAAGACTTATGATGGTCTTGTGCTGCTCAAGAACCAGTGAGTAGCATTGAGGAATGTAGGGAATGGTTTCTTTGAATAGCATGAATGCAGATAGATTTCTCTTCACCATGTCACTCGAACATCTTATCAGTCACATGCAATATACAACTAATTTTGGGCGTTGAACATTTTTAAGTGCTTTGATTTTGCTATTATCTTTATGCAAGTTTTTTATTTTTTGCCTGCAATATTTTTAGGATTTCTATTTTTAATTCTTTTATGTAGTTGACTTGGGTTACTTTCTACTTAAGTTGTTGGAAGGGTTTGATTGGTTTACAGAGCGTGCCCCTGACAACGTTAGGAAGATGATTGAAAGAACAAGGCCGAAGTTCACAACTTTAACAGTGCTTAGCAGGATACCGTGGGGAGTCATCTTTTCACTTCCCGAGTGATGCCTACAGTACTCAGCCTAGAGTCAACAGACTCAAGAAACTCCTCAAGAGCATTGCAAACTCAACCTGGCAAAGGAAAATCAACCACCAAAGTACTAAGGCTGCATTAGCGACATTGGCTTCATAAGCATTTCTTTGGGTATGAGTCGAACGATAGTGAAGATTTTTTCATTGAGGACAAGACTGGTTTATACAACCTTTTAGACGAGAATGCCATACATTGGCTCCAGACAAGGATCTTAATTTTGTTATGGGCATCTATATAAACTTGCTTAGGGTTAAAGAGCAGCCTTATAATCCTCTAACCAGGATAAAGATTATTATTTTTTCCTCCCCTTTCATGCATATCTTGATGCATAACATGAAGACCGAGAGATGTCAAAAGGGTCGGGCCGCTGACGGGTCGGCCCGGCCCGGCCCGGCCCTAAGCATGAATAGTGCTGGCCCTAACCTGTAGGGCCTTGGGCCTGGGCTAGGGCCAGGCCTAATATTTTCCAAAAATGGCCCGGCCCGGCCCTTGGCCCGTTTCTGGCCCTTTTTCGGCCCTCTTTTAGGCCCTAGTTTGGCCCAGCCCTTTGGCCCTAAACCATTTTGAGTCATTTTTTTTCCTTTTCCCCTTCTTTCTCACACATCATTCTTTTTACACCTCATATTTTACTTTTTGGATATGCACATTTCTTTATATTTACTCATGTGAAAATATTATTTTTTTGCGAATAAAATTACTCTTTATTGCTAATCAATATTCTCAAATAGAGTAAACATAAAGCTCTAAGGCACTTCATTAGTCACAAGAACGATATTGAATGGTTTAGGGCCTATCAATTGTATTTATTTTGTGAATGAGTATTTTTTCAACACAAAAAAAAAAAGGGGCCTGGGCCGGCCCTAGGCCCGGCCCTAAAGTTAGGGCCTAGGGCTTGGGCCTGGATAGGGCCTCCATTTCCAAGATTTGGGCCCGGCCCGGTTTACAAGGCCCGAAGCCCAAAATGGCCCGGCCCTTTTTCTGGCCCGCTGGGCCGGGCTGGGCCGGCCCAAGCCTGACCCTTTTGACACCTCTATGAAGACCTTACGACCTTGAAAAAGAAGAGAAAGCAGAACAAGGGTGCTTCAGTACCATCAAATAACTTGCTTGGCATGATGGGGATGCAGAATCAACGTCATGCATTAGAGGCGAAAATGATATTCACACCTCATGTTCTTCGTATCAATTTTTCTTTATTTGTCGTGAATGTTAATACGAGAGCAGTCTGCATTTATGATAGTCTGAGGGAGGACGGTCAAGGTTAACTACTCAAGGACATGAACAAAGAATATAAATTAATGTAGCGGTTAGCGTACAACTTTATATGTAATTATTGCCTATTAATGTCGAAACAAACTTTATTTGCATATGCTCTATAGTATTCTTCAGTCGTTTCAAATGATTGAAAATTTCAGCATTTGTAAAGTGAATCAAAATCTTCACAAAATTATTTTTTGCAAATGCATCCATGTTTTATGATGAAGTCAACAGTGAATAAGTATAAATACTCAACAAGTGAAATGTAAGTAAAAATATGTTGTAAAAATGAGAAAAAAACTTATTATGTCATGTTGCTACTATGATTTCTCTCCTTCAAGCCAATCGCTGCAAATGTGTCTAGGTTTCAAAAAACTTGAAATATTGGAAGAGATTTTGAAGAATTTGATATTGTGGCTAGGTTTTGATGATCATAGTAAGTTAGGGTTTTAATGAACTTGGGATCGTGGTTAGGGATTTGTAGATTGTAGTGATGAATTTTTGATAGAAATTTTAGAAGATTGTGGTGATGGAAGTGATTAATTGTCTTGATGAATTTGGATGAGATAAGGTTGAAAGGGGGGGGGGGGGAGGGACAGAGATACTTGAAAATGAAATGTACAAAACGAAGGGTTAGTGGAACCTAAATCCCTTACGTCTAACCGCCTCTAAAAGTGGCTATTAACATCCTATATATAAGAGGGGCGGTTGGATGAGCTAAGGGATTTTAAGGATGCAAATGGTGTAATGTGGAAAGACTAAGGGCAAAACTGTCAAATTTGCTAACTGCCAAAACTGATACGGGCCCCTCACAATCACATGTGGATGGCTAAATTAGTGTTGAGAAAACTTTTTCAATGCTAGATGGTGGATTAGGCCCCTTTAAGTAAAATAATAATTACGCACAACAAAAGTTTATCATTACCTTCGTATCAAAATACAATTTGAGGTGGGAAGAAATCTTAGAGAGCCCTGTCTCTAACTGGTTATGTGATTTTCGACGAGATGACTTCACGAAAATCGAAAAGATTGAGAGGTCCTCCAAAGGAATCTCTCTCATGTGATAATGGGGGGTGAGATGGGGCAACAACAGCAAAGCAACATCAATGTAAGCACGGAATCATCGCCATTGGAAAACATTACAGTATTGCTGGGATCGGCAAAATTCGAAGATGTTAATGATATATGATTGGAGAAAAGTATTGAGCAATTGAAGCATAAAATTCAGGAAATGCAAAGAGAGAAACATGGATTTGCATAAGAAATTGGGGTTTATTACGTCACAATCCCAAGAACTGACAAACCTGAGGAAGGCGATTGATGAGGGTAGTTACACAGCATTGGTGGGAAGCATGAAAATTGCCATGTTTCACCACCAAGTCAGATTATTACAGACAATGTTGCAGACACGATGGCATCAGTAGGACCAAAGGTAATACCTATATCTTTTAAAATGTGGAACGCGAGTAAAAAAGAGGATTTTTCACCTTTATCTCCTACAACCAATGATACTATTAAGACTAGGGATTTTTTTTTGTTTGGGAAATCAAACAGAAAGCAGAGATCTCAATCAGAAATCATATGTAATGGCTGCTCGCCCAAATAAGGAATTCATACAGGAAAATCGGTTAGAATTTATCCTTACATAAGAAATTCAAAGAAAGAAAAGAGTGGAATATATCGAGGAGGATATAGCTGATGATATGGTAGCTTGGAAGAATGTAATTGTTGTCTATGTATTGGGAGCTAGACTTTCATTCCATGTAATGAAGGGATTTTTGGAAAACAGATGGAGGCAGTATGTTGATTTCTCTTTGAGTTTCCTTAAATCAGGAGTTTTCGTAATGAGATTTGAGTCTACACTAGCAAAACATCAAGTACTTGATAAGGGGAGGGGCCTTGGTTCTTTGATAACAAACTATTGATAATCAAACCTTGGACACCCTTGATGTCTTTAGAAAGTGAGGGAATGATATAATCTCTGTATGGATTAAACTTCCATAATTACCTTTGCAATTCTGGTCTAGCCAAATATAGAGCAGAACTGTAAGTGTTGTTGGGAAGCCTTTATTATGATAACTTCAAGAGAAATAAAGGCTTAGCTATGTTAGAGCTTGGATTGAAATAAATATTGATCATCAATTACCTGAGGTAATTCTACTTAAAAGACCCTATGATCTAATGATTAAACAAAAAATTAATGGACGTCTGTCAAATGCTCATTGGACACCGAGAAAGCACCTATTATAGAAAGCTTACAGTACAACGAGTTTGGAAGAAAAAGGAGGCTAAACTACGAGAGACTAATATCAAACATGGGATAGATTGTGAACCAATAGTAAATCAAATAAAAGGGACAAATTACTCCATCGAAAGACATTGCAAGCAAAGTACTAGCAAACAATAGATCTAGTGAAATTTTTTATGAGGAAAATGTGGAGAATGAAGCCTCTGGAAGTGCGCTCATAGAGCAAGCTCTGTAAAGGCAAGTCTCACAATCAGTGAGAAAAGAGCAGAATAACAACACTACTAGTAAAGGCAATGGCTTAAAATTCAGAAGATAAGAATTTCAAGCTAGAAAATCATAGGTTTCAATGGTGAAGCAAACTGATGTGAAGAAAATGCTAAAGCACAATAAAGTGGAGATCATGGGCCTGAAAATAAAGTGGAATCAAGACCGGTGTTTCACATATAGCCTCAATTATAAAGGAGTCTTAAGATTATGGGTTGGATAGAACATTAAAATCGTGAAATGGATGTTGTTATTTAGTCTTCTCAGCATATCACTGGAAAAGTTACTTCTATGGTGTTCGTTATGCCATATTATCTGACTTTTTTGTACGGTAATAATAAGGGTGAGAAAAAAAAAGGCATTATGGTCTCAGCTAAAAAATGATTGCCAGATTTATAGAGGCAAGCCCATGGACGGTGATCGGGGGATTTTCAATGTAGTGAGGTATGCAAATGAAAAACAAGGAGGACTAAGGATAAACAATAGAGATGTTAAGGAGTTTAATCAATGCATTGTGAAAACTCAGTTAGAGGGCACCAATACTACTGGTTTCTTCTATACATGGTGTAATAAAAGAGATGATGATTTGATTCTGTGCAGAATTGATAGAGCATTACAAAATTAGGAATGGATGGACAAATATCTGAACACATAAGTGGTTGCTCATTCCCGTGGTATATCTGACTGTTCCTGGTTGATTATTAAAATCTTACTGAACAAATCTGATGGTAAGAAGGCCTTCAAAAATTTCAATTTTTGGATGAGGCAAGTTTCGCTCATATATTGAAAACTATATGGGAAGAGGAGGTCAGTAGGGATGCTAGTCATAGGCTATGCACTAAATTGAAGAAGATGAAACCTAAGTTTAAAAATCGCAATAAAGAACACTATACTGACATTTTATGCTAGGATTACAGCAAAATTCCAGGAATTACTAGCACTTGAAGAAAGTTTCTTTATGCACCAGGATCAAAATCTTATTCAACAGGGAAAATTAGTGCATGGTCAATACTATGTTCTTGTGTAAGCCGAGGAAACCTTTTACTATCAAAAAGCAAGAGTGAAGGACGTGAAATTGGGGGACCATAATACTGTCTTCTTTCTTAAGAAAATGCAGGATCACATATTCCATCATAAAATATTGTCTATAGTAAATGAAGAAAAAGTTCACATCTCTAGGGCTAAGGAAGTACATCACGTGGCCGTTCAATACTTTACTAAATTCCTTGGCACCCATGTACCCTCTAACAACCACACAAAAGCTAGACTTGATGAAGTTATCAACATCATGGCCAGCACACATGATCAAACTATGCTTTCAGCACCTGTAGAAAAACTAAAAATTCATGATGCCATATTCTCCCTTAAACCAAATAAAGCACTTTGATGGTTATAGTATGAATTTTCCAGCAAAATAAGGAGACAACAAGCAGGAAGTGGTGGCTGCCATTAAGAAATTCTGTATCAAGAATAAGGGAATCAAGTTATTCAACAATACTGTTATAACCTTAATACCAAAGACAATCTGCCCAACAAGAATGAAGGACTTCAGATATATTGCATGCTCTAATGTGATATACAAAGGTATCTCCAAAATCTTTTCTGAAAGAATAAGAAGGTACTCCCAATCTGATCAACAAATGGCAATCAGCCTTTGTGGCTAACAAATTTATTGTAAACAATTTCTTATTGATGCAAGAGTAGGTTAAGAACTATCATAAAATTAAGGGAAGCCTAGATGTGTGATGAAGGTTGATCTTCATAAAGCCTATCATTTAGCGAGTTGGGATTTTTGAAAGCAATAATGGAGGGAAAGCAAAATTTTGGAAAATTTAGTCAATGAATAATGCAGTGTGTGAAAACTGCAAGATTTTCAATATCACTAAATGGATGTATGGATGGATACTTTAGCAATGGTAAAGGTTTGAGACGGGATACGCTTTATCTTTTAACTTATTTTTTCTGGTTATGGAAGCTTTTTCCAGTATAATGGACTACTATGCAGGCCAACCAAATTTTATGTTCCATCTTGCATGGAAAGAATTGTAGCTCAATCATCTATGATTTTCTGATGACCTATTCCTCATGGCCACAGCTGACCATCTGTCTTTGATGTTGATAAAAAAAGGCGCTTACTGAATTTGAACAACTTGTTGGATTATCTCCTAACTTGAACAAGAGTGCTATTTACTTGGCTGGGGTTGATGACAGTACAACATCTTTAGCGAATGTCATTGGGATCCTATTGTTGTGTTTCCTGTCACTTATCTTGGAGTGCCCCTAATCTCACCAAAATTGCAATATAGGGACTGCAAAGTTTTTTACTGAAAGATAGAAAAAAAAAGATATCTAGTTGGACTAATAGATACCTGTCATATGCATGAAGAATTTAAATTGCCAGATATGTTCTTCTCAATATGCAAATCTATTGGTGTACCATATTTATATTACCCAAAAAGCTTGTAAAGCAGACTGAAGGCAAAACTAGATCCTTTATTTGGCATGAATGGGATGTGAAGTGCAATAGGGCTAAAATTGCATGGAATGAGGCATATCTGCCTGAGAAGGAAGGGGTATTGGAATAAAAGATTGGAAGAATGGAAAAGAGCTGTTATTTACAAACATTTATGGGACTTAGCCCATAAGAAGGATACGTTATAGGTTAAGTGGTGCCACCCACCCACCCACCCACACACACACACACATATATATATATATATATATATATATATATATATATATATATATATATATATATATATATATATATATATATATCAGGTAGTTGAGTCAAGCATGGAGCCTTGAGAATTCTGTGCTAAAGCCTTGAAAGCTGGAAATGGAGGTAGTTTTAGGAAGTATATAAATGATGGATAGATAGAAGGGCATCAATGTGTGTAATTCTTTTGATTGCGTTTACTTTGAGCTTTTATGGAATATAAGGACTTTCACAAAAAAAAGGACGATTGTGCCACGTGTAAAATCCTTACATGTTTTCTTTGTTTTTCTTTATTTAGCAATAAAGCACCACAAACGAAACACCACCATCGTCAAATGCTTCAAAACCAAACCCAACAACCAGCACCTCCTCGTCCACACCCGCATAATCCACAACTTCAAACCCACCACTACCATATCAACCAATTATTCCATTACCCTCCCCATACATGACCACTTTTACCCCTCCATAACCTACCACTATAGCAGTCCAACTGATTCCATCACCCTTCCCTACCATCGTCACAACACCTGCCACCTTCACCCTCCACAACCTACCACTGCCACCATTATTAATTCCACTATTTTTATCCCTTCACCTGCTGCTCTTTCTCTTCTTCACCGACTAACCTCACAGTCTTCCATCATGCCGACGATTTGCTTCCTTTTTCTTAACATGTTTTAAGATACCATGCCATATTTACCCATGATACTAATGGTCTGGGGTGGTGATTGGGCAACCGTGAGATAAAAGGTGATGGGTTTGTTAGGTGGAAATGATGGTGGTGGTTTTGATAGGTTTGGTACTTGGAAATAATGTCGATTAGGGTTCTCAGTGAAGGTAGATGAGAGAGAGAGAGAGAGAGAGAGAGAGAGAGAGAGAGAGGATGGTGGTGGTTTTGATAGGTTTGGTACTTGGAAATAATGTGGATTAGGGTTCTCAGTGAAGGTATAGAAAGAGGGAGGAGGACGAAGAAAAATGGATCAGTAATGGGCCGCGGTGATTAGTTTATTGGTGGGGACAAAATAAGAAGAAAAGAAAAGACAAAAATGATGTAAAATAGCCTGGACAGATTTACCCCGGAGAAGTCGCGTTGCATACGATTTTAAGTCTAATTTGCTTTAGATTAGAAACGTCAAACGTGAGAGTTTTAAATGCCCAAATTGAAAAGTTAGGGTTTTCTAACAAAAGTAACAAACCTTTGGGGTTATTTGCAAAATTAGCCGAAAAAATAAATGGACGTTATGGTGATATGCCCATTTTCCGGCCAGAAACCCCACCCCTCACACTTTTCCACAACTGAACCCAGCTAAACATTTTACCAAACACTTTCAAAACCTTCCAAAAAAAAAAAAAGAAAAACGTTTCAGATTCTCCTCCTACCTCTGTAATACACATCTGTACCTGCATAATTCCACACACGCAGCGATCTTGTTCCACATGTCTTCACTTCTTATGCTCCTCAGCCTGCTTCTCACGAGCTCCGTTGCAGCGTCTTCTTCCCAGTCGTTTCCCGTTTCTGTTGGATCTCGATCAATCCTTAGAGCTATTGTCAACAACAATGGCGGCGATCGCCCGGATTTTGCGGTCGATCTGAACTCTACGAATTTCGATGCTGTCCTCAGGGAAACGCCGGTCACGTACGCCGTTGTCGAATTCTTCGCTCACTGGTCAGTGACGCTGCCCTAACATTGCGCTTGCACCCAACTCCATCTTTTTTTTTTGGATTTTACTTTTCGAATTCCTAGGGATTATTCGGGAACATGTAAGCGCTGCGGAACGATACTTATTTCGTCGTTTGTAACTGCTGTTTGAGTCCAATATCGTGTTTCTACTGCCTGCATATCTGCGTTTGATTGGCTATGTTAGTTGAGATCTTTACTAATACTAGTCTTGGAAAAGCTTTTTGTTTGTTGTACATTTCTGCTTAGGGGCCGATTGGGATTGATTCTTAAAAGTAGATTTTGTTTAATTAATCAGCTTTAATCCATTTTAAGTATAACAAAATAAAAGTTATTGAAGGTGTTTGGATAATAGGAATTAAAGTAGATTTAGTGTAGCAGAATTACCATATAGTGTATTCAAACTTAAATTGAGCATTTAATGTTGTTTATATGTAAGGATATCTTGGTAAATTACTTGGTCAAACCTAATTCTGTAAAACTGATTAAATTTAATCCAAGGAAATGAGGATTATGGATTTAATCAGTTTCGAGCACGTTGGAGCGGATTTTTTTTTTGCTAAACACTTTAAAACTGATTTAATCAGATTTGATCAATCTAGAATCAATCCCAAACACCCTCTTAGTGGGCTGTATGTGCAGTGTGCTTGCGAATGTATCTCTACGTAGGAGATGTTTCGATTAAATTAACGGAAAGCTTACGAGAAATTAACATGGTTACAATGACCCAATCGGGCAAATCGAAGAGCCCAATGGTGACTTTGATGCAAATCCAAGTCCAGTGACCGAAATGAAATTTGGTGTAAAGTTCAGTAGTCAACGTTAAATCGAGTAAGTTAAATTTTGTAATAGTAAGATTAACGAATAATTAGGAACAACTACCAAAGAGTCCCTAAAATATAAGCGTTTCGCAGTATCGTCTCTAGATTATTAATTTACCCAAGGTTGTTCCTATACTAACGTACTCCTAGCAGGTCCCTCCGTTTCACTTGGAACACTTACGTAACATTAGGAAGTTATTTGCTCCAATTAAAACCTTAAGGGTGTACTTGAGACTCCAATACAAACCTCAGGTGTTATTTGCAATTCAGCCAAGGTATAAATGGGTATAGAACTTATTTGACCGTTTTACCCCTCAATTTGAGGCATCGAATGGCCACTTCCTAGCGACAACTAACGAAGGGAACTGGTGGGAGCACTTATGATGCTAGTTTAGGGAATAATCTGGTTAAAATTATAGTTTGAAGACGATACGGGTGAAACACTTAGTGTACGGACGTTTTTTTTAGTTGTCCCCAATAATCACTAGGATAGGTTTTAAGCATGAATAAGAACTTCCTCAATCTATTTCTGATTGATTTTCACATAAGATTGATTTTAACGGGGTTTTCGTGATATGTCTGATTGCTAGATGTTTCTTACATTTGATTCCTAAGAATTGAGCGGTCGGAGTTCTTATTCATGCGCGGCACGGGGGTGTGGGGGGGGGGGGGTCTATAAGTTGTTTTCCAAGGCTCTATCTACCAGACATTGGCAGGTGATAGCCAGGGTAATGTAGAGTCCCAATTTGTATTTGCTTGCGGGGGGATTGCCCTTGATGTGGCTTTGGTGACTATTAAACGTGTAGTTTCTAGGTTGAGATTTGATACTTCAAGCTTTGTGCGTACTTTGGATGCTGTCAAGGTTTATCATTTGAACTCTAAAGTACACGGAGGGCGTGATTTGAAGTCTGTATCTATATGAGTAAGGGGGCTTTCCTAAAAAGCTCCTCCCCCTCCCCCCCCCCCCAAACCAAAAAATAAAAAACCCCCACAATTTTTAGGTATTTCTGAAGATTTTGCTAGTGATAGTGCAAACAAGGGCTTTCTGATAGGTTTCCGGTATTACTGCCGATGCATTTTCTTGTCCATCCCCTGATTTCAGATGCCAACAGTATATCAATATTAGAGAGACTTTCCGAGGGAGACTAACAGGATTCTTATTAAGACTTTGCCTGGGAAATGATAGTCGTCTGAGAACCTTCATTACTTGTAAGGTGAGGGAGGAGTTAGTCTTCTGAAGTGATTGGGAAATCTTATAGAATGAGTGTGTTAGGTTTCCAGTATTAACGCCAATGCATTTTCTTGTCCTTCACCTGATTTCAGATGCCAAAATTATATAAATATTGGATAGATTTTCTGAGGGAAGGTAACGGGACTCTTATTACCACTTGGCATGGGAAATGATAATTGTTTCAGCACCTTCATTACTTATGCAGTGAGGGACTTCTAAAGTGATTGGGAGGATATGGTCTTCTTAAGTGATTGGTAGATCTTATAGAAGGAGTTTGTGGATTTGCATGGGCTAGTGATGGAGAATTTGGAGTTGATGTGGGTGATGGACAGCTGGTGAGATTTGGCTGGATATTTGGTATGGGGCTGAGGAAAATCCTAGTAGAGCTTTTCCAGCTTACGCTTCTTCCATGATAGAGCAGTGAGAAAGAATCTTTGAATGGTGCCAGTTTCCACAAAACAGACACCCTGGAGGTTGGATGAGATATTTACTAGGAATCCTTGTATATAGCAATGGAAATCATGCTCGGTTTAAAGAATCTACTCTTTAAGGTGATATTATATTCTTTTTTCTGTCTACAAAGGGCCACATTAAAATTTCAAAGTCATCAATAAATAACAAAATATCACTCATCTCTTCTTCTGAAGTTCTTACACAGCATTATTGCTCTTGCAGGTGTCCAGCTTGCAGAAATTATAAGGTACTTACAGGCTTAATTTTCTATTTGCATATCCATTTTCTTATGAGTGGTTCGCAGTAGAGAAGTCATGTTTCCTTATTTTTATGATTTCTTGGACCAAATGTTGTAGCCCCATTATGAAAAGGTTGCAAGACTTTTCAATGGAGCTGATGCCGCTCACCCGGGGATAATATTGATGACGAGGGTAGACTGTGCATTGAAGGTATTGTTGCTATTCTTGGTCATACCTCTTGAAATCATGTGGTAATGTAGCATTATTTGTTAGGTTTCACTGTTGTTTATGCAACATCGTGTTGCTAATATACTGACACCCCATAAGATGATCGAATGTGAAGCATTATATTTTTATATATTTTGCAATAAAAATGAAACTAGAAGAACTGTAGCAGGATATTTTTTTTTTTTTTTCTTTAATGCTGTTAGTTATCACACTGGAAGAGAAGTTCCTCTTAAGCTGCTGTTTCTTAAACTATGACATTATACTGCCAACAAAACATGCACTTTGATTTTGTGGTGGGTGGTGGGGATTGAGAGAATAATTATTGAGGAAAAAGACCAAAAATGTCTTTGAAAGTAGTTTTTCAATCCAAAAACGCCGAGTATTCAGCACATCCAAAGAGTCCAAAACTTAAACTTTCAAAACCCCGATGGTTCAAGAATTGGATCATCATATTGTTTTCTGGCAACTTCAACGCTGATCTATCAAATCATGATAGCAATAGATATCATTTATTTCTTTTCAGTTCTCATTTTCCAAATTAGCAATTGTTTGCATGATGCTGCAATCTACTTGATATGGTTGTCAAATGTTCAACCCAGAGGGTTTTTTTTCTTTGTTTTGGGGGTGGTGAGGGGGGGGGGGGGAGGAGGAGGTGTGGAGGAGAGACACAAGCCCCAATAGGTGCAACCTTGTTATTATGGCACGATAACTGATGGGTAGGGTTTACATGGAGCGTTGTCAACTGGCTGTAGTAATATAAGGCCTTATTGGCATTCCATGTGTGCATTGATGACGAGTGGGAGGCTATTTTCCCAGCCACGGGCTTGGGTTATCAAACGGATCACATTGCAGCAATGAGATTGGAGGAGGGGGGTGGCCATGAAGGAGTTGCTGTAAAGCTTTCCCTGAGATGACAATTATTTGGCGCATCCTCATGCATCTTTCCCTACGATTTAGTATGATTTAAGGGTCCTTTTGTAGTCACAAAAACACATAAAGCTTAGCTTTGTCAAGCATTTCGAGTTTCTTTGCAGTGTTACGCTAAAATGTGATTTCTGGACATTTAATTGTAATGAATATGGGTTTGGACCATTTAAATTAATAATTATTTGCTGGATTTTTT
This sequence comes from Escallonia herrerae, assembly GCA_033070095.1. Lineage (NCBI taxonomy): Eukaryota > Viridiplantae > Streptophyta > Magnoliopsida > Escalloniales > Escalloniaceae > Escallonia > Escallonia herrerae. Next base: position 100,593 of record JAVXUP010000617.1, on the reverse strand, counting down.
TAGTATGAAAGTCTTTTTAATGTAATTTTTGGTACTTCTCCCTAAATATTGTTTTTGTCCTTAATTATACAGAACTGTTACTGAACTATATTTTGGAAACAATAACACGTTTTCACTTCTAAAAAGTTGACTTGAAGACTCAAAGATAGCAGCAGATAGTGATGAACTCTGTAATGTTGTAAATGGCAACTTGAATGGCTTAATCCAGTTTTTATACTGAACTAATTAACTATAGGTTCTGGATTTCTATTGAAGTTCAAAAGTAGTATTAAAAAGGTAAAAGATGTTTTCTTAATTCATTTGTGAAATAGAGAAGATCATTTTGACAATTTCTTTCATGGGCAGGAGTCAGGATCTATATACACCCACACACACACACTCACACACCCACACACTCACACACCCACACACACACACTCACACATATATATACATATACATGTATGTATACATATGTATATAATTGTATACATATGTATATAGTTTCTCAGTTTTAACCCTGCCTGTTTATTGAGTGTATATATTAATTTGTTGTAAGCTCTTGCTGTGTAGTTATAGTTTCACTGTTTGTTTCGTTTGCACTGTTCTGATCCTTATAATTTCATAGCTTACTGATCAGTCCTCTCTGTTTCACATGTATGGCAGCACAGATAAATACTAATCTCTGCGATAAGTTCTCTGTGGGTCACTACCCCATGCTCTTTTGGGGCCCACCTTCTAAATTTGTCTCTGCTAGTTGGGAACCTAAACAAGAGAAAAGTGAAATTCGTCCGATTGATGATGGACGGACAGCTGATCGCTTGCTCAGTTGGATTAATAAGCAAATGGGCAGGTATGAAACATGTCTATTAGTATGTGCTGCTGTATAAGTTTCCTTGAACTGAGACAATCTGATCTTTCAGTTTACATTTATCTTGTTTTAAAATTATGTATTACCACAATGTAAGGATAGATTCAGAAGGAAATTGATCTCCTTCTCGGTGAGAGAACTTGGTGGAGATCAATCATTGATCACCATGAGCACCGTGGATGCGTACGAGAACTGAAAAGCAAAGAGATAACAGAGGATTCTCCCAGATTGAAAAAGCTGACTTTTTGACCGTCAAGATGATTTCTGACGGATTTGGACCCTTCTGTGAAGTTGTAGCCCTTCTGTATGAGGGAATTATAGCTTTTTGAAGTTTGGTTTGTGCTTATTGCAGATACTCGGGGTTTAGGATTTGGAAGCAATTTTGGAGTTGGAGAGTTACGGGGTTGAAAAGCATATCATTCCTCTTTACCATCTGAGCCCAAGGTGTTCTTTTATGAAGCTGGAATGCTTAGAGGCTAAGAAAGCTGGTTCGGGGTAAGATACCACAATTAGGAAAACCCAAAAATTGTAAAAATGGGACTTGGCTGCCTCCTAGTATCGGCCGGTATAATAGAACGTCATATTTGGGAATGTTATAACATGCCGATTTATGCATGTACGGCAGCTACGAACTACTTGGTTAAAATAAACTTAATTTATGTCTCATCCGATGTCGGCTTAAGGTGCACTTTATATGATTGGAAAGGTCTAGAACTCTAGTTTTACACTGTTTTCAAGTTACTCAAAGGTATTAAGTAAATCCTAGAATCTCTGTAATCGGGCTGGGAAAGAAGAATAAAGAAAAAATTCCCCCACTCTAAAGAGCGGTATTTTGGGATATAAACACCATAAAATCCCTACGGACTGGTCTATCTCTGCTATTAGTTCCAACTCATCCATGTTAGAGATAGGGGATTGACAACTTAACTAGGCTGATGAATTCAAGGGTAAGGTCATGGTATATATACCATGTACACGGATAAATCTGGAAGACCTACATAGAGAACACATAATTATGTTAGGGTTAATTACTTCTAAAGTAAGGATAACATCAAATGTTATTTCTTATATGGAAAAGAATCAATTTGAGCAGTCTAGGATCCTCCTCCCGGTTTGATGATTCCATTAGAAGTCATATTTTAGACATTAGTGTAACCATGTCAGAATCGGCATGAGTTCGGTAAGGTTAATTATCTCAATCATTACTTAATGGAATTAAGCTCATGATATATCCTTAGAAAGCTAACTTAAAAGGCCTTTCCAACCATGTAAATTAAATGACGTAAGTAATAAAAGTCCGAAGTGGATTGATCCGTACACTCCCCTAACTGACTCTCATCAAGAATAAAATGCAAGCCAAGTGAAAAGTTTTATCACACGCCCCATAGATTCCTAGAATATGCCATGCACTGAAAGTCTGTCTAGGAGGAAAGGAGATTGATTAAATAGGGTATCGACAGCTAGCTCCTGGGTGGCTGAGTTTTCCCGCAGACAAAAATCACCGCAAAAGAAAACTGTAACTCTGACATGGAAATAACCGAAAGACTGGAATAGCGACAGGATAGATTGAACTACAAAGAGATTACTGGGATAGAGATTGGGATAACCGGAAAACAAGAACGGAGAGACTCAAATACAGGCAGGGATAATTGGATTAGGTTCAGGAAGAGCAAACCTTATAAGGAACACTTTGGGGTTCATATTAAAGAGACGAATTCATAAGTTTTCGACCTTGTTACTGTTCCATTCCAGATCTGCTTTCGAAACCCTATATCCTGACTTCCTGCATTCAACACAAGCTGTAACTTCAAGCAGTATTAATTTCCTCACACGACATCTAATTTAGGCAAATCTAGTGTCCAATTCGTGTATCTCTTTATGGGCTACAACTTCACGGAAAGGGTTCAAATCCCACCAGAAATCATCTTCGAGATTAAAAAGTCAATTTTCCAGTTTGCCAGAACATCTCGTTAATCTCTTCAGTTTTCGGTTCGCGTATCCATCCAAGGCGCCGACGGCGATCAGGCATTAATCTCTATCAAGTTCCAAAGGCACAAATTTCTACATATGGTAGTACACAATTTTGTCGTTAAAAGGTATTTTCTAAACTTTTACAATCACGTTATTAGGTTTTATTCTGTTTCAATTATTGGATATGCTATAGATGTAGTTGTGTCATAGAATTTGTTTGCTGGGATGATAAAATTTGCCTTGATCATATGTTTTACACTTGGCCATGATTTTTAATTCTTTTTGAAATATGATAATTGTTCTCCGTGATGCTAGATATCTATTGTTGGGATAAATTGTTTTTTCGTGGTTGTATTGCTTTGCCATGATAATTGCCTTGTCGTGATATATTGCTTTGCCATGATGTTTGCCTTGCCTTGATAATTATGCGATTATGTATGTTGAAACTCCCTTCCCCCAGGTTTTGTGCTTGATATTCAATCTTAGAGAATCTCTATTTTTTAAATCTAGATCTTCAATAAAGTTCTCCAAAAAGAGGTTAACCCACTTCATTCACCAAGCATATGATCTTCGCTTCGCCCTCCAACAGCCGAAGAACCGTCTTCTGACTGATGTCGGCACTGAGGCAGCCCAAGGGGCCTGCATGGGGCAGAAGCCTAACCGCGGGGTATACCGGGGTAGGAACTATTAGGAGCCGGTCACTGAGGTTGGTAAACTCAGGGTTCAGTTTCCTTTTTTTTCTATCAATTTTCCTAATCAAACTTTCTTTTCAACAAACCTTTTTCTGTTTTATCAAAAATAGTTTTCAAATCTATCATAATTAATCTTTTCACTGATTTAATCAAAACTCCCTGTTGCTAATCGTCAAAACCATGGCATATATTATTACTAGGTAAGTCGAGATGTCGACGACACCTTGACACCTTAACACCTTCCCGACATGTACATAATCCGCCATTAAAAAACGTAGGGTTCGCCAGCTAGTTTCCTGACTGTGCTTACAGAGTCACTTTTAGGTTTCCTTACTTCTTCAAATATGATCGCCACTCTTCCTTTGTTCTATTCATTCTTGCCTGCTGCGATTTTGGGCTTGGTTATCTCACTAATATTTCACGGATTCCATAAGCCCTTACTTTTTGTTGCGTCCAAAGCCCAATATGTAGCTCATAAGATAGGACGTTTAACTTAGGATCATAAAACTACATATTTCCAGCTTTAGTTGTTGATTTTCGATTACAGCTCATACAGCTTGGATGACGAGAAATATGAGAATGAGCATCTTCTTCAATCAGACCTCTCAGATCCTGGACAGGTCTTTTGAAAAATTTGCTGTGTTTTCTTTCACTAATTTGTACTAATCAAAACTCTCTTAATGATATAAGATTCTAACATTCCAAATTTCTGAATTGAGAAGATTGTGCGCGCTGTATATGATGTTGAGGAGGCAACATCCACTGCCTTCGACATCATTTTGGAGCACAAGGTAACATCAGTTCTTTTTTCCAATTGTTCGTTTGCATATCTTAGTCTTTTTTGTAGTTGGTCCACTCAATATATAGGTTATGCAGATGATCAACTCAGACACTCGAGCATCACTTATAAAATTTCTTCAACTTATGGTGGCTCATCACCCTTCTAGAAGGTTAGTACCAACCCTCCATATAAATGGTAATATACTGATTTGACTTTTTCATCCTTAACTCTGGGTTTTTTGTATTAGGTGCCGGAAGGGAACTGCAGACATACTCGTGAATTTTGATGATTCTTACCCATCTGATATCCTGTCAGCCAACAAAAAGGAACTTGCCATTGGTAGTGGAAAGAGTGGTTTGCAAAATTTCCAAATTTGCGGGAAAGAAGTTCCTCGTGGATATTGGGTGGGTACGCAATATATATATATATATATATATATATCCCAAAATAAACCTTGGATAGAAACTATTAATTACTAGGGACATGCAAACTAAATTGAAGAATAAACTGTAGAAGAGATTGTCAGGAAGCAAAAAAGCGCAGACTGAAGTACAACAAAGAATCCTATGTACTCCAGAAAGGGAACTATTAGCCAAACCAAAGTCATTTCTCTGGCTTGTTTTGTTCACAGAACGTATATGCACACACAATCAAGTCAATACGTGTGTTTGTGTGTGTGTGTGTGTACATCTAGTAGCAGTATGGCGCTTGTATGATGGACTTCTCTAGACCACTACCAAAATGAATGTGTAGTACAGTAGTAGAGTTCCTAGCATCTAGTAAAAAGTGTACCATGACATGTTGTGAACATTAGTTACTACAAGTTCACATAGTTATAGTATAACATGGATCATATAACAACAAAACGGAACATATTGACCAATGTCGCTAATGAACCAAAAGTAATGATTAAGTTGCTGAAAAATCACCTTCACCATACAAGGGTTAGTGGGAGATCACATTAATACTATATCGCTCTTGCTTGCATCTCTCTATATATTGGAACTTGGAATAACCCCAGAAGATCATACTTCGGAAAATAAATCTATGTACCACATGCATGACCCATGTCGATCAAGGTTTCCTGCAAAATGATGCAAGTGGTTGTGATATTTTACTTTATGATCTCCTTCTAACTCTTGTGAGGTGAAGGGTGACAGTCAAGCTACAAAATTTCAGAGGGTCCTTAATAGACGTGGAATAATTTAGAGAATTTCAGTTTCGTGATAGCTTTCAATTCTATGCATTATTATTTGCAGATTAGTTGGCACTGCCCTAATTCATTATCTATGATAGTTTAATTGTTGAATCCTCTTGCTCTTGGTTATAATTGTTAAAAGTGTCGAAACTTTTTTCCCCCCTTTGGTTCTTACAATTCTTTTATTAAATCAAATGAAGTCTGTTGGTGTTTGTATGCTTCACTTTAAATGTTCTCTACTTGTTTCAATCTGATAGATTTCTTCTGATGTAGTATGAAGTTTCCCCTATGAATTTTGTTGCAGATGTTTTGTCGTGGCAGCAAGAATGATACTAGGGGATTTAGGTAACTCCGTAATTTAAAATTTAACTATGCCTGTTAGTATTTTGTCATTTCTTCGTCGAACAGTGAGTTGTTTTCTTTAGCATATCCTAGGGTTCAGTAATGAAGCACTTGATAATGATTGGTACAAAATGCCTGTAATGTCACGACATGGAGAAGAGATCCTTGTATAACTGATTATCAATCTTAATAACTTAAAGAAAGCATATGCTTAACTGATATCACAAAGGCTAACCCTATTGTTGATTCAAATTGTCCCATCAATGAAAAAACAAAACAAAAAAATCATGTATCCAAATTTTGATGCAGCGGGATTGGGAAGAAATTAATTTGCATCTTCACCTGAACTTCCTACTATAAACCTAACAGAATTGGATGCCAGTAACTCCAGATTCCAAGTGAAAAATCGTTGGATTCTTTGTTTTTACTTGATTGCTTGCCTTTTGCACCCTAGAAGTGGCAGATGGTATATTGAAGAAGACATAATTTTAGAGTGGTTCTACAATTATTTGATGCAGTTGGGAAAAGCCCAAAGCTCAAGGATCTCTCGCTTCCTGAGCCCCATGCCTTGTCACACCAGCACAGCGAGTCCCTACCCAGTAAAAATGACCTAGTGGGCCACTTTGTCCAACATAACAGTGCTCCCGACATGAAGCACGGGTGCACCTAGAAGGGTGAAGCACCGGCACCGGGTGCGCGTCGGGTGCGGGTGCGGCATGGGTGCGTGCGTGTCGGGTGCGTGTCCAGTATTTTCTATTTATTTTTTTAATTTCCTAAATAGCGGGTGCGGCTCGGGTGCGGGTAGGATACGGATCGGGTGCGGATCCGATGCTTATGGGTGAAAAATACAATTCTCAAAAGAAGTTTTAGAAGTCAAAACACAAAAACATAAGTTGTTGGGTCAAATCCTAAATAATAAAAATCATACTAACCTAATAAATGGTAGATCGTTTATGGCTGGGGTTTGATCTGTGAGAAGGGCAGAGAGTAAGACTAATAGAGAGAGAGAGTGACGGCCGGCGACAACGGCAACCACCGGCGTCGATTGGAGCCACCCGCAACCACCGGCGACGATCAGACCACAAGCGACCTCCGCGAGGCCACTCCGCAGCAGATCACCCGCGACCTTGCGCACCGGTAGCAGATCACCCGCGACCTTGTGCACCGGTAGCAGCCCCTGTTCTTGCTTTTATTAGTTACAATTTGCTCTTCTTTTGTTTTGTGAAGCTAGTTGGGACAGTAGCAGATCCTTTTTAGGCCACATGGCACTCTATAATGACATGCAAGGCCACTAATTGTACACATGCAAGCCCACATGTGAGTGGGTCTAAGCATTTTCAGACCCAATGACTTTAATAGCTCCAGCTAGTCACAGTCACATGCAAGTATATAGCAGCTATAACAAATAACATTGCAATATATATATACTTTCTTAAAATTTAAATAATTCATATTTTGTTTAAAAAGTAAATATTAAGTATATATAATTTAAAATATATATATATAAAATTTGCAGTATCCCTGCCGCACCCGTATCCTAAAATTTTCAAAAAAGTCGTATCCGCGTATCCGCACCCGCACCGGTATCCGTGCTTCATGGGCTCCCGTATTAGTCTCCCATGCTGACTTTTGCTTTCTTACCCTTCGGCTTTTCGCAGCCCAAACAAACCGCCACCTCCGCGGCTTTTTGGGCAGTATGAACATATTTAAGTCATGTCATTCTAGAAGACCACAATAATTGGATATTAGGTTTTATGTTTCCCGGAATGCATATTCTGTTGAAACGCGGTTCGCAGCAGCTTTTGGGAGAGTTCAATGTGCTGTCATTCATCATTCTTATAGCTCATCACAAATGCCATTGCCGACCTTGTAGAAACAAATTTAAGGGCCAAAGGCTCCATCTGGTAAAATAGGTTGATACATTTGAGAAGCCATACAGTGTGTTTGCTTTCTGTAACAAAAGACAGGGTGAGAACATCGTATGTACCCCGTAACTCACATGGGCTTTCTCTCATGGTCGTTTACATGACAGCAGTGGTGTATGTGTAATAGATGGAAGCAGGAGGATGGTGGTTGACTGCTGAAACAATGACAATGCTATACGTGTTGATACTGATGAGGCAATGGATACGAATGTTTGTGATTGTGATGTATTGAGGGGAGTAAAAATATGACCATATTTGCAATGTTGTCCCACCACTTAAAAACAGTTATTCTACTTTCTGCGATGTTTCTTAATTTTGGGAAATTCCCTTATGCTTGATGGATTTAGGTTAGGACAATTAAATTGCAGGAATTAAGTGGTTATATGCAAGCTGAGCCTGGTAGAAGTACTCGTTTTCAGCAATAGATATTTTTTTGCAAATTTTCGTAAAAAGAATATGTCTACATCCACCTGTAGTTTAGTCATGTAGTTCCTTTTCTGACATTTTACTTAGTAGCAATAGCAATATATATCCTCCGTCCCTCGCTCTTATAGTTAGGACCTTGCGTTGAGATGCATCAACGCGGCACTTTTTAGTTGCATACCCTAATATTCTACTAGCCTGAACTCTAAGGCCCTTGATGCCTCTCACTCCCTCCATCAGTTCTCTCTTTTTGGTGGTCATTTTTATTTTCTTTGCAGGAATGTTTCTACTTTTTCTTGTTCTCTGTGGGATTTTTATTTTTTCTTTTTGTGGGTTTTTTTTGGTGGGGGGGGGGGGGGGGTGGTTCTATAATCCTTAGGTTAGCTTCCTAGCTACTATGGTATTGCAATTGTGGCAGGCAATCATCACGACTTCTGTGTCAGCACTTTTCTCTTAACTGTGCTCTCTTTCTTTTGAAGTTGTGGATTGTGGGTTCTGTTACATTCACTTTCTGTGAGAGTTGAGGATGGAGAGAGCCAGGCGACATTTACAGCTATGTGCGACTTTATACACTACTTCTTTGTTTGTGAGGAGTGTCGCCAACATTTCTACACGATGTGTTCGAGGTAAAAGCAACTGAAGGTTGTCTTTTAATCCTTGAAGGCTTTATCGTCTGACTCCCTGACCATCAAGATTCTGTTATGCAGTGTTTCTAGTCCATTCAGCAAATCTCGTGACTTTGTTCTCTGGTTGTGGAGTGCACACAATAAAGTCAATGAGAGACTAATGAAAGAAGAAGCAGCTCTCGGAACTGGTGATCCCAAATTCCCAAAGATAATTTGGCCTTCAAAGCAGCTCTGCCCTTCTTGCCATCTCACCCAAAGCCGTAAGAATGGTGGAGATAGTCAGAGTGATTGGGATCATGACGAGGTCTTCAAGTTCTTGGCTAGTTATTACGGGAAGATGCTCGTGACTCTGTCCAAGGACAAGGAGCTTCTTGAGGATGGTGGAGATGATAAAACACCCGCTGAAGATTTGGGAACTTCAACAAATCCACTTGTAGTACCGTTGGGGGCCGCTTTGGCGATTGCTGTTGCGAGCTGTGCTTTCGGAGCACTCGCTTGCTATTGGCGTTCTCAGCAGAAGAATCGGAAGTACTTACACCTACACTCTTTAAAGAACATTTAATTTATAGGGGGTAATTAGCCCTTCAAAATAGTCTAAGAGAGCAAACTGAGTAAAAATTTTTGGACTAGTAAAGTTACTAGGGAAGAGGAAGGAGAGAAAAGACCGAGGGAAGAATATGAATGTGGGAGATGGAGGGAGTTGTCTTTGGTAGGAGGTTGGTATTCTTATTTACTTTCTTCGACAAACATTTCAGGCCAAGGAGAAGCTGGAGCTGACATTTTTGAAGGACAGACCTATACATGGCAATTGACTGAGGTGCATAAACAAGTAAAAATCAAGCTTCGAATAGGAAACCAGATGACAGCCTTGTACTATATGTCCTCTATTACGATGTCTTCTTAGCTTTTCATTACCAACATGTAAGTTGTAAATATACAGATCTTTGTTCTGACTGTAATTTTTGAAGAGACCATAACCCTCCCTTCTTTTATTATGCTCATACTGCGGTAAATGAGACCGGTTCTGTTTGGGCGAGGCCATTTTTGCTGGATATTGATATGGAACCAAGCCTGTAACACGGCAGTGCAACTCAGTTGATGTAGTCGTAACTATTATGTTGAAGCCTTCAGCGACTCTCTGAAGATGTTTTGTTGCTAGAACTGATTGGCAACATTTTTTGACTAAAGCACGGCTGCTGTTACTGTAGAATATCTGGACTTGTTACTTCTTGATATTATGGATGACCAGTACATTCAAGACCAAGTGTTGCAACAGTAACACCTACTTATATAGCGAATTGTTATTTTTATTCACTTGTATGCCTTTTCACCTCCTTTTCCGTTGTCAGAAACTATAGGTGACAATTGATATTTGTTTAGATGAATGTTCAATTACTGCTACCATTTTCTTTTCATATGCTATTGTTCCAAATAAAAAGAACAGAAGTGCCACATTTGTCGGAGAACTTCCTGCAATCCTCCCAATGTTATCGAATATATGCGTTTCGACAAGGTGAATAGAAATAAAAATACATAATCGCATTTTCGTTCTCCTTTCTATGGTCAAAATTTGTGAAACAAATAAATAATAGTAAAAAAAAAAAGTTTGCCTGTTGTTGCAGCCCTTTTGGCTATTTTCCGACCCTCTTGAATCATTTCCACCGTGTTTCTCTATTTGCCCTGTACTTTTCTTCCCATTTTCCTCTCCCTCTGTTAAATTCCTACTTTGCCGAGCTACTTCTGTCCGCGTCAGATTGAATGACACTGCAAACTCGATCATTAGATGGTGGGATCGCCAGAGATCTATACGCGTAAAGCTTGGTAGCCATTCATGCATGAAGAAAGCGAATAAGCATTCATTTAGTTCCTGACAATGATGATGAATAGTTTTAACAACAAATAAGACGTAGACAAGAAAATAGGCGTGATAACCTTATCAGTTTACTCAAGAAAATAGGCGTAGACATGAGTAAACTGTTTACTCAAGAAGCTATCTTCTCATGCTTCTTACTAGCCTTATATCGAGTGCAAGCATAAACAGAACAAACTGACATATCTAGATTTTAGGCATTTGAATGCTTTGTAGTTCTAATATTCGTATATTAAGTGAAATATACACCTGACTGTACATGAATTTCCAAATGCGCGAAGTAAATACACATAAAACCTACACAATATGTGTACGAATACACGTATTTGGAATTTGAAGGGGTGCTTGTTTTCTGAGTTGATGATCTATCGACCACGGGGCATGCTTGTCAGCAAATTTCAAGTAAAACCACAACCTGACCTTCGTCCAGTTGGAACACCTCTTTCAAGTCCTCAAGAACCACGAGTACTGATAGTTGAATGCGAAGCAAACTTTTTCAAGTTCATACCATAAGGTCCCTGCCATTGCTGCAGCAAGACCAATCACTGAATATGGATGATGTGAGGCTGGTGTTGCAAGGAAGTAGTGCTATCTTCTTCATCAGGCAAATTGAGGGATACATTAGTAGCCTGCCAAATAGGTAAAGATTATAGATGTGGATGTTTCCCATACTGGAGAAAGTGATGAAAATGATAGTACCTGTTGATGTCGGCAATGGTGGATGGCAGCCACTGCTTTCAGTATGATATATATTGGCAGAATGATCCCTGACATTCGTATGAGTAACAGCTGATAGAAATTACACCAAGAGGTTAATATTCTGTAGGAAGAACAGCTGACCTTCAAACTAACAAAGGGTTAATTTTCCACTAGCAGTACCATTAACAGTGAAAGGGAATAATTCCCTGCTCCACTAGCAATAATGGGAAGAGTGTGACGTAGAATAAGAAGCACCATAAACTGCACATAAAAAGAACAGAGAGTTGAGAGACTTTCGTAACAGTTATGTCACTGGTTCGATTAGCTTCAGAAGCAAAGAACTTCCTGGAAATATAGGTCCACCACATTGGATTATCTAGCTCCAAATCTAGTCTTTAGCACATAATAAATATTCTCAAATCTGTGATACATAAATCTAATGTCTGACAATTTCTCATCCATTCAAATAAGTTTTGTTATTAACCGGGATAATGTTTAGTCACTTGGACCATCTTCTGGATCCATGTTTTCACTTCCACAGCGCTGTTGCCAAGTCCAGCGCTGGAGTTCCATAGAAGTATGTGGGGTTAGTTAAACCTACCAATGTATTTGTTCGTTTAAGAGGTACTTTATTTGCATGAATTACGCGGGTGTGAGGTTGGGGTTTGAGGGCCGGGGCGGGGGGATCCTTCGCCATTTTGTTGACGAAATTCAGGAGTAAAGCCTTTCGTTAAAAAACAAGAAGAAAAAACACAAGACGATATGCTTTCTTTCATGTAACCGCTCAGCACGATGTGCGTGCATGTTACACTAGAGCGAGCGAGCGAGCGAGCGAGAGTTAAGTCTCATCCCACGGAGGTCGAGCTTCAACTAATACGAAGGTAAGCTAAAAAAAGTTCTGTGTAAATTTCCGTTATCTTTGTTTACTTATTGCCTTTACATTATCCCTTATATCAAGAATATATGCACATAATTCAACTTTACATCATTTGATTGATGGTGATTGGTGAATCATTAAGAGCACACCTAACTATGTAAGGACAGTTCGTAAAGAGAATGTAGTATAAAGTTAGCATCTCTTCTTAACAACCTCTACTTAAGATACCGATAATAAAACGAAACTGACTTAATAGCTTTGTATATCACCCTTGCCCAAGTCTCAATCTCACCCTGCCCATTTCCTGTTCCCCACATTATTTTGATGTACACTTGTACTGCACCTGTGAAGAGATCCTACCAAAGCACGTTCTTCAAAAAAAATTATGATGTAAATGTGAGCTTTTTCTGGAATATTATGGTTCGTTAAAGACTTCTTATGCACTAGTTACCTTCAATCTTGAAGCTTATAAGAAGAGGTTTTTGAATTGCCAAAGAACTTCAGCATTTTTTTTTTCTCTTTTTTGTCTACCTCAATTTTTGCTCAACAGAATTTCTGGATGTTGTCCAAGACACTAGCATGGGTTGGAGGGAGGGAGGGAGGGAGGTCTTACAAGAACAGCCACTGAACGGCAACACAGTAAGCTTCGTGATGTAGAATCTGCATACTCATCATAGTCAGGACGAAGGAAATTACTGTCAGTTGAAACCATGGCTATGATGCGAGGATGATGAAATTCCCTTCTTGATACCCAATTTCTCCTGATCAAACATCATGGGAGCACAATTCTTAAGTGTTCTACCGACAAGAAAGATAAAAAGTTGCAACACACGGAAACAGCATGATATTGTTGTGGAAAAGATTGAAAGACCTCAAATTCATTGGAATGCCGCCAATGTGAAGCAAAGGAGGGGGTGCTGTGTAACCTGGCTTGAATTGCTGCACTTTCACATTTCATGTAAATGAATAGGCAGAGCACAGACAGATACATAATTAAAGTAATCATATAGAGCTGCCGTATGAGCGAAACAAAGTTGACATTAAATTCGTAACAATCAGCATTATTAACAAAAACAGCAAAACAAAAAAACGAAGAAGAAAAAGATAGAATGGTAAGATCAAAAGATAATTGAAAAGAATGGAAAAAGTTAACAGATAATTGACAGGACAGTACCATACCTGGTGGCATATCTCACACAATGTGTCTCCCTTCTCATCACACCACCTTTGCACGCATCGGCGATGGGCATACTACAAAAGCAAAGCAGTCATTTAACCCAACAAATCAGAAAACGTGATTCTAAGATAGATGCGATTCGAACAAGTAAAAGGAAGGGAAAAAAATTAATCATAATTTGGGTAGTGCCGAGGCGCCAACCAGAAAGAAGCAAAGAGGCATCCCAAAGATAGCTTAAAACAAAAAGATATGAAGAACCTAACCGAACTATGATCACATGCAACAAAAAAGCTCTACCACTACATTTGGCAAGTAGAGAATTATGGTTCATGAGTTAACTAAACAAAGAATCTTGGAAATATAAGAGTGCAATATTCCAAAGAATGCAACCTTTGAGCGAGTAGCATAGATTCAGCAGGACGGTATAAAATATGGCACGAGAAGCTCCCATTGGAGCAATGTAGAACAATTTCAGGTAGGATTTATGGCCCAACACAAAGAACTGATTTAGATAACCTTTTTCAGGGAATAAATCCAACATGAATCCAGAGTTCATGACGGAACTATGTCATACGGAATCACTAAGAACCTAGGGTAGGACACTAGGACCTAAACTGCCTAAGATGACGATGAAACCATAAGAAGTGAGCCAAAAAACTGAAAAGACCTAGAGGAATCAGATAAGTAATGCAGGCTCATGGTCGTGATTATAATAGACATATTATGGGAGCACAAAAATCATGTGAGGCCCAAAAATGCCAAATTACAAAATTTCAGAAATAGAAGGCTCTAAATTTTGGTAAATAACTGAACACTGTCCGGTACTCTCAGTCATTCAAAACTAGGTATCACTTCGTTGAACAAGAGAAAGACGTGCTCCTAAAATCTGCTGAGCGAAGTCTGCTAAACCTAAGAATGGAGGCTTCAAAACGTAGGTATGCACTCCGCTCCACGTGAAGTTAACTTAAAATCTATATTGGATAGTACGCAAAATTTCCCACTACTATTTTTCATCTTTACGGGGACAAGAGACAATAATGTCAGTTTATTCCTCAAGCGCAGTTCAGCCTAAGGAATCTGTTTATATGAGCAACACCTTATGCAACAATTAAAGCTTGGAAACACCAATCTATCTAGTCATTAGTTTAGGTGGATCAGTAGCACTTACAAGGCATATAAAACAGGAAGTGGATATGAGACAATGCAACTTGAAAAGTGTGGATCTCTATCAGCTACCAATTGGTATCTCTAGTGCTACAATGTGCAATGTTTATCTGACATAATCCTGCTGGCCTCAAAAGGATTAAATTTTGTCAAACAGTATGTCGCGGATCGAGGACAGCTAGGGAAGATTCTAGACGCGGTATATCGAGGGGGGCCAGACTTGCATATACAAAATCGTGACCAATACAAGGACATATTATTTGGAGTTTAATGTGTGGGGTTTTAAGTGCCTTATACGTGAATAAATACTTCTAGGCGTTGTTGACAGTGCCTTAGGCTGTGGAAATTAGTTACCACTGCAATTGCAGCAAAAGCTCAAGTTTGGTGTTTTTTATTATATTCTGAGCATAGAAGATATAACAGGAATTTTCCTTCCAACCGCTGTATAAACTTCAATAGCCAACTGGTCAAACACTCTGCCAATTAAGTACAGCCCAGTTTGCACCGACAATGATTCTACATACAGTGCTTGTGCCAAATTAACCACAACATCTAACATGCAAATTATGAAGTCGCATGCTATTCAATGTGACTTGCCTAATTTCAAAGAAACAATATACTAGAAAACTATTCAATCCGGTCGAGTCAATAGAGCTTTTGGATTCACGAAATCAACACAATACTAGAAAACTGTAGTCCCAATTAGTTGGGGTCAGAAACACGAACCCTTTAGATTCTCAATATCATGGCACAAGAATCAAGAGAAACAGAAAATTTCTCGGATTCTACAAGAGTAGAGTTACTAAGCCCAAAGAGATTATCATGCAAATTTTCTGTTTGAGAAGCAACAATTGAGAGCCAACCAACCTTCAAGCTGCCACAGCAAGAGCAAGGTGCTTCCATTTTCGAATCCTCGTCCTCATCCTGACATATCCTGCACTCCACCATTTTCCTTGGAGACGAACTATCCTCAAAATCTGAATGGGAAGAGCAATCATGACTTGAGTTGCCATCATTTTCTGCGGGTGTCAATTGGTGTGACGGCTTTCCCCTTTCAATTGCAGCCTCCAAAGTGGATTCAGTAAGCAAGCGGTCAACCAGCAGAACAAAGTGATCTCCCATGTTTCAATAATAACCCAACAACTGAATTTGCAGGCAGTACTCGTATGCAATAAATCCAAATCCACAAGCACACAACCACTAGAACTACCACCAGCTCCTTCTTCACCACAACTGCCGAAAATCAAAAACCAATATAATTTAGACAAGAAAAGAAATGTAGAATAGGAACAAAGCAAAACGAAAATTAAACCTGTCATCAATAGTAGCAAAACAGGAAAGTAGACCTTCAGAGTGCTACCTATGTAAGAGGTGAACTAAACGACTGAACAAGAAAAATAAGAGTGATACATTAATTACCTTGAATAACACAAACGAACATATAAGCACGATAGTAGCTTAATCCAAGAACCACAATGAACAAAGAAAAAGTACAAAGCAAACAAAGGGCTTGAATAAGGAGGGAAAAGGGGATGAATCAAACTTGAACAAAAGTAAGTACTTTTACTTTTCATCAAAAAAAAAAAAGAGAGAAAAACAAAACAAAACAAAAAGAAGCTTTTTATGCTGAAATATGCAAAGCAGACCAACAAACAAACTCTAAACAGAGATAACAAAACCTCAATTCGTTAAATCATCTCCAAAAATATTAAATACCAACAAAAGCAAAAAACAGAAAGTACCCAGCAAATAAATATACAAGAGGAAATGAAACAAACCCAGATGGCAAAGGGCGTGCTTTAACCAATTCAAGGCTGTAAGATAACAAGTAACAAGATAAAGTGGGACATTTAAGGGAGTATATACTGTTGGCATGGGAGAGTAGTAAGAGAAGGAAAGAGAGACTTACAAGAAGGGGATCCCAAATCTTGAAGCTAAGAAAGGTTCCCGTCTCTCTCTCTCTCTCTCTCTCTCTCTCTGTTATCTCTGCGTAGTTGTGGGTTTTCTTTGTGAGAAATTTCTGTTATGGAATGAAGCAAGAGATTGAGTGTCTTCGTTGTCAGCACTCAGATTTTCATTGCAAAAGCCTTTTCAAACACAAAACGCACCCATAAATAGTCTCTTTCGAGCCCCCTAAACATGTCACCGTTCTTTATTGTGCACAGTATTTTATGGACACACACGCGAGGAATGAGCTAACATCAAAGTTTCCGGTGTGTCTCGACCGGGACAGAAACGAGAGCGTCAAAACGGTGAAGTTAACTTCTCTAGTACTAGTAGTAGTGCAAAGTGCAGAAAAAAGGCAAAAACATAAGCGAAAACTCAAATTAAGAGAGGAGACATTAATGTCCAAACATAACTCTTCGTGTAAAAGTAATCCAATGACGTGTTACAACACGGTTACAGTAAACACCTGAGGTCTAGGAAAGAAATTGTTCTTGCATCGCTCTACAACTATTTAACGAAGCATATCATTAGTAATCGTTAGATATAACACTTTTGACGATAAATTTTAACAACACTTCTAATAATACAAATTGTATAGTAGAACTGTAACTTCTTGCTAGATGTACATTGTTAATACGGTTCTATTCAAATGAAAAAAGAAAAGAAAAACCCGTCATCAAATAATGCGGAAAACTTTATAGTATAGGAGGCCGACATGCCGCAGACCAAATGTGGAATAAGGAATTGCTAAAAATGTACAATCTTAGTACCAATCAAAATTGGGAGGTAACGTTACATATATGAAACCACTCTATAAATCGACAGACAAGCAATATCTCTCATGGTTTTCCTTAACGAACATATAGTCTTCTTACATGAAAGAGACCATCAATTGCTAAAAATCTACTTTAATGGCAAAGGGCATATATAGTAACCACAAAAATTTAGCCACATAGGCTACATTTACTTACAAGTTCAAAGCATCTTTATTGTAACAGGTTTAGTGACAAAAACTTATCACTTAGAGTCATTTGGCATTGTTGCTAATTTATAATGACAGTTTTTTGTTGTTGAAATGTATCTAGCAACAATTTTAAAAGAAAAACTGTCTTTTACTTTTGGTGTTTTGCTGGTTTCACGATTAGCTTCCATCTATTATATGTGGCGCTGACAAAGTTGAAAGTCTTTAGCAGTAGATTTGGTGTTTTAAAAAAGCAAATGATGTGATGCTTTAAACTTGTTTGTAATATTAGTGTCAAGCAGATAACACTGTTAGGTCGATTCCCTGACAGTTTAAGTTTGTAAAACAACTGGTAACTTAATATGGTATCAAGAGCACGATGATTTTTGTTGTGAGAGTCCCCTCTAACTGCTTTCGCATTGAGGCGGATGCCCTCACGCCGTTCGCCTGGCCACACATATGGGTTTCTTTATTATTTTTTTTTGTTCTTGCTTATCTAGGTGCAATAAGCTATGATCTGAACTTCTTACGTTCCTGGTTTGGTCTAACCAATTACTCGACATCTTCATTCGATCATTAACAAAAATTCAAGTCCAAAAATATTTTTGCCAACTATGTTTCTCTACTTTTTTGCTATTCTTCTACTAAAGCGTATGTAATCTTTCATACTTATGGATTGTGACTGTTAAGTTACAGTTGCTCTAAAAGTTCAAGCTGTTAGAGAATAGACTTAATAATGTTATCATCCATAACCCTGATTGCACCTGCAGAACTTCTACCAAGCCCACATAAACCGAGTGCAAATTGCACTAATTATAAAACGGACCAACTATGCAAGTAGTAAGAATTGAACCCAAGACCTTGCCAGCGAGACTTCTGATACAATATAAAAAACATATAACATGATTTGATTCATATTAATGTTTGTTGAGTACAGGTACCCGTGGAGAGGATAATTCAAATCTAGCAATATTCAACCTAATAATATTATTTCTAAAGATAACTGATTACTTCTTAACTAAAAATTACACTTAATAATTCTAGATCGATCTAACATTACGTGACATTTAGTACAAGGAAAAAGCAAAAAAAAAAGTATTTTGTCCTCATAAGATAACATAAGACTTTTTGGAATACTCTTTGTTTCAAGACGACAAAGTTTGGAGTTCCATTTTTCTAAGCAACACATTGTTTGTAAGTCAGCTAAGTATATCTATGGCGGATAAGCAAGAGGTCATCTCCTTTGTCATTTGTGTTTTTCTTGTTTGAGGGTAATACATTTGAGATATGGTTATCACATCATCTTATGGTGGCTTGGATAGAGGCCCCAAAAAATGGGGACACCTCTGCTTAATTGAAAGGGATTGACAGGTCTAAGTGTCCACATTATGAAACCAAATCCATTGCCCTATGTTTTCTCTAATTTTTTTTTTAATTTTTGGTTTAAAATATTTGCCTCGATGTGAAAGAGAAGTCAAATTTGTTTAATTATGTTTAATGCAATGATTTAGTCCCTTGTTCAGAAATACCTTACCTCTCGTGAGACTCAAAACTTGCACTAGGAAGGTACATTAGACTGTAATTTGTATTCACTAGAGGTATCGTGGCTCATTGGTCAACTTGACTGAACTCTTGAGTTCAATAAAATAAGTGTTAGATCATTTGCGCATGAAATCTTATTATTTGGGAGAGAGTGCACGTTTCACATTAATGCAATTTTGGCTCAAATCACCTTTATCTATCTAATTTGTGCTCAATTTACTTATTGACAAGTTGAAGTCCAATTTTTTTGGAAGCTTATCACTCTCTTAGGGCTAACACATGACTTCACTCTTTTTTTCCACTAAGGCAGCCTCATCATCTTAGTTTCTCTCTACACAGCCACCCCCCCCCCCCCCCCCCTCCTCCCCAAAAAAAAAAAAATCCCAAAGAGCACCACCACGGTCGGTACCAAACCACCACTCCTAACATCTTGCACCATCACATTACTGCTGGCAACACCCCTCATCGCCCACTCTGTATCCATCAAATCATTAGTGCCACCACTATCACCAAACACACCAAAAAGCCACTCTTTCCCCTTTCCCGGCCACCACTCTCCTTTTATATCGTCCCTCTATCGCTACTTGATCCATCATACGAAAAAAGGCCACGACGGTCCCCCTCTGGCATCAAGCAATACACCTCTGCTAGTTCACGGCCTAGCCCCGCCCAAAGGTCAGTCTACTCCATTCCTGCCCCTAAAGTATAGAGTATTATGTAAAAATCATCTTAAAATATTTTACGACGAAAAATGTTCATACAAATTGAGTATCAAATAGCACTAGAACTTGCACCAAGTTCATTGTTTCCTGTTATCAACCTGAACCCCATATGATGTGCCACATGACAATACAAGTGCTGCAAAGAGAAAGATTTGGGAATGTCTATTTTTCTCAGCGGGTGATGTTTTTAACATTCTCATTCTTCGCCAAAATATATATATATATATATATATATATATATATATATATATATATATATGTTATTGTTAATGCGCTTTTTAACTCTACGGTGAGAGTGCGGAACTATATATAGGATCTGAATATAGACCCCCTAACTTCTAATCTAGTAGTACAACAACATTTGAATTTATAGCTCCACCTTCATCTATTTGCTTCATTGCAAGAGATTGGGGATCAAACGTTTAATCACACTCCAATCGTGTAGAAGCTATTTGATGGTCAGCGACGTGCTTAACAATTACAACTGACAAACGATAACGACTACCCTTTCCCTTTATATCAGATATGAAACGATACTATATACTATGCGATTGAGGATCAATCACATCATTATTTATTTGAGTGACCATGACCCAAGCATTAAACATGGCTCAATTATAAGTCTATCCTACAGTCTTGTACTATTATCGCTTTTACACGTATGATTACAATGAAAAGTGATATTCGAATTTTACTTTTAGAATTTGAGCTTCATAAGTATCGTTAAAAAATCTTATTTGCCTATACTTAATAAAGCTTTACTGACAAAAATGAGGCTCAGTCATCAATTCTCTTGACATACATCTTCAGTTTTATATAATACTAACTAATAGTGGTTAATATTCATCTTGTATAGAGCTTTGAGCTGCAACTGGCCTTCTGCTCAAGAACTAGGAGCAAAAATAGGCTTTGCTGCATTTTGTGGTCCAAGACATCTT
Source organism: Escallonia herrerae (assembly GCA_033070095.1). Taxonomy (NCBI): domain Eukaryota; kingdom Viridiplantae; phylum Streptophyta; class Magnoliopsida; order Escalloniales; family Escalloniaceae; genus Escallonia; species Escallonia herrerae. Next base: position 79,888 of record JAVXUP010000617.1, on the reverse strand, counting down.
CCTATGATAACCATCCTACAAATGTGTGTGAGAAAAAGAGGATCTCCAATAAGGACCACCTTTAATCTGTGATTTGACTATTGACTCTCTAATTTGCTTTGACTATTGAATCTTCCAGACAGAGATGATCTCCAATAAAGACCATCTTTCCTATGATCCTTTTGACAATGAAATAAACAAAAGGAGAAACCTCATTGGTTTGGTTGGTAACCAACCAAACCAACCGAGGAACCACCCCATGAGCACTCATGCACGAAGTCAAGCTCATCATTCTCCCATTTTCAGTTCCGATTCTCCTCCTCCTTCACGCATGGAGGAGGGTTCCCAACTACTTGCTCACAGATATCATATGTTGTACAATACAAGTGAGTCAAATTGTATACATTTTAGTAAGTTATCACCCTCGCTTTGCCGCATGCACATTTTGTGTACTGATTACTAGTACTTGGTTGCTTAAATTAGCGCTCGTTTGCGTGATACTAACGTGCTTAATGAATGAACGAAGACTTGCTCTCCTCGTTAAAAATCACTAATGTACGTGTACTTGAATGCCCAAATGTATGCAAACACATGATTAAATTGTACTTTTGTCTTTCTAAATTCTTATTCTTTTGTCGCAATGGTGTATTAGTTAGATCTTTTCAACTTTAAGTAGAAACAATGGTGCAAATATTTCTGAATTAAAGCAGTTGGTGGAGCAACCCGCATCCTATATATTGACTTAATTTGAAAGAATAACTAGTAATCAAAGTTTGGGTTTAGATTTGTTTTACTGGCCATCATGTTACAATAACGTTGTATCAAATATATCAATCTCATAAATCAAATAGTAAAACAACATATATTATCAAACATATTAATTTCATAAATCAAGAACTAAAACAACAGATCCTATATACAGTCACGGTGTGGAAATCCGGGAGGACAAGTATTGTCATGATGGTTTTCAAATCGTAAAAAGCATGAGGGATTAATATAAAGCAATGGCATGTAATGTATTGGGTAGCGTGCAAGGGTTATACTGGCAAAATGGAGGTGATCATGGTCCCTCGGCTCTATACTAATTCGCACCATTCGTCTTCCATCGGCTGTGATCTAACCCTCATTGACAGAGTAAGGAAAGTATATTATGTTTTAAGGAAGGGGTCCAACTTGTCTCGTGAGCCACAGAGTCATGGGGCCAAAACGACGAGCCCCACTTGACAAAACTTTCTCAATAGATAATTATTGATAAGACCATAAGAGTTCCTTGTCAACAATGTCTACATACTTTTCATTCTCTTAACAAGCCCACTGAGAACATAATCTTTGAATTCTCATTCATCTTTTAAGTCTTATTAAGGAATGAGAGCAAGGTGAATAGGTGATAGGTCAGCGATGACGGTCTCTCAAATTTCTTTACAAGGTTCTCGATCTAAGTCTCATGTATCATGGACCAAAAAAAATCTTATTAGAAAACTGCATCGTGACAAATATAGAATCTCATGACATTATTAAGTTGATTAACTAATATAAGGTACGGTTGAACCACCACCTTAAGAAAGCTGAAGTTGGCTAAAAGATTACGCACCGACTGACTCACTCTGATATCTCAAGATTCTTGGTACTAATAAACTTGGCAGTAGGGTTTACATCATTAGGGAATTAGGTTCAAGTTAATGCTTTGATGATTCGCAGATGAATATGGCAAAGTTGAGTAGGTGAGTAGATGATCCATCACACGCTACAATTGTTTAGTTTTAAATTTGTTTGCCATCATGTTTGTGGTTGTAGCTTACAAGTTACAAAATTTGAAACTTTAAAAAGTCATCTGATTTCATTCTCTTCTTAACTTTTGGCATGAAATATATGTTTTCAATTTTATAGATCCGTGCAATTAAGTATTTTCCTTAAACTCAAAATGGTTTTTTTTTTTTTACATTTGTATCTTATTAGTCTTTAGCTCCGGTAAAAGGATAAAAAAAAAAAAAAGAGGAAAGGAAACATCAAAGTCAGGTACTCATGAAAAATATGGCAGGAGTTTCAACCTCCCAAATACTACATTTGGGTTATTTCATTCAAGCGCTTCAACTGATGTCCTATGATACTAAAATTGACATATCTGCACCTGTTGAGCAACGATCCATCCGCGACCTCATGTAATGGCAGTGTTTTCTATCACTGTAAACAACATACCAGTGTGTTAATTTTCTCCATGGAGCGGTACATATTGATACAGTAATGAAGGACTATTATACGGGTTGGAAAGTTATTTTTATTGCACCTCACATCAATCTCTCTGAGGATTGAGATATAAAGGGACAACTGACTCTTCTACTTTGATTTAATTGTTTCCTTTTGTCTTGTCAATGACTTCCTGCGAGTACTCCAAAGAATACTTCTCCTCACTGCTTGTATGACGAAGAACCCTCACCAAAAGTTCATTAAGTTTGACAACATGCTTACGTTGCAACAAAAAATTTATGAGTCTGTTTGGTAACACTGTCAGTTTTTAATTTTTTTTTAAAAAAAATAGAAGAGTTTTGATTTTTTTTATCAGTTTAAAAAACTGATGGCTGTTTGACAGAGTTTATTTGCAACAAAAAATCTATATCTTCTAGACCGAGTTTCGCACCTTCCTTTCCAACGAGACCTTTTGCATCTTAGAGTGAAGCCACTTCTCACAACTGGACGTTTGTTTAGCTCATTTTTAAACTTGAGCAAGCATTGAAGACTTGGGTTCTGTTTGACAGAGCTTTTTTTTTTTTTTTTTGTCTTCAGTTTTTAAAGAGCAGCTTAATTTTATTTTTTTTACAAAAACAAGTGGGTGTTTGATAACCCTTTTTATTTTGATTTTTTTTTGAGGTGGTTTGCGGTGGCGATGGTGGGGCGTAGTGGTGGTGGCCGGCGGTGGTTGTCGCCGGCAGTGGCTGCCGGCGGTGGTGGCCGGAGGTGGCTGCCGCCCGGCGGTGGCTGCCGGCGGCCGGAGGTGGTGGATGTCGGCGGGCGACGGTGGTGGCCGGAGGCCACCAGCCGCCCGGTGGTGGTTGCCAGCGGCCGGAGGTGGCTGTCGGGCGGCGGTGGCTGCCGGAGGTGACTGTCGGCGGTGGTGGCCAGAGGTGGCTGCCGCCCGGTGGTGGTTGCCAGCGGCCGGAGGTGGCTGTCGGGCGGCGGTGGTGACCACCGCCCACCGCCGTCCGGTAGTGGCTGCCAGAGGCCAGAGGTGGCTGTCGGTGGCTACCGGGCGGCGGTGGGAGGTGGCTACCGGCGGTGGGTGAGTTGTGATGGAGGTCTCAAAAAAAAATTAAAAGTGAAAACGAAAAGAGCTTTTTCCTCTTTTTTTTTACTCTACAATTTAAAAAGCCACTTTTTAAATTGAAAAAAAAAGTGGTACCAAACACTCCTATTTTTTTCAATTTTCAAAACTGAAAAAAAAAAGAGCAAAAAAAAACCCTGTCAAACGGCCCCTTAGCAAGTTAACTGCAAATCTACTAATTCCCTAACAACACAGCCTGTACAACTAACTAGTACACTATTTTCTCATCATATTTACAATAAATATGTGATGTTTTTGGCTTTTACAACCTTATCATCTACGGTAGGAAAGTGTGACATTAGCCAAGTTCTCTAATATCAAGTTTATGCACCGAGCTCCACAAGGAGCCAAAATAATCCATAATTCCTTTGCAACTTTTTGCCAGCTACTTTCATATGTGGCATCATTAAGAGTAATAGACTGAACAATATATTGAGGACCTACAAGTTAAAGCGACTTTAATGCAAACAACACAAAATGTAGCGTTTGGCACATAATTTTCGTTTTTTTTTCCCCTTCAGTTTTGAAAACCAATTTTTAAAATAGGGTTGTTTTTTAAAAACTCCAATTTTGGAGTTTTGGGTTTCCAATTTTGAGACCCCCCCCCCCCCCCACCAATTGTCGCCACTGCCTACTGTCGCCAACACCACCATTGTCCACCTCCACCGCCAGCCACCACCTCTATCTACCGGCCATTGCCATTGCCACTGCCACCGCAACCGCAACTAACACCAAAGAAAAAACTCAAAATAAAAACTGGATAATCAAACATCCAAAAGAAAAAAAAACTTAAAGTAAAAACTAGGTAATCAAACACCCATTTATTTTGGTAAACAATAAAACTAAACTGATTTTTTTTTTTTTTTTTTTGAAAATAAAAAACCAAAATTATAATTGATTTCAAACAGACTCTAATCACTACAAGAAAATAAGGATTTTGCTACGTACTTTTAGCGATGGAAGAAATTCCGTCGCTAAAAGATCTTTCAGCGACGGGTTTCATCATCGGTAAAAGTCCGTCATTAAAAATGTAGCAGCGACGAACCATGACGTCGGTAAAATGTTATGTAGACAGACGGTTACCGACGGACTAAACTGTCACTAAATTTTTTTTAGAGAATTTTATGATTTTTGATGGTTTTTTTTAAAAAAATTAAGTGACGGAATGGTACCGTCGCTAGAAATTCCATCGGTAAAAGTGTAAAAAAGACTTTTACCGACGGACTTTTAGCCACGATAACTTTCTGTCGCTAAAAGTCCGCCTTAAATTAGGTCAGATCTGCCTTCCTCCCGTTTCTCTCTCTGTCTCTAAATTATCTCTCATCCACTGACGTTCTCACCTACGGTGACCCCTTCTACGGCGAGGCACACCTCCGGCGACACCACCATCATCCCCTCGACACCGCGCCACCTTCGGCGACACCACCATCATCCCTTTTGCTGCTCAAGCTCGACTGCTCCACCAAAGTAGCTTCTCTCTCACCTGCCGCATCGCCTTTCCTGTTACCGTCGAAAGCCCGTCGCTCTGGCCGCTGCTCCAGCTGACACTGCATCTGTTTCTCTTCGCCTTGCTGCTCGGCTACTCCATCGAAGCAGCTTTTCACCTGAACCAGTGCTTTTGCTGGTTCGTTACTCTCTTCCCTCCTATTTGATATGTTCTGCTGCTGCTACAGTGCTGTTAAGTGCTACCTCAATTGCTCGTTGCTCAATGTTTTGCTGTTTGGCTGTTTAGCTCAATGATTTAGGGCATATAAAATCTAACATGACGAAGTATTATACACTTCAGTTATTAAAAAGTGGAAGATTAACTGAAACGAAGCAGAACAATACTCTGAGATAAGCTAAGCAAGTTAAACTAATAGAACCCCCTAGGTACGCCTGCGCCTTTAATAACACTGACCGAACCCTAAATTGAACTAATAGAACCCCCTAATTGAACCATAAATTGAAGTAATTGAACCATAATTAAATCCTAAATTGAATACCCTAATCGAATCGAACCCTAAATTAAACTAATTGAACCCCTAATTGAATACCCTGATCCAACAGAACCCTAAATTGAAATAATTGAACCCTAAATTGAATGTCCCAAATCAACCAAACCCTAAATTGAATCAATAGAATCCCTTAATTGAACCCTAAATTGAAGTAATTGAACCCTAAATTGAATGCTCTAATCGAATCGAACCCTAAATTAAACAAATTAAACCCCTAATTGAATGCCCTAATCAAACTGAACCCTAAATTGAACTAATTGAACCCTAAATTGATTGCCCCAAATCAACCGAACCTTAAATTGAACTAATAAAACTCCCTAATTGAACCATAAATGGAAGTAATTAAACCATAATTAAATCCTAAATTGAATGCCCTAATCGAATCGAACCCTAAATTAAACTAATTGAACCCCTAATTGAATGTCCTGATCCAACCAAACCTTAAATCGAAATAATTGAGCCCCTAATTGAACCCTAAATTGAATGCCCTAATCGAATCGAACCCCAAATTAAACTAATTGAACCCCTAATTGAATGTCCTGATCCAACCGAACCTTAAATTGAAATAGTTGAACCCCCTAATTGAACCCTAAATTGAATGCCCCAAATCAACCGAACCCTAAATTGAATCAATAGAACCCCCTAATTAAATCATAAATTGCTGTAATTGAACCCTAAATTGAAATAATTCAAGCGCATCGGATATGTGCATTTTGAACAATTTTTTTCCCATTTGAACATTGATCATTTGTTTGATAATTTTAGGTTGTTAATTGTGCATTTGAAAATTGTGATTATTGATATGTGATTTTAGGTTGTTAATTGATGATTTTAGGTTATTAGCTGTGTATTTGAAGTAATGACGATTATTAATTGATGATTTTAGGTTGTTAATTGTGCATTAAGCATTTGAGATATTGAGATTATTGAAGAAGGATGGGACCCAATTGGATTGAATGTGATTTTTGTTAATTTTTATTGCATTGAGCATTTGAGAATTGAGATTGTTGACGGAGGATAGGACCCAATTGGATTGAGATACCTGTTAGTTAGCACAGACATGAACACCACGTCTGATCGACGATGTCCTACATTTACAAAATAAATCAACATATGCCGATGTGTCCAGAGGTGCGTGTCGGTGGGCGTTGGACACGTGTCCGGAGGCGTCGGACACGTGTCGGTATGTGTCAGACACGTGTCCGGAGGCGTCGGACACGTGTCGGTATGTGTCAGACACGTGTCCGGAGGTGTCAAACACGTATCGAACACCATATCGACACCCTATATGAGGTGTCGAAATTGAGATTGTTGACTGTGCATTAAATTTAGGTTAATTAGGTTAACGCGACATTTTTAGCATGCACCCTTTGAAATCTCATCGTGGCTCCAGCACTGACTATAATTAGTCCTGATTAACAACATATTAATAAATCAACTAACCCTAATTAACTCTAACGAGCGTAATTAGTTTTAATTAACCCTAAGAACTTAATAAAAATTAAATTAGCTGTAATTACCCTAAATTAGCCCAAATGAACCCAATTACGTGCATATTGATTATAGTTAGCCTAATTAGTCGTAATTTGCACTAACATAACCCAATTAAGCCTAATTAGCGCTAATTAGGACTAATCAGCACTACTCGGTACAATTAAACCCTAATTAGGACTGAATAACCCTAATTAGTCCTAATCAACCCTAATTAGCTATAATTATCCAAAACTAGCCCTCATTAACAATAATTAACCCTAACATAACCCAATTAAGCCTAATTTAGCCCTAATTAGGACTAATCAGCACTACTTGGCACAATTAAACCCTAATTAGGATTAAATAATCCTAATTAGTCCTAATCAACCCTAATTAGCTATAATTATCCAAAACTAGCCCTTATTTATAACAATTAGCCCTAACATAACCCAATTAAGCCTAATCTAGCCCTAATTAAGATTAATCAGCACTACTCGGCACAATTAAACCCTAATTAGGACTAAATAACCCTAATTAGTCCTAATCAACCTTAATTAGCTATAATTAATACTCGTAATTAACCCTAATAACCCAGTTAGCCCTAATTAGCCCTTGTACATCCTATAATTACTCTATATTGCCCAGAGATGGTTCAATTACTCGTTGTTTACAAACCCTGCCTTCTTTATATTAGTTGTAGTTTTGAGAAGTCCATTGGCAACGAGATGGTTCAACTCGTTGCCAACGAATTCTATTTAATGTGGAATTGGTAACATATGTAACGATCTTTCTGTAGTTTTGATATTTCAGAAAGATTCTTGCATATGTTATCAAATTCTGAACGCATGCATGCATAAAAATCCTTAGTTCCCGTTCAAAGGTACTCATTACAAAGTAATGCTTTGTAATGAGCCTTTGGATGTCTAGTTTGGACAATTTGAAAAAGCTAATTGTTTATAAAACAGTGTTTTAACTCATGCTTTGTGTTCTATGTCGTGGATATTTTTGGCACACATTCTCGTGTGTTTCTCCGGGTGCATACATATTTGGTGTTCTAACATCCATCAAACCTTGCAAGGCAATGTTAGATGAATGTTAGAACTCCTAATCGATGTCGTGTACTTGGAGAAATGCGGGGAGGTGCTGCCGAATTTTAAGCAGACATGGAACTCCTAATCGATGTCATGTAACATTCATGCATTCATATTTACATTGGCAATGCCTAATGACCGGTCATAATTGAAGGTGGTATACAGTATGATAATTCAGTCGTCATGTCGGTCGATTGAAGTTGGATGAAAAGGAAGAATGTTGAAGATTTTGAGTGTGACGTTGACGAATTTCTCGACTTCGCTTATGCGCATCCTGCACATGTTGACCTTAAGAAGATAAGGTGTCCGTGCAGTGGATGTGAGTTGTTGCACTAGAGAAAAAGAATTGAAGTAAAATGGCATCTTCGTCGGTACGGTTTTATGGGTGGATACACAAGGTGGACGCAGCACGGGGAAACGATAGTATTGTCGTCCAACCTGGCTAGTCAAACTGAAGTTAGGGAGGAGGCACGATATGATTACCGAGATATGATTATGGATGCTGGGCATGCTAATGTTGACTGGGGTGATGACATTCCGTAACCGCCGAACGAGGGGGCTTATCAGTTTTATGAGTTGTTGAGAGTTGCGGAAGAGCCGCTGTGGGTCAGAGTTCCAAAACACACACGGCTGTCTGCGGTTAGTAGGTTATTACAGTTAAAATCAGACCACGGGCTGAGTGAGAAAGGTTTTAACGAGTTTGTTACCTTAATCAAAGAAATTCTGCCTGAAAGTGAAAAGCTACCTCCGTCGTACTATGACGTGAAGAAGATGATGAGGAAACTAGGGTTGAGCTATGAGCAGATAGATGCGTGCAACAACGATTGTGTATTATTCTGGAAAGAGAATAAGGATTTGTCACGGTGTCCAGTATGTGATCATTCGAGGTACAAACCGGACAAAGGGAAGAAGAAAAACATTACATGGAAGATATTGCGATATTTCCTGATCACACCACTGCTTCAGAGAATGTACTACTCCTCCAATACGGCTGAACATATGAGGGCTCACCGTGAGCAGCAGGCACTGGGGTAGCAGGCCTTCTTTGCTTACATCGGCAAGAATTACCGTCGACGGCTCCACGACGCAACGGACCGGGCGAAGAAGATGCTGCCCGAGGGTGCCCCGATGACGGAGATGACGAGATATCTCCCACATTTGGTATCTCTGACTGTATGGACGGCGATGATAGATCGGTGGGCTGCGGATCCAGGTTGGGACGCCAAGAGTAAGAGCGGGGCTGAGAACAGACAGAACAAAGATCCGACGTACATGGGGGGGGGTCGGTGCCACACGACATCGTCCGACACAAGAATGCGGTCGAGCACCTGGATCTGGAGGACGATGAGGTCGTAGCTCTGATGTATAATCAGATGCACGTGCGGAAGAAGGACAACGACGAGGCGCACCAGACGGTGACTATATTTCAGATATTGCCCTGCGGATCAATGTGAGTCAATTTGTTTAAGTTGTTAATTTTTTGTCTTTCTATCCTCAGTGTCTGTTGCGTTAATTAACGCCCTAACATATCTTTATATCACTGTTTTTATAGGCCTCGTATGAACAGCTTAGGAGGTCCGAGGAGCAGTCCGGATAGCCATCAGCGTCCACTAGTACGGGTGCGAGTACTGGGGCGTTGAAGCGATGGCTAGATATGCCGGAGGTCGTCAATCGGTCGAAAGGCCACATACGCAGCCTGCCTAGTTGGACTGCTCGTGCCGTGATAGGAGCGTCCTCACCCCCCGCTACCCCTCCACAAACACCGGCTCCTCGGCATTCGTTGGACGATGAGGAGATCGCACGCATTGCTATAGTGGTGTTGAGGATGATCAGGGAGCAGGATCAGCAAGGTACCGCAGCTGGACATGCCGAGCCGGCCCCGAATCAGCAAGATCCAGATCCGGGACTCAGCAACCCCTGATGATTCCCTTCTCGTGCCCAGTCCCAGGTTCCCCCCCGGCCCCCGCACCCAGCTTATACTCTTCTCCCCTCCCCTAACCGGCTGTATCCGGTTCCCAGCTTGTACATAATAAGTCTTTTTTATGATTAATTATACATATTTATTTGTGTATTGATTATTGCGCGTTGTTGTTGATGATTGATTTTTTTATTACAAGTTTGGACATTAGAAAAATAAAATTAAATATTTTTTAAAAAAATTGACTTTTGGCGACGGATTATATCCATCGCTATATTTTTTTTTATCATTATCGGTTTTTTAGCGACGGATTATTCCATCGCTAAATAAGACATTTAACGACGGAATATTCCGTCGCTAAAAAAATTTATTTTGTCGCTAATTTAACAAAAAAAGAAATTAAAATAAACTACTTAAAATATAATTAGAGACGTATATTCCGTCACTAATTAATAAATAAATTCGTCGCAAAAACTTAAACATTACACAACGGATTTGAAAATTACGTCGCCAAACTATTAGTAACGGACTTTTATACGAGGGACTTTTAACGACGGTAAATCAGTTGCTAAAACCTTTAACTACGGTAAATCTGTCGCTAAAACCTTTAGCGACGGATTTTAGGCCTTTAGCAAAGGATTTCCTCGTCGCTAAAAGCCTTTTTCTTGTAGTGAATGAAGGTATGGAACTTAGAGTTTTTGTTTCATTTTAATCATCTCTTCCTCCCAAAATTAACATTGCTCAATATATCCTGATTGTTCGCACTTCTCTATTGAGCTATTGCATTTCGAATTTCCATTATCTTTGATTTGCTTAACTTACTACATATTTTTCCCAAAATATGGGTGATTTTTCACATTTCTCCAACTCTTCTTAAATTTATGTAATTTTATCACCAATTTTTATGTCAGTTGAGATGTTGAATTGGAATCACTTAACTACATTATTCCAAAATTAAAAAATGTCATCGAATAGAATAACTAAGCTATAATATTCTTTCAAGAAAAAAGGTCACAAGAACTCTACACACACCCTCCCCTCCACCCCCCCAATTCCATGGTAACCAAACACTGGTCCCTCAATATAACCCTGAAAACATAGGAACTCATAACTCAGGATGATAAAGGAAACAACACTAAAACGCAGCTCAAAGAAACCAAAAAATGATAAAGGCAACAGTACTAAAACGCAGCTCAAAGAAACCAAAAAACCTTCTCAGCTGAGAAACATACCCTAAAAATTAACCCATTCTGGCCATCAACAGCAATCGTAAACCAAAGTCCTATCGAGATGTTGTCTCCTCTTTCAGAAGCAGCGAAATGAATTTTGATGTATCAATTTTGAGAGGAGACATTAGACAAAGATAAAGATGTAGAAGATGGTGACATCAAAGTAAATCAGGGGTGGAACAAAGGGAGGAAATCCGTAGATCCCAAACATTATCCTATCTCTAAACCTCATTTAGAAGATTATAGAAAAGTGAAAAAAATTCACATTATTAAAGTACCAGGAAAGTCCATAGGCTTCAGAGCTCTCACCTTTCTATTACATGGAAGACTACCATCATGTTACTTATTAAGGCCCCTGGATCATGGACTACTACTTAACACCAAAAAAAATAAGAGCTGTTAAAGAAATCAAGACTATTATATGTATTTGACTCCCAGAGCTTCCTACTAACTACTATCATGAAAAATTCTGTTTAGGATAGCTTGTAAATTTCTGGCCCCAATTAAACTTGGCGCGAACATATCAACCTCAGTTGAGGAAAGATATGCAAGACCGTCCGTCAAGATAGACCTCACATGCCTTCCAAATAAATATTATAGGAATTAAATAAAGGCCGAACATGAGTTTATCAATGACTTTGTAGCTACAGCCTATTTGACGCCCATCCAAAAAGGATGTGGTCAACCAACAAAATCGGCCTCGAAAAAACTAGCAACTGGAATTGATGCTAGTACAACATAGGATGACCTTAGCACCAATGATAAATGTGTCCGAGATGGCAAAACAAAGGTTTACGAGTCCAATGGTCGAAGAAAAGTTCATACCATGTATGATAGCCAAACAAAGATTTAGAAGACTGATTACAAGTTAGGCTGAAACAAATGCAAAACCCACCAACATATTTTTAACGGGTCGATTACACTCGGTACATCTGAGTTCATGTGTTAATACACTGCTACCCTCCCTTTATGAAAATTACACTGACACCCTCTGCCTTTAGATTTTGGTGGATAGTGTTTTGATGGAGCTTTTTTCTGAGCTCTAGTGAGACCCTCGCCTTTTTTCTTAATTTGGTTCAGACTTTGACGCCATAAGTGTAACTAATTTTTGAAAATTAACACTTTTTAGAAACCTTATCTCACCCTACACCAGCAGCTAAGTCACCACGACTACTTTCCCTGAAACTCCACCGCCATCAAACCCACCACCAGCGACTAGCCACAAACTCAACCATTATAAACTGACCAGCACACTATAGCCACCACCCCTAGCTTGTCCCATCACCACAAACTAACTGCCCATTTTTACCGAATCCTCCATCACAACTAAAACCCAAAGGCCAATCCAATAGGATTTTAATCCACCATAACTAGTGAATTTCCACCATCACAGTCGCTTACGGTTTGTTTGGAACCAATTCTTTTAAGATTTGGATTTCAAATTTGGAATTGGATTTGGAATTCAATTCACTTTTTTTTGTTTGGAACGAAAGGGAATTCAAATCACGGAATTCTAATTTTGTGTTTGGAGAACAAACGAGTGGAAAGGTAATAAATTTTTAGACAATTATATCCTTGACTTATGTTGAAAAATAAATTACGGTAAGTGGTTTTAAGAGTGATAGTGCCACCACATGGTGGTGGCGGCGGCAATACTGCACTCGGTAGTAACATCGACAGTGGAAGTGGTGGGGTGGTCAAGTGATGGTAATGATGGTAGTTGTGGTATTGAGGTGTAACAGGTAGTCGTCAACTGACCCTAATAGTGATGTCGGTGGCAGTAATGGTGGCAGTGGTGGCAATGTGGTGGCAGCGGCAGTAGTGATGGTGGTGGTGACGACGGTGACGGTGGTGGTGGCAGTAGTGGCGGTAGTAGCGGTGGTGGTAGTAGTGGTGGCGACAATGATGTAAACAGTGGTGGCAGTGGCAGTAGTGGTAGTGGCGGTGGTGGTGGCAGTAGTGATGGCGACAGTGGTAGTTATGGTAGTACTGGCGGTGGCGGTGGTGGTGGTAGTGATCGTCACGACGGTGATAGTTGTGGTGACGACGGTGGTAGTTGTGGCGGTAGTGATGGCGAAGTTGGTGGTAGTGATGGTGGCAGTGGTGGTGGTGGCGACGGTGGTAATTGTGACAGTATTGATGGCGACGGTGGTGGTTGTGGCAGTAGTGGTGGTGATGTTGGTGGTAGTGATAGTGGCAGTAGTGGTGGCGATGGTGGTAATTGTGGCAGTATTGATGGCGACGGTGGTAGTTGTGGCAGTACTGGCCGTAGTGGCAGTGGTGAAAGGTGGTAGTGATGGAGGATGCAGTGGCGGTGGTGGCTACAGTAGTGGTGACGGTGACAATAGTGGCAGCGACAGTGGTAGTTATGGCACTAATGGTAGTGTTGGCGGTGGTGGTTGTAGTGGTGACTGAGGTGGTGGCAGTGGTGGTAGTTTTAGCGATTATTGTGGTGGCAGTGACCGTGGTAATGGTGGCGGCGTGGTGGTGCAGTGGTGTTACTGGTGTTGGCAACGACGGTGGTGGTGGTGGCGGCAGTAGTGGTGGCGGTAGTGTTAGTGGTGGTTATGACAACAGCGACAGTGATAATGGTGGTGGCAGTGGTGCTAGTGGTGGTGGCACCAATGGTGGTGGCGACAATAGTGGTAGTGATGATGGTGGTGGTAGTAGTGGTAGTGGTAGTGGTGCTGGTGGTGGTGGCAGTACTGGTGCCGAAGGTGGTAGTAAAAGTGGTGTGGCGGTAGTGGCAATGAAGATGGTGGTGGTGGCAGTACTGGTGCCGAAGGTGGTAGTAAAAGATGGTGGGTTCATTGTTGGAGAGATCCAGAAAAAGGGTAAGATATGTAAATAATTATTTTTAATTCAAGTAAATCGAAATTCCGTGAAATTCGACCATTTTTCATTGGATTTCACACTATAAAAACAAATTTAGTCAAATCCCATGAAATCCAATTCCAATTCCTTTTTTTAATGTTCCAAACAAAAAAATTTGAGGATTTGAAATGAAATTCCATCAATTTCATGGTCCAAACACACTCTTAATTCCAACTGATTATACCATAGCCATCAAATTACCATCGCAACAGTCGTCAAGTCATCACCATAACACAACAAGACCCACCACCAAAAATTGATTCATTCAACGCGACCATGTGTTTGTGTGTCTCGTGTCTGTAATGTGTGTATTGCATGTTCTGTGGGTGTGTGTGTGTGTCAAGTGTCTGGGCTAGGAAGTAGGAGTGATGATGGACGATTAGACGGGGTGGTGGGGATGGAAGCCTTGGTTTGGGCGCTGGTGGTGTTGATTTTAAGACTTTATTGAATGAATTACTAAGGTGATTGTAATAGGGGTACTTTTGGGTTTTTAAATATTTCAACGCTAATATATATGGGAAGATAATGGGAAGCGATTTGTAATAGCGGAACCAAATGTGAAGGGAAATCACTATTATTCTCCAAAATTCTGAAATGAGCTTATTCATGATGGTGAATTGAACAAAAGAAATCAAAGGAAACTTGTAGGCCACATACATAATCACATATAAACACAAACCAAACAAACCCAACAACCCCAGTGTCTCCAAACCCCACAAAAGAGGCCCTAGACCAAGAAATATTGATCGCACCTCAATATATTAGGTAAAATACGGACAAGCCTAGAAGGAGCCAATGGGCAACCTAATACAACAACATTCGGATGTACTCTATACCAACCCAACGAAGTTGACCTTGATGATCATTTTAGCCCAGAAAACCACTTTTGTTAGGCAACCAACCGCCAAAAGTAGGGTTTCACATATAGCCCCTGTCTATCTGTAGAAGAAACAACAATATGTACCACCCAAAATCATCTCATATATAGCTAAACAACCTTCAAGTCAACCTAAACCAAATCACTTTCATGCAAGAAACCCACAAGATAAAAGGCAATATGGAAAATCCAACTTGGCACAAACTTTATCGTCGTACCATTGCCCCCCAAGAACAAAAAAAGATCTCCATATCACCATCTCAGATCCTTTCATGAACTAGTTGCTTCTACTTGGTTCATACAGCCTAATTGAGAAGCCAAAGTTAAAAGAAGACCTGGTTAAGGCAGATCCTAGATCTTGCCGATACCGAGCCTTTTCCTATCTCTAAATCTTTTAGTTCCATGGATGTTTCCATATGGAATTGCAGTTGAGTAGGCAACAAAATATTAAGGTGGATTTGGAAAGATTGCTCGACATTTTAGACCACAAGTATTGTCATATTAGAACCTAATTTTTTATATATTCAAATGAGATCCTTTTTGTAATGATGTTGAATATGGTGCTTCTTATATTGTTAACCAAAATGGAAGATCAGGTGGTTACTATGGGAATCAACTCAAGTCTCGGTATCCATCATTCAAGACATGACTGATGTCCTTCATGCGACGATATCACACTGCCATTAAGAGGATTGGATTTTTTTCAGCAGTCTGTGCAAGAATCAAAAGCATTTATGGAGTAGCCTCAACATTTTTGCAGACAACAATTGGCTTCCATGGATGATAGGCGGAGACCTTAACCATATCACTGACCTAGAGCAAAGAAAAAGGAAGAAATATTTATTCAGATACAGCCACATAAGAAGGTTCAGAGAAAACATTAACAAATACAATTTGATCGACCTTGGCTTTAACAGCCCAATGTAACATGGACAAATTGACATAATGAAATTGCCAACATTCAAAAATGCTTAGATCGTGCTATGACAACGTACGAATGGTGCCTCCAATTCCCTGATGCCAGGTGTACAACTTACCTTCTTACCTCTTCTGATCATTATTCTCTTATTGTTAACTGCTCTTGTACACTCTCTTCCACCTCTCCGCACTAAAGCCGCTTGGATGACCCACATGATCACTTTCCCAAAGTCAGCCATGATTCTTGGTAGTAAAGTAGACATGACATTTTATCTGCTCCCAATATTTTTAAACAAAATTCTCTGAGCTAGTACAAAAAATGTGTATGGCCAGCACCTTTAAACAAAAACGTAAAATTTGAGCCTTAAACCAGGCTTCAACAAGAATCACCTCATGCTAGAACCAATTGAAAGACACCAACCAGGAAAACGGCCAAAATCAGACTATAGAATACAAGGGGCATACCCTAAGGAGGGAGATCCCTTAGTCAATAACGAGAACACCACAATGACAAGGGGCCAAATCACCAAAGGCTTATTCAAGCCCTCAGTAAAACAAAATACCTTGTTGATGACTACTCTCATAATCTTGGATATCTAGAGAACGAACAACGAGCCCAATATCTTGAGATCATATCCAGAATAAAAATTTTCAAGTTGGCAGAAAAAAAAACACCCATTAGTCTCATATATCCATAATCTTTAAAGAAAAAGTTTAATTATTAAAGCCCTAAAAGGCCTTAATGATGTTTGGATTCATGAAAAAGATAATCTCACCACAGACATTAAACGTACTTAAGTGGCATTTGTACCCGGGAATTCAGACTACCTTGAAGATTAATATGGACAATAAATTTCCCAAAATCCAAGATCTTGGTGCACCCCTAAATGTTCTTAAACTTAAAAAGGCTTTCTTTAGAATCCGACATTAAGGCCTCTGACATTGATGGCCTTAATGACTAGTTCTTTCATAACTATTGGGATATTGTTGGAGACTCAGGTTGCACCTTCATCAAAAACTATTACTATGATGAGCCAAGTCGCTAATGACATAATTCAATATCTTCCAACACAATTACATCACAATTTCAATCAGATTACAAGTCCTAAAAAGAAGTTACAACATTTCTAAACTCTAACATTGCAAGTCCTGCTCACATCGCTGCTTGCATATGCTCACAAAAATAATCATCTACACTAGAAAGATAAATAGAGGTGGTGAGCTGGGTAGCCAAGTAGGTAGAATAATCATAGTACCATAGGATCAGAATCAAACATGCTAAACAATTTGGGAACAAAATATTCGATAGTCACATAGTCAATGCAACCATGGTTTTGTGCCCCGAACAATTAGTAAATCAATTCAATATCTATTTTGCACATGAAACAACACCTTGCTTCCAGCATTTTCAAAGGGGACCAAAGCTCAGCTGTATCATAATCATAACATATCATGCACATAGACAAATCACTGGAGCACTGTCACTGATCAAAAGTACGTAAGCCACGTCACACAAAAGTAATTCAAAGCCAAGATATTTATCAATATTCAAAACAAACATTTGAGCAATATTTCAGAACAACAGTCTATAGGAGTACGACGACTGTTGAAGAATAATCACGTAGCACAAAAGATACTAATATGCTATGAAGCACGGACAGCATGGATACGATATGAGTGCAGATATGCAGATACGACATTTTAAAAAATTTTAGAATACGGATGCGACGGGAATACTACAAATTTTTTATGTATATATTTTTACTATGTCCATCTTGTGGCGTACTGCTTCAGAAAAATCCCTAAAAGATTTTAGGAATCAGCATCTTATTTAACCTAGTATTAATTTTCTAAATATTTAGAACTTAAAAAAGTGCTTAATATATATATATATATATATATATATATATATATATATATATATAAATATATTTAACTTAACCATTCTATAGTAGTACAATATCATCAAATACATAATAACCGCCGCCAAATAGATCATAATAAAAGTAGCAATGTAGCATCAAAGTTCCAACTATCTAAAAAGCAATATACTCCATCAAGTACCAAAGGATTCCATGGCCGCAACATCTTCATCTTTATCTATCTCTTCATCACCATCATCCGTAAAAAGTACAGCCTCCAACTCTTGTTCATCAAGTGAAAGCTCTGCCATCGAAAGTACACCAACGTTATCCATGGTACCAAATTGATCTACTCGGACATCCCACATTTTTATCTTTCCTTGTGCATGTTGTGTAGATCTTCTTGAGAGAAGACAAAGATTGCTATGAATAAAAACTAAGTCCTCCGCACGTTGTGATGTCAACTTATTCCTTCTTAAGAAATGTACAAAGGAGTAAGTACTCCAATTCCTTTTGGCACAAGATGACAAAGCAAGTTGTTAAAGTAGTTTCAAAGCTAGAGTTTGGAGCAAAGGTGCATGGGGACCGTGGCACGACCACCAATCATCAAGACTCATAATAGCCCGGACATTAATGGAATCAATATCATTAAATTTGCCTCTCTTAGAACAGAAATGGACAAACTCAATATTGACCTTCGAACGATTCGTTGGTTTTTTTTAAAAAAAAAACTCTTGATGTATTTTTGCCTTTCATTATAAATCTCGGCATCCTTGTGCTGAGGAACCCGATTGGGATCCTCACTAAGCCATTCATCATTGTAGGACTTTCATAAGCACATTAAACAAATAAACTACAAAAATTCAGATTTACGTTTTATTACAAAGAAATTCAGATTGATACTTTGTTTCTAGCAATGTGAAAGTTACCCTGGATTCAAAGAATGTCTCATACAATGAAGAGGCGTGTTGTTCTTGTTCTAATGATCAACAAGAATAGTATGAACCACAACATAGAAGCTAGACTACTCATCCTTCCTCTTCCCCTCCTCTAGATATATTATTTTCCAAACATTTTCAATTATACTATCCCATAAATCATAAATTAAGTGAAGACAAGGCGTATCCGTATCACATTGTCGAAGCATGTCATAGAAAGAAAAGGTAAAAGCAATTATGTAGTTGATCTCATCCCATCAAGCCTCGTCAAGAACCATATCCCTCACAAATCTTGCCTTTCCAACATTATCCTCTCGATACGACGACCAATCCTCGCTAATCACCATGGTTTGGAGACTTGCTTCAAGAGCTTTAATCTTCTAAGCAGCACAATAACACTACCAAATCTTATATCGGCAACCAAAAGCAATTTCAAAAGTAGAATAATTGTTATAGATGGGTAAATTCATAGAATGGTTCATTATGAAATTCTTGATTTGCATTACATCGCCATAAATATCCGTGATCTAAGAACATTCGTCATTGGTTATTTGATTATTCTTCATATTCTTCGCTGCAAAAATGTTCTTCAAGGCAAGATATAATCTGTGCACCACATAAGGAGTCCAAAATATAGTAGAAAATTGTGCTTCTATTGATTGCCCGACCACTTTGCAATTAGGAGCATTGTCCGTAATTACTTGGACAACATTTTGGGGCCCATCTCATTAATCACCTCCTTGGACAAAGAGGCGATAAAAAATTTGTCATTAACTTCCCCCGAACAATCCACCGCCTTAAAAACATAGGCCCACCTTCCATTACCGCCATGCAATTAATCATTGGCCTCCTTTGTGGGTCACTCCATCCATCACTTACAAAACTCACGCCTTTTTCCTTCCATATGGCTTGAATATGTTGTAACAAATTTTGGATATTTACCTTCTCCTTTTGTAAAATATCCTTAACAAATTGTAACCTGGAGGCAAATAACCCACAAGAGAAGTAGAGGTGACAAATGCATATTAACTCACGTAGTATAGATTCCTAGATAGGTGAAATGGCAAACCCCCGGAATAGTACATCGTAGCAATCTCAAAGTGCAAGTGGTCTCTTTTGGCAATATTGAAGCAACCCATCCTTCTTAATTTCCACTTACATCACCCTTTCGCTTCTTTTGGGGAATACCACTTTGAAAAATTTTCTTTTTCTACCTAAAGAGTTACTTGGTGGAAAAGGCGGAATCCTTGTAGCATTTTGCTTTACTTTCTCAAATGCATTATCTTCTATTTTCTGCATTTGGTTGAGCTCACTAGGTGTCACTTCTTTACACGGTTCAATACTCATTCCCTTAATCTTCAACAAATGAGCCCTAACCCGAGTGTACGAGCTATTAGAAGCCTTACCACAAAGGTCTACTACCATCTAAAATTTTCACCCCCTTTATCATTCTTTTCAAGCCTAGTCCCATGCTTCCACAATAGTTTTTCTCATCATCACCAACACCAGAAACATGGGTAACAATATTATCAGTAGTTGACATATTTGACATTAAAAATTAACACACTACTTGAAAGTGAAAATAATGAAACTGAATTTTAAACAGTGAATCAGACAGTTAATTGAACCACTGCTTTAACACATATTAATTAAACACTGTGTTTGGTGAGGCGTGGGAGGCTACTGAGAACATAGGTATGGACTTTCTACTAACATTGGTTCCAATTTACAATCCGCGTTCAAGTCACAACTCAGAAGGTAGTAAGGAGAGATTTGAAGATAGAAGGTAGCAAAGAGAGAGGAAGACAAAGACTTTTGTTTTGAGAAATACTGCCGGAGGTGAGTAGACGTCTTCTCTGGTGGTCGTTGAAGTCGTCCGTGGCCATATGTGGTTACAAAGAGATTAACTGTCGCCCCCATCTCTCTCTCTCTCTCTCTCTCTCAAACTTTTCCCAATTCACAATCTGCCCATAACTTAGGTTAATACAACTATTTTATTTATGTTTTCAACCACTGAAATTGAGGTTCTATGTTTCAACTCTCGAAAATACTTTTGAAAATTATGTTTGCCACCCATAAGTATCGGATCTGCACCCGAACCATGTCCTATCCGCATTCAATTCGCTTATGAAATTCAAAAAAATGAAGAACATAAAAGGAAAAAATGGATATGCACCCGACATGCACCCCAGCCACACCAAACCCTAATGCTTCCCCCTGTTTGAAGCACCCGTGCTTAAGAGGTGATATGGAATTCCCCTTATTATAAGGAAAACCACTTAAACAATTCCTCCAAATATTTCCCGATCATCCTTCTTCCGTAATCAAGGCTAAAATTTTCTCTCACAGTGAAAGTCAAAGATAGCTTGAAATTTTGAAAAGAATTTCTAGGAAGCGTGAGGTGGAAAGAAACACGTACAAGGTGGCAAGACAGGGTTGTGCCACCTAGCAAGCACCTAAACAAAACAGGACGAGGCTCGAAAGCACGACCTATCACGACGGAATGTTGACACGTCACAAGCACGATAATCATAGGTAACACGAGGTGTCAATCAAAGTAATAATCAACACTGACTCCTCATTAAGCATGAGGTGTCACAATGGCATGATTACACTTAACAAACACAACAATGTCAATCCTAATTGTCACTAAAAATTATCCTCCTTTTACTCTCAAACAACCAGTAATTATTTTGGACATCTCTAAAAAGTTAGGGCGTCATATTCTTCCATCCTCAAAAGAATATCATCCGCAAAATTCACCACCTTAAATCTAAGCCAAAAATTTCAAATTTCAACTTATAATTATCCCAATGCCCTGGAACCTATCATGACTTATGTTAACCTAAACATTTCAAGCCTAGGTATCGTTCTAATACCGATTGTGATGACCCAAGTTGTTGATAAATATAATCCAATATCATCAGCAGAATTAAAACGCATTCCTAATGAGATTGCAAGTCCTATAAATAAATTACGAACATTTTTAAACTCAAGAGTGCAAATCTCACTCACATCCCCCGCTTGCATTAGATCATGAAAATAATCATCTGCACTGAAAAGGTGTGTGTGTGTGTGGGGGAGGTTGAGCTAGGTAGCCCAGTAAGTAGAATAATCATAACACCATAAGATCAAAATCAAATACGCTAAACAACTTGGAAATAAAATATTCGATAGTCAAATATTCAATATCCAATTTGCACATCGAACATAACTCTTTAGTATCTTACTTCCGGTATCCTTAAAGGGAACTGTCAAAGCTCAGTTGTATCATATCATAACATATCATGCACATAGACAAATTACTAGAGCACTGCCATTGATCAAAAGTACTTAAGTCACGTCACACAAACGTATTTCAAAATCAAGATATTTATTAATATTCAAAATAGTCATTTGAGCAAGATTTTGGAACTATAGTGTCTAGGTGTGTGATGATTGTTGAAGAATAACCACGTGGCATAAAAAATAATGATATAAACTTTTCTTTACCATAAATAAACAATTTAAATTATTCATCTACCCTATCATCAAACTTCCATAATCATGGCTAAACTTTTTCTCTCAGTCAAGGTGAAAGTAAAAAATAACTTTAAATAATTTGAAAAGAGATCAACGAGCTACTTTTATAAATTTTTCGAAAGCATGAGGTAGAAATTAGAAACACAAGGTGGCTAGACAAGGTTGTGCCACCTTGCAAGCATGACAAGGCTGTGCCACCTTGCAAGCATGACAAGACTTAGCAAAGCATGACAGGGTTCGAAGCACAACGCGTTGCAATAGTAAGTAACTCGTCACAAGCACGATGATTATAGGTAGCATGAGGTGTCAATCAAAGTAATAATCAACAACGAATCCTCATTAAGCCTGAGGTGGCACAGTGACATGATGACATCTAACAATTGCGACAATGCCAATCACGATTGTTACTAAATCATCATTCCTTTACTCATCCCTCTAAAAGGTCAGGGCGTCACAGATACAACCAAGCAAAAAGGCCTAAGCAGAATAATATTGCTCTTATTACTCTCGTACCTAAGATAGTGAACCCCCAAGAGATTTATAGGCTTATTAGCTTTCTTAATGTTAGCTATAAAGCCTCATCCAAAGTCTGTAGTTACTAGGCTTCGAACTTTGTTTCCTAACCTCATAAACCCTGCTAAAACTAGTGGTTGATCGACTATTAATAATGCTATCATGACCTAAGTATTCATTCATACTTTGAAACTATTGAAAGGAAATAAAGGAGGATTGACTTTCAAATTGATCTCATAGAAGCCAACGAGAAGCTTAATTGATAATTCATTAACCAAAAGTTGCGTGATTTCAACTTACCTCATAGTTGGATCAAAATAATTAGAAAATGCATTAGTTGAGCCTCCATATCCATCATTTGGAATGAGACTTCCCATCCCACCCCCTACCCCCATATATTCTTGTAGAGGGATTAGACAGGGAGACTCATTGATCTACTGCATTATAAGGCTATCTCATATGATTGATAAAGTTAATGCCCTAAAAAAAATGTCTTGGTTTAGAACCATCCAAGAATTGTTATCCCATTCAACTTATGCTAATGATGTTATTTCCTTGTAAAGACAATTACACTAATTATGATTATTCTACATATACTGGATGATTTTTGCAATGCTTCTGGACAAAAGGTTAACCTTCGTAAATCTATTTTTTTCCTCTCAAATTAATGTACTGAGGCATAACATATGTCTCTTCGTTGTAAGTGCAGTCAGTACATGTTTTATACACGAACTTGGCATCTACCTTTGCATCCTCTTGATTAGCAATAGACTCTTCAAGTACCTTTACATTAATATCATTAAAAGAGTCCAACAACATAAATTTGCTATGTGGAAAAGAAAATTCCTAACTATAGCTAGAAGAGCAAGCTCATCCAAATGGTTACCTTCACCATCCTCAATCGCATTATACAAACTTAAGCCCTCCCTTATGCATTGTTGAAAAAAATTGACAAAATGAATACGGATTTTCTATCGGAGATAGCCAATACCAAAAGAAAAATTCATTTGACAAATTGGTATCCAATTCCCACATCAAAAGGGGCTTAGGGATTATGAAAACCAAGCATAACAATCTTAGTAATATCACCACTAAAAATAAATGTACCATCATAACGCTAAAGAGTGGCCCGCTAAAAGAAGTGGCTCCCACATTTGGAAAAGCGTTAGAAATTTATACTTACCCTTTTTCAAAAGAACTAAATAGGAGCCGAAAATGACATAATATTGCATGTATATTTGGTTGCACATGGAATAATGGGCTTAGTTTGCATATAAGAATATTTGTATTTCGTATTAGGCTTGGATTTTAAGAGTTTAGGGCCTTTAGGCTTTAAATATCTATACTACATATAAAAGTGTGAATCTTATAAATTATTTTATGCTATTATTACCCTTCGTTAATCACTTCAATAATAATCATATCCTTTCATAAATACTATTATTAATTACTAATTTTGTAACCATTTTTGATTTTGTCCTCCGTTAGTTATTAATTCGGCCCGGGCTTGGGCCGGGCCCATTTTTTTTGTTGTTGCATTTTCTTGTTATTCAAAGTAAATGCTTCAATTACGGTAATTTTTGTTATTATTTAAGCAAATTGTAATGTAGTACTATAACTAAGATTCTTGTTATTATGTAAGCAAATTGCTCTCTCTCTCTCTCTCATTTACATATCTCAATTTTAAATTTCTTTTTTCATATACTCTAGACATGTCCAATATTCATAATTTAGCGAACCTAATCTTTATCATTTTATTTCATTATAAGTCATATACATTGAAGATAAATGTGTTCATAGGCCCTCCTCCTTTTATCCGGGCTTGGGACCAACTGCTTGTAAACAAACAGGCGAAGTTACCTATTTTTTTATATATACGAAAAAATATCTATCTTGCTTGTAAAATTTTATTATATATATATATATATATATATATATATATATATATATATATATATATAAAACTATATTTTGTGAAAATTTTTATTCTTAAAACTAAAGAGAAGGAAAATAAAAAGAATTACCTAATCATCTGGAAGTACTTCAACATCCGAGTCACTGCTCTTCCTATCATCAATCGGTTTATCTTGCTCGCGGTATTTCGCATCAAGATAATCCTTCCAACATACACATAGCTCGAGCGACTCGGGGTTAAGACGACTCCTCCTGTCATCCAAAACCCCCCGCTCGCTGAAAATGCCGACTCTGAAGCAACCGTGGAGGCTTGCACTGACAGTACATCCCGTGCAATTTGGGCTAAAGTTTATACATGTTTTGATTTTGTTTCTAAAAATTTAACAAATTAAAATTAACATGTTCTTGCATTGATAAATCAGAATAATGATCAGTATTTGAATATACACCAATCTCATTAAAAGAGGAAAAAAGTAGCGAACCTGCCGAATTAGAAGTACCTTCACCTGGTAGTTGTCTTGCTACTAGATGTTCAAAGCCCTTAAGGTATGGCGCATAATACCTCTCAGCAGTCGATGATGAAGCTCGTCCGCGCACGTCAGCAGAATTACGATAGAGGTTGAACAATTCCTCAAATGTCTTGCTCACTTTCGCTGTGAGTGCGGTTGTGTCCTCTAGTGGGTAGCACATTAATCTCGATATCTCTTGTATCGAGACGTTCACGCCATGCAACTTTAACCTAGGATCTAAACAAGTAGCCACAGCAAAAATAACAGGCAGTTCACTCCAATATTTATTAAATTTTTTATCCATCACTTTTACTATTTCCTTAAAGGGTCCTATATATCTCCATTTTGTTAACATTGTAGCCATCTTAAGAATTTCTATTACAGCGAGAGGAGAGGTGGG
The DNA here is from genome assembly GCA_033070095.1 of Escallonia herrerae. Classification (NCBI taxonomy): domain Eukaryota; kingdom Viridiplantae; phylum Streptophyta; class Magnoliopsida; order Escalloniales; family Escalloniaceae; genus Escallonia; species Escallonia herrerae. Next base: position 54,558 of record JAVXUP010000617.1, on the reverse strand, counting down.
ATAGTACGTACCAGACAATAAATTGGTAGACGTGTAAAATACCTCCAAAAATTCAGCTAGGTATGTGGCCATCTGCCATTCCTCTTGAGTTGGCAAGCCGGCTGGGAACAAGGTTAGTAGAAAATGCGTATAGACTTCTCTGTATGCCAGAATGTGTAAAAGCATATGGTATGTAGAGTTCCACCTGTGGACCACATCTGTAACTGCTCTCCTGCGAGGCATATTATATTCAACACACAACGTTTTAAATTGTTGTGTTCTCAAACTATTAACATACGCTGTCATACCCCTCATTTTGACAAGAATATCTCCTGCAGCAGCTAAACCATCTTGAACAATTAAATTAATTATATGACAAACACAACGAACATGAAATAATTTACCAGAAAGTACAGGTTTGAGGCTCTCCTCTAAAGCATCAACAACAGCTGTATTGTTAGAAGCATTATCAAAACTAATACTCATAATCTTATCCTTTAATTTAAACGTGGTACATGCTTTTAATATAATACTAGCAATGTTCATTCCATCATGCGAAAAAGGAAAGAGCTCGAAAGCGATGATTCTCTTGTGCATAATCCAATCTGCATCAATCCAATGGGCCGTCACACAAGTATAACTAACAAAAGTAAACAGAGATTGCCAAATATCAGAAGTAAGACTAACTTTACCGTCAAAATTATCGAAATAATCGATCAAGCGTGCTTTAGCAGCATTATACTGTCGGAGTGCATCGGATCTAGTTGTGTTTCTATGAACCTTTTTGTACAAAGGTTGAACGTATGTGTTCATATATCTAGAGTGCTTAGCATTATCGGCAAAAGAAAAGGCTTGTTCATCGTGAATAACAAATTCAGCGAGACCGTCTCTTTGCTCTCGCTGATTATAAACAAATAACTTACCGTCAAAAGATAACTGCGTTTGGGTAGGTTCGACGTGGCCTTGTCGAGGTGCACACTGAGGGTAATGCCTGTTAAGATGTCCATTACCACTACCAGACGAAAATAATTTAGCACAGTACTTACATCGAGCTTTTCGGATGTCGTCCACCATAACTTCATCAAAATGATTCCAACACTCGGCTTTTTTTTTTCTCCTTTTGGACTTCTGGCTCATTACCGGAGGCATTGCTCGGCCCTTCTTCATCATGACCAGGCATAGGGTTAAGATTATGCCACGGAGTAGTAGCTTCGCCAACCGAGCTGCGTCCTTGACTATAATGCGGGGGGTCTTGATCAGGCGTGTATTCAAGATCTGGAATGTTTTGATTGAACTCTCAATTGGCTTGGGTATCTATCATACAGCCTGTACTCATTCGTCCAGGAACGAATGGTTGTGGTGGTGCTTGGATTGGTGTTTGTGATGGCCGTGGTGCTGGCGCTCGTGCTGGTGGTGGTGTTTGTGATGATGATGATGATGTTTTTCGTGATGATGATCCACGCTTCAGTTTTTTCAGTAATCCAGCCATATTTGATGCTAAACTTTTTTACTAGATTGAAAAATAAAATTAGTAAGAGTAACTAAATACACAAGTAGTAGTAATTAGTAATTAAAAATAATAATTAAAAGAATTAAAGAGTAATAAATGAATCACTGAGGATAATTCGGAATTGGAGGGAGTTAGTAATTAAAAAGAATTTAGTAATAGTAATTGATAAATATAAATTCACTAATTACTAATTACTAGACAAAAGAATTAGAGAGTAACAAATTAATAAGAGGAGCGATTAGTAATTAGAATTTAGCAAGAGTAGTAATTAGTAAACAAGAGTAATAATTAGCAAGCGTACTAATTAGTAAATAAGAGTAGTAATTAGTAAGAGTAGTAATTGGAGAGGAAAATAGTAGCAACACTTGTAGAAAATGTAGAATGTTTATATAAGAGAGAGTAAGAAGATTGGTGTAAAAAATTAGAGAGAAATTGTGTGAATTTATAGATTTTTAAAATTTCACAAAAGACCAAAATATCCCTAAAAATTATCCGTTTATAATTGTTGGGGAGGGTAAGAGTGTAAAAATCCTTAAAAGAATTGAAAAAATTAAGTTGGACCAAAATACCCCCAAACTAGCCATTAATTTGCTGTTGGGGGGGGGTAAAAGTGAAATTTAGGGAAAAAAAAGGGAATAAAACCGTTAGGGGAAAGGAGAAAAATCTGAATTTGAAAATGGTGCAACCGGGCCAATCCGTGCTTTGGTTCGAGCTGGGCCAAACCCGGACTTTTTTCTTAAATTTTCTGATCTGGTCCAAGCCCAGACCCAAAGCCTAATATATAAGGTCGCCACTGTTCATCTACGGGCCGGGTCGGGCCAGCCGCTGGCAGCCCGGCCTTTAGACAGCTCTACATTTTCCCATCCTTATCATCGATGTCCGTAAATTTCGACAAGATCGAGAAAGATAAGCCTCGTCACAACCATCCGATGCGAATTGCGAATGCGAACAACAACAACATCGTGACTCTTCAACTCTTCCCCCACCTAACCTCCACCACTGCCAAGCTCAAATCTTTGAGTTGATTTCTTCAAACTACCCGGAATTAGACCCGCCGAATAATCCGGAAAACAAAATCCTCTCAAAGGTACGCTCCCTTTTCCTTTATATCTCCGATTCGCACACAGAAATACATCAACTTATAAACTTTTTTAAGTGCTGTAATTGACAGTTGTGTTAACGATCTTTTGAGGTTTTTGAATGAACTTTTGGATATGTCTGCTCGTGAATCCATGGGATTTCGGCTTCTTTAAGGAAAATTTTTAGGGGTGAGATAATTGGAAAGTTATTCAATGGATTTGTTATTTGATTTGCATGAAGTTTTGTGGGGGTTGGGTGAAATTGGCTTCAGATCTGGTGGATTTAACGAATTGAATGTGTCGGCTGAGGAATTTTGAATTTAATTAAAGTGTAATTATGGACATTGTGGGATTGTATCAAAGAAAAATAAGGAGATTGTGAAAATTAAATTTGGTTTTGTGTCACTGAGAAAATTAAGTGGCCCAAAAAGAGCAACTTTTACTAGCTAGGTAGCACGGACACCGCATCCGACACCGACCGGGACACCGGACACCGCAATTTTCAAAAAACCAGATTTTGGACACCGGAGGACACCGCTGAATATTTAATATACTTTTATATTATTTCTGTATATATTTATATCTATATAATATATACATACATTTAGATATATGTACATAATAAGAATAAACATCAATTTGAGTAGCTGAATTTTGTTCAAAACGGATGAGAAAGAAACAGTAACAAGATTAGAGTCTCAACAGTAACAAGAGAGAAGGAAACACATGGGACAAAAGGATCAAGGCGAGGTCATATATAGCTAGATGGGTTTATAAATAAGGTTGGATATGCTGACGTATTTTCCTCTGAATTGGTAAGCTTGGGTGCTTCTGTAAACAAAACGAAGGAAAAGAGAGAGAAAGAAGAAGGGTACTTTTTTCCGAATCGATCTGACTAGTTTGGCTTCAAAGTTAATTTCTAAAAAAGTCCCCGAAATATCATATTTTGGCCCCATACGCATGGACACTTCTTCAAGAGGTGTCCAGCATGGTCTCCGGTAATTAAAAAATAAATCAATAAACTCGGACACTGCTGAGAGGTGTCGGACACGTATCCGGAAGTGTCGGTGGGTATCGGACACCATATCTCGACCTATATGAGGTGTCGGTGCTTCTTAGTTTACTACTGTAATGGATGATTAAATTGACAGTGAAATTTATGGCTCATGCGAAGGGAGGCGTAAGATAAATTGCGTAAGGCCATGGTAGTAGTTTGATGTATATTGAAGACTTACCAATATCCACTACTTATTAGGAAATTAAAAAGAAATAAGGACTTGCGTATTGCCGACCTAGCAAGGTCTGATGATTAGTTCGAACTACCTTAGTGTGACACATTATGGACAAATTGGACAAGCGAATCTCTTAAAATAAGGAGCAGTTGCTTGAAAGGGATAACTTACGACTGCAGGGTTTGTTTCAATGGATTCGGCTGCGATGGAGCCTGACTTCGGCAGTAGTGGTATAACAGATGGATTGTAAACGGACATGGATATCCTGCTGTAACAGCAGGGTGCTCTAATGGCTTTAGTGGCCTATAAATGACCCTAAAAAAGCCACATTCGTCGACATCTTTTGTTGCGGATATGTCTTTAAGCATCCCCATTGTTACAGCAGGGAGTCCTTGCCCGTTGGAAAACCGCCTGTTATATCCAAACTCAGGATCAAATCCAGTAGGATTCTTCCCATATGCGGGGTTTTCTTTTTATGTCAACTTTGTTCTTTATTATCATATTTCTCCTTTATTTGTTTCTTGAAGAAAAGGAGCATCAACGTGAAAAATGCCTTTTGTCACGAACTATTTCTTCTCAAAATCAAGATATCCAACTCCTTTTTGGCTGTTTAGTTCGTTTGCTAGCCTTGTCTTCTTGCATACTCCGAGTTTGGCTATGTAAAGTCCATGGATAATCAAATTTTGCAAGAGCAAGCTTTTTAAATCCCTGCCATAATCCTGCAGTTTTCAAAATATTTACTACCTCTTTGGGTCTTCATAGTCCTGCACCTGCACAAGTTGTTTTTCTGCTTTACAGAACAAGATATCCTTCAACTCCTTCATTGTTGTTCATTACGATTTACAGCCTTGTTTTGTTAGTCAACTGAATTTAAAGGAACTCCTTTGACAATCAACTTAGAATCAGGAAGTTTACTTATGTGGCTACTTTGATGGCATGCTTTGACCATAATGCTTAAATTTTTTGGTGCTACTCGTGTGATGAGTTTTTCCTTCTTTGTTGCCTCAGTCCTTCCTTTATGCCATAAATTTAGTTTATAGACGAAACTTTCTTCTTTAAATAAAACCGAAGGAATGGGCAACTGGCCGTTTTTAGTTCTTATTTCGAAAGGATTTAACTCTTTATCACCGAATACTCTCCTATTATATATTTTTACCATGTCCACCAAGTCTAGTGCAGGGACGTCTTTATTATTCTTTCTATGCCATTATTTAGAATAGCCTGTTGAGGTGCACGTGTGGAGTTGTGTTACTCCCACATTGAGTAATTGTTGAATATAAGTTGGGCATACATACATGGATGGACCAAGTCCTATTGACTTAAGCTTTTAGGTTGCGTTGGGCCTGTATATGTGGGCCTTCTTGGTGGACACGAGGCTCCTTGTAATGTCCCGAACATAGCCAACTGTTCTCCGAAGCAAATTGAACCTTTTAGAAAACCGATGGGTAATTTTGCGCACAAAATGTTGCTATCTTGGCAATCTTTGGACGTGATATGAACATATTACCAGTGGTCATATTAGTAGCAGCATCTTGGTTCCTTGCTACTATGCGTTCGGTGATGGCTGTATTAGTTCTTTCTAGATTGCTCATCTCCCTCTCCCTCTGTAAACATATGCATGTACACACACGCTCACATACGTAAACGTTTATAATGGACATAGATATATTTAGTTTCCGTAGTTTTACTTGCACATCTTCTTTGTTTAACAAGAGCAAAATCTTGTAAACTTACAACTTGTGTCAACCAAAAAGTGGTTGGTTTGTGGGGGTGGGGGAGGTTGTGTTATATTACTTTCCAGTTTAATTAGTTTAACAAAGTTTCTTCCAAACTATTTGCATTGCTGCATTGTGTCCTTTCTGGTCATAAAACCAGTCAGTCTGCAATCAAATTTATGCTGATAAATAAATATGTTGCCGGTAGAGCATTTCAGTTTGGTTAAAATGTGTCAGTTTGTGTTGCCAGACCTCAATCCCAAGTTTGTTGCCAGTGGAAAATTTGGGAGTAAAAAAGATTGCTTTTACTGTTTAGGTTATGTCGCCGTGCCTTCTTTTGGCAAAATTTACAATAGTGGCAATACTGGTATAATTGAAACTGGCTTGACCACAATTTTGTATGTGAACAACTTTATATTGATCTTGTGCCTGCGTCTCTTACCTCTATGGTGTTATTGTCTTATTGTAGGCACCCAAGATCAATATTTTGCGCAGGCAGTTGCAATACCATCTCGAGATCTTTGTTTCCATCTGATATATTAATTATGAAGTACATGGAATACACACCGCTTGATCGGTAAATGACTAGTCAGTTAAATGAGAACTATGATCAATCCTTTTGACTTCCTACATTTGAAACTATAGACTACTGTCATCTGAATGTTTTTTATGTTTTTTTGCTTGGCTTCTAGCATAAATGATTTTCTAAGTCATTTGAATCTTGGAGAGCGTACAATCAAAGGATGTCTTGAAGCTTATTCTTGTAAGTAGAGTGTTTTTTTAGACTAAACCTGGATCATTTTTTTGAAGTTATGATCATGGAACTTGTTTCTCTCCATATTTTGCTAGGCAAACACGTGGGATCAGACAAGAAGCTGTCACTAAGTTTGGAGAATGAGGTAATTTATATTTTATTGGTATTTCGATATTCTGCACAAAGTACAAGTAACCTTGTGCCCCTGGCCCCCAAGCCCCAAAACAAAGAAAAAAAAAAGGCGGTTCAATCTTGTTTGGATCATGGTTTTGTTTTGCCTGACCTATCGAAATGCAGTTTTTTCATCTTAAACAGTCAATACTGTGCCTGGCATCTGTTGTCAATCACTTTTCTTTTCCGCTATATCCTTCCCATATATGTTTATTGAATAAGGAGAACATTCATGATATCACAAGCAGGATCTGTCTCCACCTACCACTGGAAGAATTTTGTGGTTCACGTGTAAACTGTTTTACAGGCTGTTGGTCTTTTACGTGCATTTCTTTTTATTGTTTTGCAATTCCTTGTCGGGGTTTTGTAGTTGTTGGGGGGGGGGGGGGGACAAAACAAAACTTCACTTGTCATTATTCTTGTGTCAACAAATTTTTTAAATTGCTAAAGTCCCTAGTTTATGTAGAACGCTCTCTCTTTCAATCCCTTCCGTCCATTTCTATATGTTTATAGTTTTATATATGGTTTCAATCCAGATTCTTGATTACCTTGGGAAATCTTCGGACACCGACTCTTCCTCGCCAGTTCACTATTTGTTCAGTAGATCAAGGTGGATAGTGTACTTCAGATTTGGTCTGAAAAGTGTAGGATGTTGTTTATGATTCTTTGACCTTCTTTCTTTTCTTTTTTCCTTTTTTCATTTCATGTGTACTTCAGCCGAAAGACGTTGATTTATCTGATCCTCACACTCTGTCACATGTATCCTGATTACGACTTCAGGTAACCTGTATCTTTTATTGTGTGGAGTATGTGATGCATAATGCGGAGGGTTATGGGTAATGCCAATATCAGCTTTCTGGCGACTTGGCAACCCGCTATATAATCCTCCCTTAATGGCATTGGGAGTGTTGTCAAAAGGTTTGACAGACAGTTCATAAAACTGTTGCTCTTAGAGGAGCTGAGAGTTCAAGTCTCTCCATTTCCCAAACTTGATTATCAGTTGTCTCGTGTCTTCCTCCCAACTCCTACGATTACCTTGCGCTCTATTACTCTGTCTTTTGGTCGATCACTCATATTACAATTCTCTTTGCCACTTATCAGTGCAGTGAAGGCTCACCAGTTTTTCATGGAGGAAAGCTGGGACAGTTTTAAGCAGATTTTTGATGTCTACATGTTTGACGCATCGAAGGTATTGCCATGCGCATTTAAGCTGAATGTTAATCCAGTTATTGATCCAAAAGGAGGGCGTAATTTTTTTGAACTTCAAATACTCCGTCAAGCTGAATATTTAGTGAATAACATTTCAATGAAATACATCAATGATGATGCTTTAGTTTTTCAGAGTTAGACATTGTGTGAATGTTATGCTGATATTTCCAAGTTCAGTGTACCACGAATTCTATAGAATTGTAGTTAAGAGCTAATTTTCTATCCTTCAGTGATATCACGATTTGTCTTTTAATAGTCTTATATTTAATTGAAATGGAAATGGTGAGGAATAGCCTTTTACTGAAATAAATTGAGCATAATTTTCATTCTTTATGCAACAAAATTGAAATTTTATGAATTACGGCATTATTTTAGAATAAGATATATCTCTTACAACCCAAGCGTGCTTCAGCCTCCAGAAAAGTAAAATGTTTAGCCATGCACATTACTTGTGAAAATCTGCTAGTTTTATTCATATGGTATGTTAGTGATTAGTGTTGATTCTGGCATTCTGTAAATCCAATGATCGGCTCGAATATACTTGGTTGCGTAGTCCTTTTTGAGTCTTTCCAATTGGTTGCTTTGTACTTATGGTTGCAGGTGTGGATGGAGGCAACTGAGGGCAACTCCCTGCTGGACAGCCTCTACAAGGCTCTAGATGAGGTGAGCTTACCCCAAAATATCGATATTAAAAGATGTAGAGGGACAACTTTATTTAGACGCTGCTTTGCAGGTCGTGAAATTATCAGAATGCGAGATTTACTGTTACAATCCAGACTCTGATGCCGACCCATTCCTGGAGAGAGGAGCCATGTGCGTGATTAGTGATTCTTGAATTTTTGTTGTACTCTTTTGTTACTGACTTGCAGTTCTGATGGGCATGCCTGTATTCTTTAGTTGGTCGTTCAATTTCTTCTTCTACAACAGAAAGCTAAAGCGTGTTGTGAGCTTCCATTTTAGCTGTTTAAGGTGAACTTGTGACCCCCTCTTTCTACCTGTGTTTATTTTATCTAGACATTAAACTAACGACTTGCTAAGGAAGGTCCAGGGTTATCTCCATCTGCAATGATGACGACTTAGGTTACTGTTGTTTGTTGCAGCAACTTGGTAGCCGATGGTTTTCTTCTGGATGGCATGTGTTATGAGGAAGACGGGGAGATATTTGATGACATGGACATGTGATCCAACCTTGTCTATAGAATGTTAATAACCCTTGTACACGCTGTAGCTGTGCCTGTTTAGAGCAGTAGGTTTCTGTAGAACCTTGTACAGAAATATACCTGTGTAAATAGGGGAGTAGGCTGCAAATGCTATTTGCTTCTGACCTTGTTTCTGGTTATGCGCTTAGGCTTGTGAACGAATTGGTTCAAGTTTCTACTACTCAGTACTTTCTTTCTGTAATGCGTCTTCCCTCGAGAAATTAAAGAGCAGAGTGCTGTACCATTTCATGTCAATTACCCTGCATTTTAAGCCTATGCCGTGTCTTTGTTTGCCAACGAATGTCTGGTGCATGAGAATTGATTCCAACACCCGGCTGAGCAAAGTTATTAGGAAAATTGACTGACCCAGAAATGTTCCATATATACGAGGAAAATGATAAATGTGGTCTCCACAGATCCCTAATAATTTTCATTACCATGCAATCTGTTGTTGCTAAAAATATGTTTCGTGTACATTGCGGAATCCGAGCTTAGACCGATGACCTGCAAGACAGAAAACGAGTGACCGCCGGGTAGGGTTTCCGGTGGAGAACTCTCCGATGCTCAAGTCAGAGCGCAGCTACAGGATAGTAACTCTGAAAAAGCATGAATTGTGTAATTGTCCTATACCTGGAGGGGTAGACCCCTTTATATAGCTGTAGAAGAAGACTCCTAGTAGGATTAGGCCATTGGCCAGATGTGTCAGGATCGCGTTAGGATCCTTGAGGATCACGTCACAATCCCTAATAAGATAATCATTGATCTCCCGATTTGACTGGGATTGCCGGGTATTCCCCAATTATTGAGAGTTATATTGGAGTTATGTCATAAGCCCCCCACTTCCTTAGCTAAAATGTTTGGCTGAGGAAGTTTATACCTGGTGTCTCGAGACATGCGTCAGATTTGAAAGTGATTCTCATCCACTTGTAGGGATAACCATATTTCTCTCTTCCATGTGCTCCGACCTAAGCGGGAGCTTAAGCCTTAGAACTTTGCCCAAGTAGGGCGCTAGAACCCTAGCTCTCGAGAGCTAAGTCTTAGAATGTCGCCTGAGTAGGCTATTCGGAATCATCTTTAGAGAGACGAATCATGGGATCTCGAGATCTTTTAGGGGCTGTGCCCCATGGTAGCCTCTCTCGGGAGAGGACACAAAGCTGTGCATGCAAGTTGTTGCATGTGCTAAGTGTTTGAATGTCCCCTCGAGGGGTCACCTCTCATTTGGAGGGTGTTCATTTTGTGCAAGTGTGTGTTCTTGAGCTCGAGCTGACCACATCATGCTTGCGTTTTACTTTGTCGCGAACTCTTATCATCAGCTAAGAGCTGGCAAAGAAGCCTCGCACTCACGCTTGGCTGGGTTTTGAATTGACAAAGAATGGTGGGGGGATGAAGTCCCATAGTCCTTTGCCGTTTCACGGGTTAGAACTGTAGTTAGACCGTTCAGATAGAGCTTGAGCTCTATCCTATCACCCTCGGGGGTGTTCATCCTTCGAGGGAATGATGGAGCGCGCAGCTCATGCAAATACCCTTGGGGGTTTGACAGAACTTTAAGAGTTCTCGTCTTATGGGCCCTCGAGGGCGGATGGAGCCGGTGCTCAAGCAATTACCCTCGAGGGTTCGACGGAATTTTAAGAGTTCTCGTCTTACAGGCCCTCGGAGGTTTAACGGAACTTGGAGTTCTTGTCGTACGCGCCCTCGGGGGTTTAATAAAACTTTAGAGTCCTCGTTGTACGCGCCTTTGGGGGTTTGACGGAACTTTAAAGTTTCTCGTTGTACCCTCCCTTGGGGGTTTGACGGAACTTAGAACTCTCGTCGTTTGTGCCCTCAGGGGTTTCTCGTCCTTGTTGTCGAGGTGCCAAATAAGAAGGCGCGGTTCATGGAGCCCATAATATGGTCGTTGTGGCGAACATCCCTGTCTGATAAGACACAAGGCATTAAGCCTGTATAAGAATGATCTCATGAAATATAAAAGCCCCCCGGCCTTTGAGAAGGCGTGGATATATAAAAGACGGCTTTTAAGCCCGTATGTAGAGTCCGGTCACAAGAAGACCCGTGGGAGCAATATAGAAGACCATAATCTGCTTGCTCGACTGGATGAGCATATAAAGCTTGAGGACGCGTAGTCCGTCCGAGCAAGATGCTACTGATGATCAGTAGAGTAGCTGTCGCAGTTCATCAATATACTGTGAAACAACTAGATTTAGTTTGCTGGTCGCATGAGCTTGAGCTTGCAGTTGTACCGGCACATTAGTGATGCTTATTAGCAGAGGTTGACAATATTCTCTGATTCACTGATCGAGGTCACTGTGTGATCGAACATCACGAGATAATAAGGAACACCGAGTCGGCAAGAAGCTGCAGCAGAAAACCCTAAACGCGACTTCAAGTCGCAGGGTGCTATGAATTTTTTCCTTGCTTATGAAGTGATTTATACGCTACTGTTGATGTTCGCAGGCATGGTTTAAACCCTTGCAAGAAATAAAAGTACGTAACTGAAAAAACAGTCTCTGAAGCAATAAAGCATATAAAAATGCAACTATGTTTTTAACATAGAATTAATAGTGGTGTTTTAGTCATCGCGGCCCCATTAGGGTTTTGTCGGTTAGCCGACATGGGTGTGTTGCACTGCATGTCGCAGGTGAGCTTAAAATGTCATATCAATCGGAAGCTTTGACATGTAATGTGCTCACGCCAATGGACGCAACTGCATAATACTAGACAAAAAATTAAAGAAGTCTAGGTAATGAAAGTGCACAGGAAGCGGCCTTTAGGAAGACTTGCGAGCGCCTAAAATCGTAGTCACTTAATTTTTAACAACACACAGACGACGAAATGTGCTAAGCCTTTAAAGAATGTGCGACACTTGCAAATTTAAATGAGACCCTGTGGGTCTTTAATCTAAATAGGCTGTTTTGACTGTTAAAAGCTTTATACTTTTAAAAGCGTGTGGCCCAAGTCGGATAAATGAGACCCTTAGGGTCTCAAATATAAATAAACATCTTTTGTAGTCCAAAATGTCAAATAGAGAAGACCCCGTAGGTCTAAAATATGAATACACAATTTATGGGGTGACATTTAGAATGCTTTAAATGAAGTGATGTCACCTGGTCTGTTTCTCTCACGGCTAAGGGACTTTAATCGGCACAGCACTGTGTGACAACGTCTGCCGTTAAAGCAGCAGCACGTTTTGGGGGCGATCGTGCCGGCCTTGATGCAAAATTGTGGCGATATCACTGGGGATGAGATCGCCGTTTGTTGGTCGCAGATCTAGAGCAAAGGCCACGAATATGAATGCAGCGAGGTGGTGCCGTTGTTTTCCTGGAGGACTTGCCGTGGCGGTGACAGTGATGGGGCGGTGGTGCACTAGTGGCATTGCTCGGCGTAGTCTCAGCCGACGCAATCTTGACGGAATGGTGTCGTCATTTTTTGTCCCGGTTGACGGAGTTGCTCTCGTATCGCGGTAACATAGATCTGAACTAATGGCGACACCACGGTGAGGCAGCGCTGTAGATCTGGCAGTTATTACTAGCGGTGACATAGGGTGGTCGAGGTCTCGACCGGTGTCATCGGAGTGGAAGGAGGATCCGGTGGCTGTTGGATCAAGACCAAAGGCAGCGTCTATCATGGGGACGCCGATGACTATGTGGCTACCGTCTGTTGAGGTGGTTGCGTTGCTCGACAGTGGCTGCTGGAGTCGGCGCCACAGCAGTTACCGGCGACATAAATCTCGGAGGCCCATACCGAACGGGCTTGATTTCAGTGCCCAATGCCACGCGAAGGACATCGACAGAGAGGGCGATAGACGATCTGGCAATCTTCTTTTTTTTTTTATTTAATTTCTTGGGATATTGTTGATGCTGCTCCGGCAGCTTTTCGATGGTTGCACGGCCAATTGTGGTGGCTGTGGTGGTCCTGCGACGTTGCCTGGTGGATCGTCAAGGGTTGTTGGTAACCACTGATGCTGGCTGATGGCGGCGGGCCTCCTGTCTGAACCTTGGCGGAGGCTGATCGAGGTGGCTTGGCTGCCAGCAACAGCTTGTTCTGTTTCTGAAGTTTTTTTTCTTTGATTACGACGACAATCTGACGTTGTCAACGTTACGGCAGATTGCGGTGAGACTCTTTGACGACGGTAGTACCGTCGATCCCATTGGTGATGACTCTCGTAGTGTGATGGTTGATCGGGCGTGAGGCTGCCCACGTAGGTACCGGTGGTGCCGCTGTAGTTTAGGGTTTTGCCCATGGCGACAGAACAACGTTCTGGTGCCTAGATGGTTGAATTTTGAGACCTTCGGCGGTGGCGGTGATTCTGACGCATTGCCACCGTTCCTTGCAAAACGAGCGTTTTAATTTTCTTGAGGTCTATTGGCTAGGCTGCGCGGGTCCCACGGATGGCGCCAATCTGTTGCTGCTAAAAATATGCTCCGCGTACATTGCGGAACCCGAGCCTGGACTAATGACCTGCAAGACAGAAAACGAGTGACCGCCGGGTGGGGTTCCCGGCGGAAAACTCTCCGATGCTTAAGTCAGAGCGCAACTACAAGATAGTAACTCTGAAAAAGCATGAATTGTGTAATTGTCCCATACCTGGAGGGGTAGACCCCTTTATATAGCTGTAGGAGAAGACTCCTAGTAGGACTTGGCCATGTGCTAGATGTGTTAGGATCGCGTTAGGATCCTTGAGGATCACGTCACAATCCCTAATAAGATAATCATTGATCTTCCAGTTTGACTGGAATTGCAGGGTATTCCCCAATTATTGGGAGTTATATTGGAGTTATATCACAATCCATAGTCCTATGATGAACTCATTACTTGTACGCATGTCTTCATGCGTGTATTACAGTTTGGGACCATTGTGATGGACCGGTGGTCATGTGCCTTCATGTGCGTTTAACATTTTGGGACCATTCTGATGTCTTCAAATCATGCTATCTTCCGACATCAAGACGAACTTATTTATTTGTGGTACTACTGCTGCTAACTACCATGTCGAAGCTAAAGCGAACGAAGCAACAGTGACCTTCATCAGTGTGGCAAATTCGACTCCACGCTCATAACATCTTTGGGCATGGCGCAAAAAGCAACTTGTTGGGGGATGTTATATGCTTTGATTTGTTAGGAAAGGTGGGGAAGTTGGGATCAGGAGAGGATGATGGTGTGATCCAAGATGTAGTTAGCTCATTACGTAAAGAACAACGGATTATACAACTAGCTGAAGGCAAACCATCATTATTTTACAATAAGATAGTGATATTCATAGGGAAGATACACAAAATTTACACGCACAAACATGCGCGTGCATATGCACACGCAGGCACACTTTATTCTTAAACAAAACATTCCTCCCTAGCGGAGTTACAACATTAGCCTACTTATTTGCGCGCTCACTCGCTTGAAGACCACTGAAATACGCCTGAGGATCGGACTCAAAACCAGCCCTTGAAATATAAGAACCTCCCCCACCGGGAGCCTTCATGTCCCCCGATCCTCCTCCGCCTTTTGCTGCATTCCCACCACCACCACCTCCTTTGCCACCTCCACCTCCACCACCACCGCCTTTTGCTCCACTCCCTCCACCACCTTTACCGCCACCTCCCCCAGCATTCGCACTGCCTTTTCCTCCGCCACCTCGGCCTCCCTTGCCGCCACCTCCGCCTTTTCCACTACCACCCATGTTTAAGATGCTTAGTTGGTTATGTAACGCAAGAGCTGAGTCTTTTTCTTCCTTTTTACTAATAATGATGGGTGGTATGAGTGGGATGCGGAAACTTTATAGGCGTTAATCAGATAGGCTCGCACTTATTATTGACCACCCTCGAAGCTCAAAAACTTGGATAATCTTTGACCGTCCTCTGAAGCTTATCCAAGATTCCAAGTGAGGGGTGTCTCTGGTGATGATGATCATCTCCTCTCCATAAATGTTTCTTGTCCAAAAAACTTTAGCTTTTCCTTGGGCTCTCAGAATTTAATGTTCGGATTAGCACGTGACAAACAATGTCGTGATAAGTGATTCACACACTTCCTTTTAGCCAAACTATTCGTTGCTAAAGCTAAGGTTTGCGGCCATAGATATTTTAGCAATAACATTTATGGGCTGTGTTAAAAATTAGACATTTCATTTACAAAAGGCTGTGTAAACCTATTCCAAATACTGTCAATCTTATTGAATTCACTTGTTGTAGGATGAATTATACCTAGGAGCGTCTTTTTCCACACCCTACTATGCTTTTATATTGTCGTTTGTCGGTAAAATATGCACCAACAACAAAATATCAAGTTTTTAGCGATCAATTAGGTGTAGACAAATATATGCTGGTGTTAAAATAGACATTCCCAGTATATCCGCTAGTAATACATGTGTTTAATTCGTATATTGTGGGATTTATCTCGATAGACAAGGTATATTAAAGCAAAGGTCTATTTCTACATTGTATTATATTTTTTATACCATTATTTCTCCCTAAAAAGTGCATTAGGTATAATTCTTTTAGCAACGAATATGATTGTGACAAGGTGATGAAAAATAAGACATTTGGTACAGTGGAATTACTACAGAAAAATTACTACAGAAAATATTGGTGGCAGTTGATGGAGAAACCATCCCAAAGAACAAGGGTTTTAAGCTCATAGCATGCATGAGTGCATTTGAGAGCTTGAAAATGGATAGGTTAATATATCTCATCACCGTTTCGAGACAATCTAAATTCATATCACTAATCGTTTTAAGTTGCATGATTCAACTAAAATGTGTTTTTCGAACTCTTATCTGTCTCGTATTCAGCATTTGCTATTTCATTGTCACAAGTTAGAAAGCAACTCGATCCTTTCAATCGAAGGAGTCTCATGCACGGCGCGACCCATTTTGTGGAGCCTTATCTTTGGTGTCGCCATCATCTTCCGAAAAAGTTGATGAAGTGTTACAGGTAACAATAAGGTGGTCTGGATGTGTTATATTCCACTCTGGCTGCCAAATTAATTAGCAGAAAGTAACTAAAAGTACATAGGGTTGGTACACTTGTTCATTTCCATGATCGAAATTGTTAAAAAGGCGAAAGTAAATGGACAGTTTTCATTACCTTTATCACAATAAGTGAACATGTGTACTCCAATATATAATACCTTTCACTTCCTCATAATAAGGAAACAGAAGTAGGTTACACTACATGGTGCTTTAACATCCTAGCTAGCTTCGTGTGGCCACACATGGCCTGCGTATACGCCTCTCATCCAATTCCAACCTCCCACGAATCACATTTTCAATGACAAACATTCAGTACAAGTACACGGTACATATATATTTGTTGCTAAAGGTGATGATTCGTTTTGGGTGGGGGGGGGGGGGGGGAGGACGAAAACTTATATATTTTGTATTGTAAACTATTCGCTCTGCTCTTTACATACCGTGCTGCGAAATTTTCTTACTTTTTCTTGCAAAAGTTTCTCAGAGTTTGACAAGACGCTGGATAAAGGGTGCACCTGAAATTTTCTTACTATTTTGCAGAAGTGTGTTCAATGTGTAAGGTTTGTTACTGTAAAGCGTAACTTTAAAGAAACTGTATAGAAATTTGAGGTTGGAGGTGACTTTGCATTAAGGCTCCCAAAAGCACACATCTATACAGTATCTTTCATAAGCTTGTGAAAGCTGCAACGGGAGTCAAGGATAGGAGAACACAAAACTGTGATTCTCCCTGAATGATTAGAAAGGATATGCCACTTGTTTACATAAGTTGGCCGCGGAAAATAACTCTCTGCACTTTTTATATTCCCAACAAGATCAGTCTAATCCCCGTTATTTTAACATAAAAAAATGACTCATCCTACCTAACTGTTAGGTCGTGTCAAGCAAAACTTGTCTGTTATCAGCTTATGATTGCTCCAAACAATAATGGAACTGCTGATTTTCTACTCAAAGCTGATCATGCATTTTGATATATGTCCTTTCACTTGCTTTGTCCTTAAAGATATGTCGGGGATCATAATATAATTAAAATTTTAACGACAAAAAAGGCGTGAGATCCGTCGGAATAGATCACTTCTTTGTTTTAGTTTATTTAGTAGGCTGCAACCGCAAAGGATAAAATACACAGAGTAAATCTTACTCTTGATTTGCGTTTTAGTTAGGATGCTGAGCAAGTTCTTCCGTTCCTACTAATCAAGAGGAATTAGATATATGCAGGACGGCAAGTCTTGCAAGTGTTCTGAATCCAGCCATGCATTTTGTGGGTACATGCACTTTTGCCTGCATGTGATTGAGTCATTGAATCCAGATTTGAAAGTGATAGGTTGGCAGCTGTAATGCGAGTCCTTGCTTTGATCCATTGATGTGGCTGTTCTCAAGTTCCATTTCTCAAATTGTTAGGAAAGTGATATCTGAGGTCTGTTTTTTACCGTTGATTTTCACTTTCGTTTCTAAGGATTATCTATATCTGCCGCTGTATAAGATTTTTTGTGATACTTATGAAACTTAGATGCTAAAAGTGAAACTCAAATACCGATTTTAATTATGTGCTGTAAATAATGTGGTTTATCGTTACCAACGTATCTTAAAACTTCGAACTATCATTTTTTTAGTGCTTGGACTAAACCTGTCATGAAGGATATCATTAAGTTGCCCGTTACTCTAAAATTTAGAAACAATTTAATCCAACACTTTACACAATTAATGAAGGTTCTGATAGCATGTTAAGTTATCACTTGTTTTAAAACTTTAAACTGTTCAAACAGTATATCATGCTTCAGTAAATATATTGCTAGCTAGCTGTTACCTTTTTGGGGAATTTAGCGAGCAACTTTACAATGTATGTAATAGTAAATGTACAAAAGTTAAACGATGTATTATACTTCACCGTTAAAGCCTTGTGGGTCTCCCCATCCATGGCGAGTTAATTAAAAGGATCTTCACTTACCGGCTAAACTCCATTTCTCTTGAGCATTTTAGTAGCGGTTCACATCGTTTCTGTTACAGTTTATCAATTTAGCAACGAAAGTAGAGCAAGCAGTTAGAAAAAGGTGGAGTGCGATTATCATTTTCCTGCATTGCTTATATAATGCCGACGTTGGTGAGCCATTGGACCGCAAATGCACTTACGTGTGAGCTTGCCGCAGCCATAATAGCACCTCCCACTCTTCTTTGACAGAATTCATTCCCTAAAATTAGGAGCAAGCAACCAGCTCCATTATTCTAATCACAGATGTATGGCCTCCTCTCTTCCCTCTTTCCGCAGCTTAACCAAACCTCTTCACCATCACAAGATACGAGGATATCTGCGGGTCAGATCCCAAAGCTTCCGCGATGAAGGTACCGCGTTATTCAGCGTATTATTCAAGATGTTACAATCACCGGTTGCATGCAATACTATAGCTCATTATTTGTTGTTCTAATGACCAATTTGCGCTGCAGTTACCGCGATGATATCCGAATCTTGTGTAACTTCAGTTAGCATTTTCTTTCTTTTGGCATACAGGTAAAGGGGCTAACATGGTGGATTCAAACTTGAGTGTTCTGAGGGAAAGAATAGAAGCAGTGAGGAGGCAAGAGATGCTGGACAAGGGTAGTCTCAGGTTAGAGAATGGATGGAGATATAATAAATGTGGGTATGATGACAAGCGCAAGAGACATGCCATGCTGCTGGAATCCATAGAGGTTGTAAGTTTAGCCACCACTTCACTTGGACTTGTCTTTCTCATTGGTTCTCTTTGCATCTTCCTCGTTTCGCTTGCTGTTCATTTTCATATTTGAGACCTGTACAGTTCTCCTTTTCGAGCTTGTAAATATACATCCTTTTCACTTCAGTTCTTATTCTTGTAAGAGTTGTTTGGATTGTAAGAAGCCGTTGTATGTAATTAGCAGTAGTTAATCAAGTAATGTAAACTTAGAAGTGTTTTGAGCTGGATATTTGCAGACTTCACAAGGCAACAACCTTTGTGCAAACATAATTTGCAAGCATATTAGTTCTTTTAAACCTGCTAGACTAGACTATGAAGGGAAATTAATTACCCCTACACTAAATTTTGCCTGGTATCGAATTTTGGAATAATGTGTTTTTCGCTCTCGGGTTCTTTTATAATGTTGGGGTTTGATGTGTAGAAAGAACAAATGGAGGTATAGCAATGATAAAAGGCGCGCTAAGGTTTTGTTAGTATCGCTCAAGCAGATGTAGCGGAAATTAAACAGTGGTATATAACAAAAAAGAATAAGGGGAAAGTAGGGAATGACCCCCTCTACTTTACACGTTGTGCGATTTACCCCCCTCCACTTCAAAATTAACCACTAAACCCTCCCACACTTACAGAAATTGGGCACCTTAGACGGAAACCGTTAAATTTAACAGCGCGTGGTCAACACGCGTGTTGACTAACGATTTTTTTTTGTAAATGACGTTTTTGTCCATTCTGTTAGGGGTAATTAACTAATGACCCCCTGTACTATAGACGGTGTGCGATTTCCTCCCCTACTTCAAACATAACCACTAAACCCCCCCACCCCCCCCCCCACCCCCACACTTACGAAAATTGGGCACTTTAGACGGGTTCGTTATGAATATTTGTGAAATGACCAAAATACCCTTATTTCCTTACCCTATTTAAGTTTAATACCATTCTTTCAACTTCTTTTTCGCTCCTCTCAGACTTTTTACTCAATCCCACATACACACACTCCACGCACACCCAGCACGCACGCACGCACGTGTACACACACACACACACACACACACACACACACATACCCTAAACCCAGACACAGACGCGCACGCACTGCAAACATACACACACGCTACTCGCATGCGACTGTGGCGGCAACATCATCGCGAATCTGGTGCAGCCCCAGCGGCGTGTAGCCAGTCACGGTGGTCATGTGATGCTGCTTGGCGCGATGTTGTGGATTGGGGTGGAATGACGACGGAGGTTAGACCTGTGATTTGGAGACGTGGTCGTCGATCGTGGTGGCAGGGATCTGGACGGATGTGCGGCAATCAGACGCCGATAGCCTGTGTCTGTGGGGATTGATGTTACCGGTGTTGATTGCGTCGGTCGGTTGGTGGCCGATGAAGAAGCCCCAGTGGCTTGCAGACGCAAGGTGGTGGGAAATGGCAGCGATGAGGCAACTCACGACGATGTGTAGCCAGACAGTATAAAGTTGGGGGAGTTGGCCAGAATGGTGGTTACTGTGACACTGATCATGGTAGTTGTTGCGCCGGTGATATACCAATGGCAATCGTGGTTCCTTTTTTTTTTTTTGTAACTCCCTGGTGGTCGGAGAAAAAGACCAGTGGTTGTGCTCAGTGAATCACCAATTGTAGCGGGGTTGACCAGAAGAGGAGGTGCAGATTGCAGCAATCCCTTGTTTGCAATGAATCTGGTAGCGCAGAATGAGGTGGGGGACTGGTCTAACGGGTGGGGGGGTGGGGAATGAAGGGGGGGCGGGGGGGAGGGTCATGGGCAAAATTGTCATTTAAATTTAACGGTTTCCATTTAATGTGCCCAATTTCTGTAAGTGTAAGGGGGTTTAGTGGTTAATTTTGAAGTTGAGGAGGGGAAATTGCACACCGTGTATAGTACAGGGGGTCATTAACTAATAAAGAAATAAGGGTATTTTGGTCATTTCACACTATTCATAACAGACCCGTCTAAGGTGCCCAATTTCTGTAAGTGTGGGGGGGTTTAGTGGTTAATTTTGAAGTAGAGGGGGGCAAATCGCACAACGTGTAAAGTAGAGGGGGTCATTCCCTACTTTCCCCAAAGAATAATTAAGAGAACTGCAACATAAAAGGATAATGCAAAAAAAATATCTGGACACAAAATTTATCGTGGTATATAACAAAATTAAGAGAACTGCAACATAAAAAAAATACCTGCCTACCTCCACGAGCTGTGCAAATTTCTTTGTACTATGAGAATATCGATACAAGTATAAGAGATCGTTCAAGAGTTTAATCCCAAAAACCCGAGACCCTTATCTAACTGGATATTCCTTGTACGCCTCACTCAATATTATCTCTCAATGAAGAAGGAGGTTACTCAAACTCTCTTTTGCTCACTCACATTGGAATGATCTTGGCAATGGATGAAAGGATGTTTATAGGCACTTTTTAATTGCACATGTGTGTTAGGTGTGTCACTAAAACAATAGTAATTTTGACTCTAAAAGTCTATAGCCATTTTTTGCTATAGCATTGTTGACTGGTTGTCCATGCCAACAACCATGCAAATGTCAACGATTCAAATTTGGGGAATTGTTGAATACTATGCATCTGGTGACTAATGTTTGGTAACAAAGAAGTCACTAACACGACCGGGGTTGCATTGTAATCTATCGTTGAAGAGTGCAATTGTAGGCTGGTTATACTTCAAGGGCATGGCCACATTCATGACCATTATGAAAATTTTAGGGGCTGTACGTTTACATTTTTCAGTTTTCATTTTTGTAACGATGATGAAAAATATGCTTTTTTTTTGTATGTTTACGTTTTTTTGGTTCCGTTTTGGATAAAATTTTCAAATAGTATCAAAAAAGTTGAAAACACCCTTTGGGTGTTTTCACCTTTTTCCTTGAACTGTATTCTCCTAATCAGAATATCACCTCTTCTCCCTCATATCTACCGCCCTATTTCAACAAACACTCACCAAACTAGACCACCCATTTCACTGGGTCTTCCTAAAAATGGAAATAGTGGGGTCCATTAATGAATTGATTTAGAAAAAAGTTGGTAAAAACGAAAATGAAAATGATAAACGTACAGAAAAAATTGAAAAACTTGATACGGAAAAAAGTAAAAGTACACAATACGATTTTAGAACTGAATACTAAATTCTGGAAGCCAAAAACAGAATATAGAATACAGAAAAAAAATCTCGTAAGCGTACAGGCCCTTAGCGTGTGACGTTTGTCTCTGTTCAATATTGTTCTTCTTGGATTTCTTTTTGCCGCATTTTCCCCTAACGATACCATTTTGTTTGCAAATAAAAGATGGGGAGAAGCAGGGTATAACGTTACCAGATTTTCAAGTCTTCATAGACTTGTCAACACATTGAGGAGAGAACACCACCACAAGAGAGAGATCTCCGCGTGCGCGCGTGCACACACACACACACATATATATATATATATATATATATATATATATGTGTGTGTGTGTGTGTGTGTGTGTGTCTCCAACTGTTGCATGTGAGGGAGTTGGCAGCTGAAAAAAAGAAGTGAATTGCTAGCAAAAAAACTAGTGGATGAATCAGTTTCCAAATTGGTATCCAAATGTGATATGAATTTGTATGCTGGCGGGGGAGTTGTGAAGTTTGGGAGTACGTGTAAGGAGGTCAAGTAACATGAGAGTTCAGGTGTCATTTGCGGTTAGGGGTTGATGACTTTAGAAAATCTAAGTCAAGGTAAACGATACAAGAGCTTAGACAAACCCTCAAAAGGAGTTTGTCATTTCTTGACGACACAGGGGACGGCTAACGCTGCGGACAAAGTTTTTGTTAGGGAAAAAAGTATGAAACTTAAGATGCGGTTTCCCCCTCTCACAAATTCCAAGGACACGTTTGGAGAAAATTACTGAAAGGCGGTGCAATCATACTCAATCGAAGTTGTCAGCAAACGCAAATGATAGTGTCAAAACAAGAATGTGAGGACAAAAAAGTTGTCACGTCTTTAATAATAAAGTGTAAAAAGATAGAGTAAAAACAAAACGAGTACAAGTTTGGGAAAATTAAGAAAAAAATGAGTTTTGGGATAAAATTTTTGGAGATGGTGGGTTTGTTTTGAAAATCTGTAAAATAGTGGGATAACTTTTAAAAATCTCTGAAAAAGGGGATGACTTATGAAAAAATAATTTTTTTTTTCTAATGATGACTTTCCAATTCTCAAATTATCCCTCCCCCTGTTAGATCTTTTCTTGATGGAAAGATGCGTTGGTAAAAAATGTCACCCAGAGAAAACAAAAGGTATAGGTACCCAGGGGCGGAACTGTTGCATGACCCAGGGGAGGGGTGGGGTGGGGGGGGGTGGGGGCACGACACCCTCCCAACTTTTGGAATTTTTTTAATATTTACACAAATGCTATTATCTCATAATATTACTTAATTATTTTTTCGTTTTGTTGTATTTTTTACTTTTTATAGTCTTCTATTTTCTCATGCTTTTACTTCATCTTCGTTCTTCCAAATTCTATATTTCAAATCTCCAGATTATGAAAAAAAAAAACATGAATTGATCAAGGTAAGTTTTTTTTAGTTAAAATTTTTATAATATGTTAACGTATATGGTACTATTGTACTCATACAGTTAATGATCATATTAGTAATATATCTATAAAGTAAGCGTTAAGCTTCTTCTCATGCAAGATTATTAATTCGTTCTTGACTAACCTTACAAAGTTAAATAAATCGCTATGAGAAGCAAAGTTAAATGATTACTAGTCAAATTGAACAATTTTTTTATGTTAGCCATCAATTTTTTATACCTTCTTGGCCCCCCTCGATTAGACTTTCTGGATCTGCCTCTGTAGGTACCCACTAGAAGTAGATACCACAGATACTTCCAATGGAATCCTAGACTTGTTTGGGAATGAGCTGGAATGAATGTGTTCAAGTATCTTGATAGATTATCTAGAAACATGACTACAGATGGAGAAACAGAGGAAACAAGATGGTACCCATGAAATCTACAATAAGACGCCCATCACAATAGCGTCCGGCTGGGGGCATGGAAAAGGTTTCTCCATACGGAGGAGGAGCTTGCCTGAGTACTTCTAAAAATCCACCAGTTTATGAATTCGAGTCACCAAAGTTGAATATGGTTGGTAAGTTGCAGTTGGGAGAGGAGAAAGAGGTTAGGCTTGGGAGCAATGTCAGTGCAAGGACAAGAGTAGAGATATGGCAAAGTCTAACAGAGTGAGTTTCCATGAATGTGAGAGAGTTAAACTGTAGGGAGAAAGAGATAATTATTGTTCAAAGAGGTGGGTACATGGCTATATAAGTGGGAGAAGAAGAGGCCTGGTAAAAAAAGACCCCCCTTTCCCTGTGGAATAGGCTTAGAGACTCTTCATCACGTCATTAACGTCATGTATCGATGAGAATCGACGTACATGTGCCACTCAAAAATTGGGTATCGAGAGTGAGGGTGCATGGGTTGATATAGGACAAAAAAATACTATGATCTAGGACTCTTGTGCCAATCAATGTGCGTATTTTGATGAATGCCATTTTTTTCATCAATTGACCTTATATTAATTAAGCATTAGAACTTTAGTTAGCAAAATGAACCATGTTTAGAAGTTAGAATTCTTATCATATATGAACTTCTTTTGTAATGTAAAGCACCGCATTTTGTCACTTCTTATTAGGCCGCATTTTTTTGGCCCAAATATCATGTAGGTGCTGAGGAAAAAGTGATCCGCTTCGGAGTGTGTTTACGATCAATCATAGAAGAATGGTGTAGAAGCACGGTCTGGGTAAAACTAGTCACTTTCTGCAGAAACACAAGTCGTTTTATGGAAAAGTGCATGTCGGATTCTGCCGATTCCCCAGTCTTTTTATGTAAAAAATTATGGGGTGCACACGTGCTGCTTTTGCTTCGCTGGGACTCCTAAAAAAAGGACCTTGCAGGAACTACGCTTTCCCTTGCTAATGAGGTTGGGATTGAAGAAATGGATGCAGTGTAGCCATTTTGTGATGAAAAGCGCTGTGTTTTGTCACCTTTCAATTAGGCCGCCTTTTTTGGGACCAAATATACACGTTGGTGCTGAGAAAAAAATGATCCGCTTCGAAGTGTGTTTACCGATCAATCATAAAAGAACGGTGTAGAAACACGTTTTGGGCGAAACTAGTCACATTCTGCCAAAATCCAAGTCCTTTTATGCAAACGTGCATGTCGGATTCTGCCGATGCCCCAGTCTTTTTATACAGAAATAACAAGGGGGCACAAGCGCTGCTTTTGCTTCGGTGAGACTCCTAAAAAAAAGAAGAACTTTACATACAAATACACTTTCCCTTGCTAAGGGCGTTGGGATTGAAGAAACAAATGCGATTTAGCTATTTTGTAATAAAAAGCAAAGCGTTTTGTCACCTCTCAATTAGGCCGTATTTTTTCGGACCAAATATACACGTAGTTGTTGATGAGAAAATGATTCGCTTCGGAATGTGTTTACCGAGCAATCATAAAAGAATGGGGCGTGTGGCTGTGCCCCCCATAATTTTTGCATAAAAAGATTGGGGCGTCGGCAAAATCCGACATGCACTTTTGCATAAAAGGACTTGAGTTTCTGCACACAACGACTTATGTGGTGTTAGAACCAAATTACTTAGGGCCTGTACGCTTACGATATTTTTTTCTGTATTCTATTTTTTTTTCAGATTTTAGTATTTAGTTCTAAACTTGAATTTTGTACTTTTAGTTTTTTCTATATCTACTTTTTTCAATTTTTCTTGTACGTTTATCATTCTCATTTTCATTTTTACCAACTTTTTTGGATCCATTCTTGTATGTTTTTAGTATTTTCTACAATATTTCTTCCGTGGGCCCAGCCCTCTTCCCCTTCCATTTCCCCTTCACGAGTTCCCTTTCCCTTTCCCCTTCCCCTTCCATGTTCCCACCTCTGTGTGTCCCCCTTTCCTTTTCCCTTCCCCTTCACGAGTTCCCTTTCCCCTTCCCCTTCCCCTTCCATGTTCCCACCTCTGTGTGTCCCCCTTTCCCTTTCCCTTCCCCTTCATTACCCTCACCGTAATCCCAACATCCTCAATCCCGTCAAATACCCCACAAGTCCCTCCATCTCCACCGCCGACCATAGCAGGGCGACAGTCCAGCCACTGCCACATCAAATCCGTAGCTGCGCCAGCACCACAACACAACCATTGTTCTGCTGCCACCACATCATCACGGCCACAACCACACCTGCACCACATCATGACCATAACCCCGCGCTGACCCAACAACCCACCACCACAACCAATCACCCCTTCCACCACCACCACCGTGAACCAACTACCCACCACAATCGCCATAATTAGCAGCACCTCAGGGCACCACTATCAATTTTGAAATCATCCATCAAACTGTGAACTCAAAGAAAACTTTAATTGGTCAAATTTCAAAGAAACACACCTACAATCACACATAAATCTGGTAAGTGTGTGCGTGTGTGTATTGGGATGAGGTGAGGGAGGGGGGACGCGTTGTGTGTGTCTAAGCAACGATGAAGGTGGTCGTGGGTTTAGGTTTAGGTATGTCGATCACTGCAACGGCATCGTTAGGGAGTCCCCATCGAAGTCCATCTCTGATGCAGCACTTGCCACCAACCGTCGTTTGCTTCATACTCCTACTCTGACTTCCCTGTTATTCATTGAAAAAATGGAAGGGAGAGAGAGAGAGAGAGAGCTAGGCGGCAGGCATGTCAGAGAACGTGAACAGTGGAGACAAGATTTGTATTCTCTGACACAGAGAATACAAATCGTGAGAAAAGTGAGGATAACTAAGCTGACACGCCGGAGTTGGTGGCTGGAAGGATTCCTCCGGGTTCCATAAAGCAAGATTGAATCCATAGTATGCAAGGAGACATTGCTTTTGCAGATAACGACAGTCCATCGCACACTTGTTTTAGTCGGGGTGGGGCAGTTAAGCAAAATGGAATCTTCCAATTGGCAAACAGGGGCATGCCTGACTCTTTACATCTTCCAGCCTGGTCTTCCTGTGAGACTTACTGTAGGAACTCCGGTCTGCGATGCAGCGGGAATCAGCAGGATCCCTCTTACTCCCCGAAAAGGGTGGGCATCCTATCATGCAAAGGGCAGGTTTGTTTGATCCCATAACAAATAGATTAACAGACGACGGAGTTGCGAATAATTAGTTACCAAGATCTGTCATCCTTACATCCGTTCGGGGTGGTCTATCTTGACTTCTTAGGATGCTCGATTCTAAGATCGTCTTCTACCAATCCAACCCATTTCATGAATAAAATGTGACCCGGTCTGGTTTCAAAGGAGCTCTGTATTGCAGCATACCTCTTTCAAGTGAAATAAAATGCTCAAGGGTCACTGCGAACGCCCCCAATCAGTGCAATGGGATGTGTCTACTCTCCGTTCTTCAATCTCATTTGGGGGAGGAGAACAAGGCGATGGTGAAAACACCCTTTAGGTGTTTTCACTTTTTTTGCTACTATTTGGATATTTTACTCAAAACGAATACAGAGAAAGATAAAAGTGCGTAAAAAAATGCATCTTTTTCATCATCATTACAAAAAAAAAAACAGAATTTTGTAAACGTACGGGCCCTTACTTTTTTGCAGAGTAAGACTTGTATGACCACGACCACGCATCACCCCTCACATTCCTAACCTTAAAATCTACACCCAATTCAATCATCACTCCCCACTTCCTCCAGAAGTCAATCGAATCTTCTAAAAAATATTTTATCAAATAGTTGACGCCCACTCTCACCCTCCCTTAATATTCACCCCCTCCCCCTTTAACCTCCGCAAATCCCCTCACATAATCCTCAATTTTATCCAACAAATCAGTTCCAATTACCAATATCTTTATTTCCACTATACTAGTATCATTAGTCACCACTTTCGATGGTTATTATACAACTCTGTCATAGATTCAAAGGATATAAATTATAGGTACATACAAGCGAGTTTGGATAAGTTCCAACCTATCTTTTTTTTAATTAGACGTTGATAATTAAAACTTGATATTTAGTTTTTCATTTGTCTAAAAGCAAAGAAGAAATAATCCTGCTTTGACGAATACCACTACACACTTGCATGAAAAAAGGAGGCTAAAGCATTTGCATGAAAGTTGTTGTTCATGAAGGAGATTAACGTGCTTGGAATTTTTGGTAATAAAAATCATAACTGGGTGGGTGGGGTGAGGCGTGGGAAGGGGAGAGGATGGGGGTGGGGGGCATGTAGTTTGAAGGGAAAGCAGATTCGGAGGAAAAGATCGGGAGGGGTAGTTTGGGTAGTCAAAAGCTTAAGTTAAAAAAAAAACCCATTTTTCTTTAAGCTCCCCCAATGTTCAGAAATTTTCAAAAAAAAAAAAAATCACTTTTTCACAGGTTTCGAAATATATCCCACTTTCTATAAAAACTTAACCCCAAAACTCACTTTTTTCTAATTTTTCCTGAAAGTTTACTATGAAAGCACCATTCACTTTAGAAGAATTTGTTGACTTAACTAATACCTACAAAATAATGAAGACGATGGAAGAAGAATGGAGTTCGAAGAAGCATAGTTTCATATTAGTTTCTTCAAAAACTTTTTCTTATGTACCCAGCAATACTTTTAGTTTAAAAAGAGCCCCATGTAGCTTGCATCACCTTAACTAAAGTATCTGAATGTTGTCTCAAAAAACTTTTTGTTTCTCTCAATTCAAAGCAAAACTCAAGTGCGTTACAAGTGTTCATTCTGATTATGTAATAAATATCTCTTGCTTGTTTTTAATGTCGAGCTTCAGCACACCTCATTACACAACATCTATTTCTATCTTTAATATACTCTTTTTTTCACAACCTTATGCAATCGCTGAAAATTGCATGAACAACGCTCTACTTCTATATGAATTTGTCACATATATAAGCTTACTTTGTTTATGTAAACTACAAATAAGCGAAGAATTATGCGTCAACTCCTCCTGTAAATAGTAGCGGAACTAACGTGGGACACCGGCTCTGCTTCCGTAAGAATTTTCTTTATATAGTAAACTGTTTATTTGACATCCAACAATAAAAGTATTCACTTAAAAATTTTAAAAATAATTTAAATAGATGACCTTTTAATCATTTTGATACGTTAAGATACTTAATATTTTTAAAAAAGTATAGATAAAGACTTGCGTCCGTTTCCATTTCTCAACGCCACTAAAGAGTAAAAAACTCTCTCTCTCTCTCTCTCTCTCTCTCTCTCCTCCAAGTGACAGACGGTGGAAGTCAGCTACGGACAAATAGAGAACCGGCGCCTCGATCCCTTCACCGGTTTCACGGGCCATGCCTGACGCCGCCAAGGCCTCGACGGCTCGACCGATTCCCTTCTCCAGTTCTCCTCTCCCTCCTCAGTCCTTTTGCCGATCCACCTCGGAGTAGTCTGTGCACCTTCGAAATAGTCTGTGTAGAGCCAATCAATTGAGAGTTGAGACCCGATTTAGTCGACTGGTGTATCGGTGGTGCTTGTGTAGCTGTGTTTTTGGCTGGCGCAGATGAAGCTGTCACGGGCCCATCAAAGTCATCAGTCACGACATAACGATAGTCGTCAGTCGCGGCAATTTTGAAGTCAAAAAAAGGTAGGATCTGAGCATAGATTTTTTATTTCAATTTGAAATTTGACATTCGGGATTTTGGCAAATATTGCCTCGCGGGGTTTTGGAGTTGTAATATTGGATTAAAATTTGGCAATTGCTGCTTGTTCAGTGCTCGTGGTGGCCATTGTGAACTGCTAATGGTGGGATTGTTTCTTTCAGATTGAGATTTGTACTTGGGATTTTTAATTGCTCGCGGTGGCAATTGAGAATTAGGAATGACAATTGGCAATTGCAATTAGGGATTCGGAATGGACAAGTTGGAAATTGGAATTTACTGCTCAACGACATGGAGAAGTATTGCAAATTTAGAATTTTTAACCTGGACAATTCGAACTCAATTTAATGTGTATTTTTTATTTATTCAGTGTAAATTGCACTTAGATTTAATACTTCCGCAGCATATATGTTTTTCAGTTTGTATATTCCGGTGCATACAACTTGAACAAGTTCATAAGTGTTTGTATATATGAGTGTACATTTGATTCTTGCTTATATCCAGTATTTAGTTTATATTATAGCTTTGTATTATATATATATATATATATATATATATATATATATATATATATATATATATATATATATATATATGGAGCTGATCCATTGATAGCGTTAGCAAAATAGGATAAGTTGCTAGCGCGATCTGGCCGTCCACGGGAGATCTGTGGATGGTCCAGATCTTTTTTTTTTTGCATTTTTTTAAGTCCGTCCGCTACATTATGTAGCGGACAATTTCTGGACAAAAATACCCTCCAACTCCGTCCGCTACATTGTGTAGCGGACGAGTTACTTTGTTTCTCATTCTCTCTCTTTTCAGTCATTATTTTTCTGACTTGTTTGTCTCTCTCTCTCCCCCATCAATTTTCTGACTCCTCTCTCTTTCTCTCTCCCCCTTTCTCTTCCTCTCTCCTTTCTCTCACTTTCATCTCTCTTTATTTATCATCTTTGTCGGCGATCTTGTCTGTCGTAAGGAGAATCGAATCGGAGACTCGCAAGATCTGAGCCGGAGCGGAGTTTGAATCAGAGGAACATGTATTGAAAAGCGTTTTTTGATTTACTAGCTTTTTTTAATGATTGCTTTTCGCCGGAGTGGCGCGGTGGATCTATCTACTCATTTTAACATTTACGGCTAGAGTGGCGCGATGGTTCTTCGGCGATGATGGCAGTTGTGGGTTTGTTGATGGCAAAAGACATTGTTTTGGATCTGCATATTGCAAAGATAAAAAAAACATTGCGTGACTGAAAATATAAAGAACCCATAACATCTAACACATCTAACACAGAACCCAGTTAATTTGGTTGTGGCAATTCGTCCGCTACATAATGTAGCGAGCACAATGAGCATCGATGACAAAAAGAAATGAAAGAGAAGGACACGAGCATTGATGACAGAAAAGAGAGAGAGAGAGAGAGAGAGAGAGAGAGAGAGAGAGACCGGGCATCTAACACATCTAACACAGAACTCAGTTAATTTGGTTGTGGCAATTCGTCCGCTACATAATGTAGCGAACACAATGAGCATTGATGACAGAAAGATAAATGAGAGAGAAGGACACGAGCATTGATGACAGAAAGGAGAGAGAGAGAGAGAGAGAGAGAGAAATATGTCAGAAAAATAATGACTGAAAAGAGAGAGAATGAGAGAAAAAGTAACTCGTCCGCTACACAATGTAGCGGACGGAGTTGGAGGGTATTTTTATCCAGAAATTGTCCGCTACATAAATGTAGCGGACGGACTTAAAAAAATGCAAAAAAAAAAAATCTGGACTGTCCACAGATCTCCCGTGGACGGCCAGATCGCGCTCGCAACTTATCCTATTTTGCTAGCGCTATCAATGGATCAGCTCCCATATATATATGGGGAAAGTAGGGAATGACCCCCTCTACTTTACACGTTGTGCGATTTGCCCCCCTCCACTTCAAAATTAACCACTAAACCCCCCCACACTTACAGAAATTGGGCACCTTAGACGGAAACCGTTAAATTTAACAGCGCGTGGTCAACACGCGCGTTGACTAACGATTTTTTTTTGTAAATGACGTTTTTGCCCATTCTGTTAGGGGTAATTAACTAATGACCCCCTGTACTATAGACGGTGTGCGATTTCTCCCCCTCTACTTCAAACATAACCACTAAACCCCCCCCCCCCCCCACACTTACGAAAATTGGGAACTTTAGACGGGTTCGTTATGAATATTCGTGAAATGACCAAAATACCCTTATTTCCTTACCCTATTTAAGTTTAATACCATTCTTTCAACTTCTTTTTCTCTCCTCTCAGACTTTTTACTCAATCCCACATACACACACTCCACGCACACCCAGCACGCACGCAGGTGCGCGCGCACACACACACACACACACACACACACACATACCCTAAACCCAGACACAGACGCGCAACCACTGCAAACATACACACACGCTACTCGCATGCGACTGTGGCGGCAACGTCATCGCGAATCTGGTGCAGCCCCAGCGCCGTGTAGCCAGTCACGGTGGTCATGTGACGCTGCTTGGCGCGATGTTGTGGATTGGGGTGGAATGACGACGGAGGTTAGACCTGCGATTTGGGGACGTGGTCGTCGATCGTGGTGGCAGGGATCTGGACGGATGTGCGGCAATCAGACGCCGATAGCCTGTGTCTGTGGGGATTGATGTTACCGGTGTTGATTGCGTCAGTCGGTTGGTGGCCGATGAAGAAGCCCCACTGGCTTGCAGACGCAAGGTGGTGGGAAATGGCAGCGATGAGGCAACTCACGACGATGTGTAGCCAGACAGTATAAAGTTGGGGGAGTTGGCCAGAATGGTGGTTACTGTGACGCTGATCATGGTAGTTGTTGCGCCGGTGATATACCAACGGCAATCGTGGTTCCTTTTTTTTTTTGTAACTCCCTGGTGTTCGGAGAAAAAGACCAGTGATTGTGCTCAGTGAATCACCAATTGTAGCGGGGTTGACCAGAAGAGGAGGTGCAGATTGCAGCAATCCCTTGTTTGCAATGAATCTGGTAGCGCAGAATGGGGTGGGGGACTGGTCTAACGGGTGGGGGGGTGGGGAATTAAGGGGGGGCGGGGGGAGGGTCATGGGCAAAATTGTCATTTAAATTTAACGGTTTCCATTTAATGTGCCCAATTTCTGTAAGTGTAAGGGGGTTTAGTGGTTAATTTTGAAGTTGAGGAGGGGAAATTGCACACCGTGTATAGTACAGGGGGTCATTAACTAATAAAGAAATAAGGGTATTTTGGTCATTTCACACTATTCATAAGGGACCCGTCTAAGGTGCCCAATTTCTGTAAGTGTGGGGGGGTTTAGTGGTTAATTTTGAAGTGGAGGGGGGCAAATCGCACAACGTGTAAAATAGAGGGGGTCATTCCCTACTTTCCCCTATATATATATATATATATATATATATATATATATATATATATATATATATATATATATATATATATATATATATATATATATATATATATATATATATACTAGCTAAAACCCCGTGCTATGCACGGGAAGGGCGTTAGTTAAAATCCCATGCTATGCATGGAAACATAATCATTTATTAATTAACCTTTGATCAAATTACATTACCAAGCAATTTAGAAAAAAATAGTAATAATACTCGATCCTATAAACAAAATATATGCAATGCTCAGCTTCCTAAAATACTGTGCTATGCAGAGGGCCATACATCATAAATCTTTCTATTCATTAACTAACGTGTGTCACTGAAGTTTAATGAGTAATTAGTATTGCAAAAGAAACTATCAAAATTAAAAAGCAAAAGAAAGAAAATAAATCTCTGATAACTACCTTATAAGCAATGTTTTTTATTGGTCTCTATGCAAACTTCTAGTGTTTACACTTTCGTCGTTAATTGACGTGTGTCATTGAAGTTTAGTGAGTAATTAATATTGCAAAAGAAACTATCAAAATTAAAAAGAAAAAGAAAGAAAATAAATATCTAATAACTACATTATAAGCCATTTATTGGTCTCCATGCAAACTTATATTGTTTACACTTTCCATTTTTTTGCTCACACTAATAGAGAGAGTAGCAAAAACAAAATCAAGTGAGCAATGCTGTAAATTTCACGAACTTAAATATTACTACATGAATATGGATAATGTCACGCCTTTTATGAGACTATTGAAAGCCTGAAAATAGTGACATTGTTGATGATTCAAAAGAAGTAAATAGAAATTGAAAAAATTAAGAAACGAAAGCGGGAAGAAGATGATGTTGTAGACCACGAAGTAGATCCTTTATACTTAGAACCAACGCGACAAACTCCTACATCTTTTTATTAAGGTATTTCTTAGAACACTACACTACACACAGGTTTCTGTTGTACGCGTTGTGCAAGGACAAGCGTACCATAGGACCTCGCCATGGCTCATTTCACATTTCAGATAGTGAAGAAGGCTTTAAACATCAGAAAAGCCCCTTGAAAGATGGATTCGACATTCATGCCTTATGACTACTATATGGAGGTTAGGCTTGCTTCTATCCTGTATCTCACGCTCCTTCCTAATGGCCAGGTTCTGCGGGAGAGAGAGTCACTTCCCACTCCGGCTTAGGAAGTGACATAAATAGACTCTGCCAAATCACCCAATAAGGTAGCATCATTTTTGTAGGAGATTTCTTCCGCCCATAAATTGAAGGCAAAGGCTTTTGCTAAAACAAGGCCCCCACAAATTGCAGTAGGGATAACATCTATTGAATCTGATGAAGGTATACTGCCAAAGCTTAGTCACTGTACCGATTCCCATTGCTCTTGTATTGATTGGCCATATAAATCCTAGAAATCCCCAGGCATACCTTGATTTCAAGGGAAATGAACTTTCCAACTGAATATATGAAATGTAATAAGATGGGCATTGAGTTTTTTCTTCTTTGTGCCTTGGATTGCCAGGCCTTTAATCAGAAGAAGACAATTTAAGAAAGGTGGATGTTGGAAAAAAGGATGAAGAGAAAGAGAACAGATAGAATAACAAAAAGGAGAATTGGAAAGGTTGTAGAGTGGAGCAGTTTTTTTTTAGGTCTGGAAGAGGAGGAATTTGTAAACGTGGTGGAGTAACTGCAAAAGTTTAGGAGAGTGTCTCGAATATTTAGGCTACATTTTAGGATGTCCATCTACAAAATTCAGATTTATCTTAAAACTAATTCTTTGTAGCCAATAGCATCTTGACACCTATTATTTTGTTTATAGAATAAATCAAAATTCCCAAAGCCATCAATCGAATCCTATTATATATGGTATAGATGTATGTTGCCCACCTTGAATGATATTCCTGGCTCTGCCATTGCCTGTAAGTGAACCAAAGCTTCAGTGAGAAAGGTAAAAACTTGTTAGAAATAGAAAGGGAGTTTGTAACCAAGAGATAACATTGTGGGGGAGTGGATGTAATATTTGTCGCGTTTAAGCTTTTGTCAACTAATTCCGCTGCATTTGGAACATTAATTTATGGGCCCTCTATATTAATGCCTCCCTTCCAATGTGAAAGGGAGAGAGTATTTTCACCCCTTATTATGCTAATACACCATTTTCTTTGTCACTAAAAAGTTGATACCTATCACTGAAATACATTCTTAACAACCAAAAAGGAGAAAGAGAATATTATAGCTTGTTAACAAATCAGTCATGTTACCCAAACTCTTATCTCACATGAAAATTGAAATCCTACCAAAGGCAAACCAGTTCCAGGGAGGAATTTTTAGCTCGTCAATAAGGGATCTGAGGAAGTTGTTCCTTCGCTTTATAGGATAAAAACATAAGAGTTGGTCGAATGAGTTATTAATGATTCATATGGTTAAATTGCAATATGAATAAAATTCTGATGCTACAATAATGGAGCAAAATTCTTGATGAAATTCTCATACCTACATGATTCAATAACTAATAAGAATTCCAATATCCTTCTTTACAAGAATAGTATAAGAAAGTTATGTCTCCTTAGGACATAGTTCCCAAGAATAGTAGATTCTCCATTATTTTTTACACACAAACCAAGAATCTTTCTCTCTTTAAAAATATCTATCTAACTTCTTTCTAAACAAAGCCTTCCATGAAAAGCAACCACGGCCTCCCCACTGTGCATTGGCCCTCGTGGGGCAGTGGTCGGAATCCGGCCTAGTTCTTTATAGTCTTTCCGTTTCTTGTTGGTGTGGTTAGGTTCTCAGAGGATCAACATCTATACCGGCCGGTGGCACATGGAAGGTGGACGATGGTAGACGGCGGCAAGCAGTGGAGGCCCCATCTCCCCCAACTACGATTGGGGATGGCGCTGCGTGGATTTGCTCTAATTCACTGAATCTTTTCAGATCTATGTAGATCTTAGAGATTTTTTTTGATCTACTAGATCTGAGAGATCTGTGTACTGTGTCTAGTGTTTTAGTGTGGTAGATGTCTTTGAGGGTGGGTGAGGGGGATGGGGGGGAGTTGGGGCCCTGGGGAGAGGGGAGGGGGAGGGGTATTTGGGGTAATCGACTCTAGGTGCGTGTGGGTGGGTATGGGTTGGGGGTTTGTGGGAAGGGAAGGGGGAATATTGTCTGGCTTACCCCTGTTTTCGTGATTTTTGATTTGCTACGGAGTTCACGGGTGTCGGGTTTGGGGTAGAAATGTCAGTGGAATATTGTGAACCATAACAGATTGA
Organism: Escallonia herrerae; assembly: GCA_033070095.1. Taxonomy (NCBI): domain Eukaryota; kingdom Viridiplantae; phylum Streptophyta; class Magnoliopsida; order Escalloniales; family Escalloniaceae; genus Escallonia; species Escallonia herrerae. The sequence continues at coordinate 18,768 of JAVXUP010000617.1, read as the reverse complement.
TTGCCTCTTGTCTTTGCACTTTGATCACAATGGTTGTCGAGTACACCTTTGATTATTTGTAGGTTCTGGTTGTCTTCCTCTTTGTAATATTTGTGTTTTTTGATTAACGCTATTTTTGTCTCTGTTTACTAGGTGTTTATATAACCTTTAGGCGTTTGCATGTTACTTAAAATTAGTCTGACGTGTAGGATAAGATAAGCTCTGCTTCATTTTAATTGTAATTTGTATAGGTTTAGAGGTAATTTATTAATTCCTGATCAACATGGTCTTGTATACAAATACGTCATGAAAATGTTGTGACCTTTATATGCCGTTGGGAAAACTTTATAACCTTTAAATTATCAATACTTTGGGGATGGGGGGTGGGGGTGTGTGTGTGTGTGTGGTAAAATTTACTTTATTCCATTGAAGGTCACATATACACTTACTCCCCTTTCAAAGGTTTCTCTAAACACTCTTCATCGGCACATCAAGATAAAACATCCCAAAAACTAAAATTCTAATATAAGTGCACTCTATTAATCAAACCCCAAGCATTAGAAAACTGCCTATTAATATCATGGGCTGGGGATTTTCTCCAAGATTGAGATCTGAGTTAAATCAAATCCTTTACTCCTTGAAAACAAGCATATGTAGATTTCTACTCTTGAGTAAAAATCCTGGAATTTCTTTCCATCCATATGGCATAAACGAGTAACGGCAACAACAAGCTTGCACATTCGAGCATGAAAACTTTTGCTTCTGTCTTTCAATGGCATGGTTAAAAAACTGTTGCCAAGAGAGGAGAGGATTAGTAATCTGCAGTTTACTGAGTACTCTTTCCACAGTTCCTTTACATATTTGCATTGCATGAATTAATGTTTCCTTTTGAGACCGACACAAAGAACAAGTATCATTAACAATACAATTTCAATTCTTCAGTTTGTCCTTTGTCCTCAAACCATCTCTACACAATTTCCATAGGATGAAAGCACATTTAGGAATATTACCAGAGAACCAAACAAGCTTTTACCATCGTACTACAATTGCAATAATTCTCATAGCCTCCTATGCAGATTTAATTGAAAACATAGCATTCTTTTGTAAAATCCATGTCACTCTATCTTGGCTAGTAGTGTTAGAGACTGGGTAAGTAAATCCATCTCTTCATGCCAATTACACAGAGCATGTGATCTAGCATGTGGTAATATCAAATGTCCATCCATAATGACATTAGCAACTTTGCAAGTAATTTCTAATCTAGAATCATATACGACTCTGTGCTCATATCTAGAGAGAAGAGGGCCCTTAGGCATCCAGGAGTCTAACCAAAGCCAAGTATTCCTGCCATCACCAATTTTGTAAGTAACAAACTTTTGGACTTGAGCTCTCAATCTCAAGATTTTACACCAAATTCAAGATAAATTTGTATGTGGCTTAAAAGGCCTGCCCTTTGATTATGTATGTATGTATGGTACCATTTAACCCATAAACAGTCTTTTTTGTTTGTAAGTCCCAGATATGTTTACACATAGCAGCTTTATTCCATTCCTCCAACCTTTTAATGCCCAATCCTCCTTTATTTTTTGGTAGGCAGAGATCTTTCCGAGCAGTCTTAGCACTAGTGCATTTGATGTCTTTACCATGCCAAGTGAATGCTCTTATTTTTGCTTCAATTTGCTTGATAATTTTCTTGGGCCAGATAAAATGGTACACTAATAAACTTGCATGCTCATCAGGACATATGTTTCTAATTGTACTCATCGAGCATATGAGAGATATCTTGTGGTCCAACTATCAAAGGAGTTGACAGTCTTTAATATGCAACTTCATAAAGATTAATGGCACTCCAAGATAAGTAACATGAAACTTACCTATAGGAATTTCTATTATTTGCAAAAGTTGTGTACTAGTTTCTTCATTGAGCCTAGCTAGAAAAATGGAACTCTTTTTAAGGTCAGCATGAAGTCCCAAAAGAGTGCCAAACTCGTCAATAGCCATTTTAATACTTGTAAGAGATTTTGGATCAACAACAGCTAATATAAAAAGATCATCCGCAAAACATAGGTGATTAATCTTCAATGCTTGACATTTGGGATGAAAGGTGAAGCTAGGTGTATATGTATAGGCATCAAGTATACTAGAAAAAGCCTCCATGAGCAACAAAAATAGATAAGGGAAATAGGATCTCCTTGTCTTAAACCTTTTGTACTTACAAAATATCCCTTCATTATGCCATTGAGGTTGATGGAGAATCTAGCACTAGTTACACAGAGAATAACCCGATCAATGAATTTTAAAGGAAAATGAAAGCCTTCCAACACACCTCATAAAAAATCTCATCCAACTGAGTCATAAGCTTTTTGGATATCAATTTCTAATACACATCTTGGATCACCCCCATCCTTGTGATAATTTCTAATAATATCTTGCATAAGAAGAATGTTGTCAGCAATAATGTCTATTAACCACAAAAGCAGACTGCCTATTATTGATAAGCCCAGGTAAGACTCCTTTGATCCTAGCACAAAGTGTCTTAGAGATACGCTTATACACAACATTGCAACATGCAATTGGTCTAAAGTCCTTCATTGTACTTGGACAAGGGATTTTAGGAATTAAATTTAAGACAATATTGTTAAACAACTTGATACCTTTACTTTTTGTGAAAAACTCCATAATAGCTTGCACCATATCATTCCCTACTATATTCCAGTTGTGTTGAAAAAACTCAACACTATACCATTAGGCCCAAGTGCTTTATTAGGCTTGAGACTGAAAATCGCATCTTTCACATCCTCTATAGTGATAAGAGCAAACAACATTTCTTGATTCATAGGGCATAGATGATGATGGAGGATACTTGTCAGTCTAGTTTTAATATGACAACTTCTTATCACAGGTTCACCAGGGAAATTGGCAAAATGCTTGATGGCAGCTTGATGCACTGCCCTCTCACCAATAATGCATTCCCCTTCCATGGTGTTAATAGACAAGATCTTGGAGTGTGCCCTATGCACTTGCATTTTCTTATGAAAATGTGTTATATTGTTGTCACCCAGTTTTAGGTCTTGCATTTTAGATTTATGATAATAAAAAAAACCTCCTCAGCCTTTGCTAGATGATATATTGACATATCAATTTTTTTCCATCTGAACTAAATTGGAATCATGCTGAGGAAATAACTTCTTTTAGATGTCTTGTAACTCAGAAAATTTATCAGCAGTTTGCTTAGAAATATTGTTATAAAAGCCTTGTTCAGTTGCTTAAGTTGGGGCTTAAGCTTCTTGAGTTTGGTGTATAGTCTATGGCTCACATCATCGGAATAGTCCCCAGTCCATGTAGCTTCGTGCAACTGTTTAAAAGAAGAGTGCAACATCCAAAAATTAAAGAACTTAAAAGGTTTGTTTCCAGTAAACCTGTCATGAGCAATCTGTATAGTAAGCATGACTAGATAATCCAGGTTCATGTGCCTCAGCTTGAGCATTAGGATAAGTAGCCAACCATCCTTCATTTTGAAGCACTCTATCAATTCTACACATAATTAAATCTTGCACTAAGTGTAGAAGAGTCCAGTAGTAACCATATCTTCAAGGTGAAGGTTTTGAATACACTGATCAAACTCAATTCACATCCCTACTTTTTATGCCAATTCCTATATTCTTCTCATATTTGAGACCTGTACAGTTCTCCTTTTCGAGCTTGTAAATATACATCCTTTTCACTTCAGTTCTTATTCTTGTAAGAGTTGTTTGGATTGTAAGAAGCCGTTGTATGTAATTAGCAGTAGTTAATCAAGTAATGTAAACTTAGAAGTGTTTTGAGCTGGATATTTGCAGACTTCACAAGGCAACAACCTTTGTGCAAACATAATTTGCAAGCATATTAGTTCTTTTAAACCTGCTAGACTAGACTATGAAGGGAAATTAATTACCCCTACACTAAATTTTGCCTGGTATCGAATTTTGGAATAATGTGTTTTTCGCTCTCGGGTTCTTTTATAATGTTGGGGTTTGATGTGTAGAAAGAACAAATGGAGGTATAGCAATGATAAAAGGCGCGCTAAGGTTTTGTTAGTATCGCTCAAGCAGATGTAGCGGAAATTAAACAGTGGTATATAACAAAAAAGAATAGGGAAAAGTAGGGAATGACCCCCTCTACTTTACACGTTGTGCGATTTGCCCCCCTCCACTTCAAATTTAACCACTAAACCCCCCCACACTTACAGAAATTGGGCACCTTAGACGGGTCCGTTATGAATAGTGTGAAATGACCAAAATACCCTTATTTCTTTATTAGTTAATGACCCCCTGTACTATACACGGTGTGCAATTTCCCCTCCTCAACTTCAAAATTAACCACTAAACCCCTTTACACTTACAGAAATTGGGCACATTAAATGGAAACCGTTAAATTTAAATGACAATTTTGCCCATGACCCTCCCCCCCGCCCCCCCTTCATTCCCCACCCCCCACCCGTTAGACCAGTCCCCCACCCCATTCTGCGCTACCAGATTCATTGCAAACAAGGGATTGCTGCAATCTGCACCTCCTCTTCTGGTCAACCCCGCTACAATTGGTGATTCACTGAGCACAACCACTGGTCTTTTTCTCCGACCACCAGGGAGTTACAAAAAAAAAGGAACCACGATTGCCGTTGGTATATCACCGGCGCAACAACTACCATGATCAGCGTCACAGTAACCACCATTCTGGCCAACTCCCCCAACTTTATACTGTCTGGCTACACATCGTCGTGAGTTGCCTCATCGCTGCCATTTCCCACCACCTTGCGTCTGCAAGCCAGTGGGGCTTCTTCATCGGCCACCAACCGACCGACGCAATCAACACCGGTAACATCAATCCCCATAGACACAGGCTATCGGCGTCTGATTGCCGCACATCCGTCCAGATCCCTGCCACCACGATCGACGACCACATCCCCAAATCGCAGGTCTAACCTCCGTCGTCATTCCACCCCAATCCACAACATCGCGCCAAGCAGCGTCACATGACCACCGTGATTGGCTACACGCCGCTGGGGCTGCACCAGATTCACGATGACGTTGCCGCCACAGTCGCATGCAAGTAGCGTGTGTGTATGTTTGCAGTGGGTGCGCGTCTGTGTCTGGGTTTAGGGTATGTGTGTGTGTGTGTGTGTGTGTGTGTGCACGTGCGTGCGTGCGTGCTGGGTGTGCGTGGAGTGTGTGTATGTGGGATTGAGTAAAAAGTCTGAGAGGAGAGAAAAAGAAGTTGAAAGAATGGTATTAAACTTAAATAGGGTAAGGAAATAAGGGTATTTTGGTCATTTCACGAATATTCATAACGAACCCGTCTAAAGTGCCCAATTTTCGTAAGTGTGGGGGGGGGGGGGGGGGGCTTTGGTGGTTATGTTTGAAGTAGAGGGGGGAAATCGCACACCGTCTATAGTACAGGGGGTCATTAGTTAATTACCCCTAACAGAATGGGCAAAAACGTCATTTACAAAAAAAAATCGTTAGTTAACGCGCGTGTTGACCACGCGCTGTTAAATTTAACAGTTTTCGTCTAAGGTGCCCAATTTCTGTAAGTGTGGGGGGGTTTAGTGGTTAATTTTGAAGTGGAGGGGGGCAAATCGCACAACGTGTAAAGTAAAGGGGGTCATTCCCTACTTTCCTCAAAATATTATCCACTTGGGACGAGAATTTATTGTTCGAGGCTGGCAGTCCCATTTTGGCTGCCAGGATGGCATGTTGATTGGCATCACCGGTCTCCGCCTTGCGGATTGAGAGATTTATTCCAGCAGTGATAACAGGAACATGCTTTTATAGGTCACAACACTCAGCCTACTACTACTTATTTGCCCAATAAAACAGACTGGTAGTAACAATTTGCGACTGTTCCGGTCTTGAGAAATTTTGCTGTGGTATCAAGAGACCCCAACTTGGGTAAAACAAATCCAAGTGGCCTCTAATGAACTGAAGGAAAAGAAGGAATATTTAGAGATGCAGGGCCGAGTTTGAGGGGTTAAACATACCCAACTTTCTAGCTCAGCATATGCTTGGTTAGAAAAGGTAAAACATTTCCCCAAGAATTTCTTCTCTAGAATTCGCGGCGACAAAAAATCAACTGAAACTCTTAAAACATTCGTTGCCGCAATTAAACTGAAGACGTGACAGGAAATTATACACAGCATTAGGACATAATTCGGCTGTGTGAATAAGTAGTATATCGAGATCCATGCCTTTACAAGTGCCTAGTGAAGTACAATACAAAAATTGCGCTCATGTATGAAGCATACTATTTCAGTCCATGGGTAACACTTGATTTATATTCAGCTTTCTTGTAATTTAACCCTACTCTATCTACACAAAAGTTATACAAATGAAAGCGACAGCAATTTACATACACGAATTCCACTCAAGATGATGTTGAAGGCGGTTTCCACTTCATGGTTTATGTTGTGCATAAATTGATGCTCGAACTGCGTGGTGCGGGGACACAGACTTCGCATTCACGAGCAGTTGTTCTATGAAATCCACACGGATTGATTTGAACTGGTAAAACTGGATGTTATACATGCAAATAAAAACAAAAACTTGTAATAGAGGTAATACACCTGGCCAAGCCTAATAATAGCAAAATTACTAGCAATAAGTCAGAGCATACTTTTTCCTTCCAAGAAAAATCAATGTTATGGTAATAAGGTTCCAATAGTGTGACCTGATCTCCTTCCTTAATCTGCAAGGAGAAGCATATCATAAAATTTGTTATACTACTCGGAGAGCAACAATACTTAGAAGAAATAGTAGCTGCTCAATTAATGCACAATGTGGCACACCAAAAGGGAGGGAGAGAACAAGTGGCCTTTCATCTAACTCCCAGCAAGTACTACCACCATTTTCTTGCCTATGGTGGGGGTAACCCTTGTTGTCGACCTGCCTTTTCATAGGCCGCTTCTTATAGTTAGGTTCACAAAGTGGAGGAAACAAGGAATGTCAATGATGATTTTGGAAAAGGATCTTGTCAGGTAATACTGTAATAGCACAAAAGATTGGCAATTGTAGTGTTAGAGGAGCAGCAATTCTTGCCAGGTAAATGCAATAGGTTTATTATCCCCCCCCCCCCCCCCCCCATCCCCTCTTCTTCTTTTTCTTTTCCTTGCATCGCACTAGCTCCATTAAGTCTACGACATAAGATCTAACAGTCACTCAAGAAATTCTCTGTGCAGTACGTAAAGGGGGTGAATAACATCTGGGTGTACTTATTTAGGTAGAAGAATAGCTAAACAACTAGCGCTTTTCAGAATATAAGTATAATGGTGCGCCACAGGTACATCGTCGCTCGCTAAAAGACCACCGGCAGCCACTTGGTTATTATCAATTCTATACCCCAAAATCCACTCGGAATGGCTGGCTTCTACTCTTTCACCGCAAGGCGGATCCCTTTTTCTAAAGAGTCACTTTCTCGCATGAGATGAACAAAGCCCGCTGACAGTTCACGAGAACAATCTTCCAGTAAATCAAAGCATTGGATAGACTTCTTTCCAGTCCCCTCTCCCAAGCTTGATTCCAAACAGTGTCATCCCTACGACCACCCTATGGTGAAAATTCTGTTCAGAATAAAGCCAGCCAGAAAATTTGATTGGGCTCTTCGGTACCATAGAAGGAATGTGGTATCTGGTGGAGACCACACGAAGAGCAGTTAGGTTCCTGCAGCCAGCCGACAGAGGTCCCGGCCTTGATTCAACCACATTTCATATCATATGTTATCATATGTAAGAGGATAGTGGCCAACTCATTTCAAAAGACAAATCTCATTGACTTCACATAGGGATATAAAACCGCAAGCATTATAGTAACTAAAAGGCCCTTCTTTCTCTTTCTCCCCCAGTGTTGTCTGCGGGGTGGTGTGGGGAGTTAATAAATAAAAACACGGGGGTCAAAGTCAAGAAACCAACTTACAGCATCACTCCTGATGCCATATACTGAGAGAACAAAGCATATCTGATTTGAATCACACATTAGATAGTATCTGCAAAGCAATTGAAGCGTTTATATTAAGTTCCTTTCAAGAACTAATAGAAATGCATATAAGTGGTGAAAACATAGGTAAACCATTTTCACTCCCCCCACCCACCCCACCACCACCGCCCCCTGCAAATAATATGACCACCTCTTCTCTTCCTACAAAAATAGAGGGTGAAAACCGGAGGGTGGTCTAAATGACAACTCTACACAAGAAAAAAAAAGTAGCAAGTAAAATCTAACTTGTAACAAATTGATATACTGTAAATCATTTAACAATGAGACAATATAAAAATCTAAGAGGGAGGAGAGCTTACAAGGGAGTAACATTCTCATGCTTGATGAAAAATAGCACTTTTCCAGCAACTGCAACTTTTTTATTTAGACCTTCCAACAAACGGTCTACAGTAGCTCTTCTGTATGAAGGATTGACTTGCAAGAAAAAGAACGACTTACGGAATGGTGGAAACAAATTCACAGCTAAGGTACAATCTAGCATCAAGTATCATACGTGGAACAAATCAGGTAGCTTACAATCAACGGCAGGTAAAGAAGATGTCAAAGAAGCAAGTCGTTTAGGCTTAACCTGTCCCTGGAAAACGAGATACTATCAGAGCCTGTAGCATCTAAGAAAAGGTCAAAACTATTTCTAATGGATGCAAGGTAACCTCAGGCAATGACATTCTAGGCAGATCTCAGAGATACATGTTGCGTGAAAGGAAAATAGCATTGAAATTGGAAAATTAGAAACAGGCTAATCCGCTATTAATCCTAGGTAGTAATCTATGTAATGAACTTATACAACAGGATACGACATCAAGCTGGTTCACGAAAGTCTGAAGTTCCTCAGATAGCTAGTTCTTTTGTTCACGATTTTTGTATCACCTGATATCATGATTAAACCTGTTTGGTTAAAGCAGTCCCTCTCAAGGAAACCATCCTCAGTCATAGCTAAATCTAACAAAATTAGAGGCATTCCAACAGATGCACAACCGTACTGATATATTACTTGATATATCTCTGCATTTAAGGACGTGCACATATGGTATTTAAATGTATAACTCTGAAAAAGTTCTAAACAATTCTACTCCATGCCTAACTGCAAGTCCGCATCCATTACTGTTTCCAACACACAAATGTGTTTTCTTGCACACAATCATCAATAAATGAACCCAAGTCCAGAGGTGTTTGAAATAGCACCCATTTTCATGTCATCATCATGAAAGCCTGATATATACTTTTTTGGGGTCTATTTCCTAGCAACCTAGCCACTGGAGCAAGTCGTAGCATATCAAGCGCTTTGGCTCAGGGAGGTATTGGCACAAATCTCTCCACTGCATTTGGCACCCCAATTTGTTTGCATTGCTCAATTTGTGCACCCAGAGTATCTTCTGCTAACCATTAGGTAGTTGGACAATAATTCATTTTGGTGCAAAGATCTAATTTCTGCAGGTCATACAACTGGATACTGTGACGTCTCATAATTATTGTGCCACCCGCTAATTATAGACAAATAAACAGAAAGATTGTTGACAACTGGATATTCATCTACCTTTGTGTCTCACCAATCCATAGTCCATAAAGTGGAGAATACCCAGAAAACCATAAAAGCAATACAAGATAAGAAACCAGCAAAACAACTAAATGAACTTGCTTCACATAACAAAATACTCGCAGAATATACAGATCTAGCTTACCCTCAACATATTATCTATTTTGTCAAGAAGGTTGACCATCTTTTGAACCTCCACAGTTGCATTGAGACCAGGATCCTTCAGTGCAGCAGCTTCAAATCCGCTCAGAGCCCTCTCATAGTTCTCTAGATATTTATTTACCTGAGTATATCCATCTCAGCTACAGTTCATTTACGCGCAGTTATAAACTCATAACTTAATGAATGATTTGTAATTCAAATGTATGAACAAAAAAGGGACAAAGTGAAAACTGAAAGGAGGCAAAAGAAAGGCTAAAAATGCACTTGAAAAGTGGCCCGAGATGCCAACTAGGGCAGACATCATCTTCCGGAACACTAAGTGAAAGGCAGACATATAAGCAATTTTTGCTTATAGATCTTCTGGAACACTAAGTCAAGTGACTCAGTGAAGAAACACTAAGTCATCATCTTCCAGAACACTAAATCAAGTGACTCAGTGAAGGGCAGACATGTAAGCAATTTTTGCTAGATACTGATATGATAAAAAGAGATTCAACAGGAACGAAAGAAATCAAAGATACCAGAATAGTAAGAGATCTCAACCCCACTGGTTCACAACCGCTAAAGAAGCGTGCATCATTGCCTACTTAACACAGGATTACAGTATCTAGTAGAAGATATTCTTCACTGCCAGGTTATGGATCTCTTCTAGAAAAACCCCCAACCCCCATGTATCTCTTCTAGATACATGGAAGTTCTTTTCAAAACGGTCACATTGAGCGATATCTATCCAGGAGATGTTTTATACTGCATAACATAGCTAAGACACGTACAGCCAAATTCACGGGCTGGAACACCTTTTGATGGTACTTAAAGCATGAATCATTTGTATATAATAGCCGAAGCTTGGGCTTAGATTTGCGCCTCCTAATCCTTCTTTAAAAATCTTAGAACACTTAAAAATTTAATAAGATTAATTTTCTTTGTTCCACATCTTCTGACACATGATTTCTTAACATATCCAATTATAAAATCGTAAGCCCAACTACTTTCTGAGCCCGTTGTCTTTCGCCCTTCCTCTCCTTTTCTTTGCTTCTCTTTCTCTCTTTCTCATGTGAAAATTCTTTTTCTCTTCCTCTCCTTTCCTATCCTCTTTTGTGCCCCAATCTGCCACTGCCACGATATATGCATCAACAGGTAGGTATTCGGTGATTCAGAGTTATCTTCAGGAGCAAGGCTTTCCTGCATCGCAGCAACAGTATACGAACCACCAAACAAAATAATATGAAGTAGCTACAATATTTGTTTCCACCCATTTTAGTAAACCTTAGCCCTATATTTTAGCACAATAACAATTAGTTCATTGATGTTAGAAATAGTGTCAACAAACGAACTGAAAGAATATGGTGACCATGAATAATCAAGAACAACCAGCGCATCAACTGTAGGTTTTAACTTTCTTATTTGTTTTAAACGCTATGTATGTGCTATGTGCTATCTGCCACAATAATTTCAGTGTTATATGCAAATTTCTAGCAATAGTTAATCTGGTTGACGACTGATTTCAAAGTTAATCCCCAAGAATATGTGGTTGTCATATTTCTCTATGCAAGGCTTTTGATTATCATTGCTATGATATCCAAATTCTCATCAATGTGTATATTTCAACTGAAAAACCTAGGGGCTGTATGTTTAGGGGCTGTACGTTTACATTTTTCAGTTTTCATTTCTGAAATGATAATGAAAAAGATGCCTTCTTTCGTGTATATTTACGTTTTTTCGGTTCCATTTTGGATAAAATTTCCAAATGGTATCAAAAAAGCTGAAAACACCCTTTAGGTGTTTTCACCTTTTTCCTTGAACTGTATTCTCCTTGTCAGAGAATACAGAATCCAGTCCACTGTTCACAATTTCTTAGGCATGCCCTTCTGACGCTCCCAGCTGTTTCGTCAATTCATAGCCTCTCCCAGCTTTTTCTCCTTTCTCTGCTCTCTCTCACTCATTTATCTCCTCCAGATTTCCATGAACAACCCCTCTTCCGTTCATTCTCAAGAAGCCAATCCCAGATCTGAAGGCGTCGAAGGAGAACCTGCACCGGAAAAAAAAAAAAACCCACCTCTGGCTGCCAAAGATCCATTTTAAACACGACAAAGTCGCCGCCGGTACCCGCCGTCTCCGAAACAAGCACTCACCGCCGTCTCCGAAGTTTTCTGGCCCTTCATATGTATTACAGCAACTGTTATAATTAGAGTACATAGATGTGTTGAGTGCTCTCTCACTCTCACTGAGGCAATCTTGGCCGTGCTTACTGGATTAAACCCAAACAGGCTGGTCTTGTTTTTCTTTTCCGTTATTCTGTTGATATATTGGTAGTAATCTTAGCTCTCAACGGTAGGAAACGAAGGAGATGGTTTTGCAGAAGAAGGTGTTTTAGCTTTTATATTTCAACATATTCGTTAATCGGAAAGATTTGTGTACAAATAATGTAGAAAATTTTAAACATACAAGATTGGTTCAGAAAAAGATGGTGAAAACGAAAGTGAAAATGGTAAACGTACAGAAAAAACAGAAAAAGTAGATACGGAAAAAAGTAAAAGTACACAATACGATTTTAGAACTGAATACTAAATTCTGGAAAACAAAAACAGAATACAGAAAAAAAATCTCGTAAGCGTACAGCCCCTTAGCATTTTTGTTTTGTGTTTTCATTTTGATGATTTTCGTATTCAGTTAGAAAATAGTACCTGCACTTATATCATTTTCACCAAAAAAAAATTTAGCTACTTTATTTTGACATTGGGTTATGTTTGGGTGGAAAAAGCTGAAAACATCTCTGAGGTGTTTTCAGTTTCTTGTCACTGTTTGAGTAATTTTACCCACAACGAAAACAGAAAATGATAAAAGTACACAAAAAAAGAATTTCTTTTATCATCATGCAAAAACAAGAAATAAAAATGATAAAAGTACGGGCCCTTATTATGCACTACTGGCTTGGTGTTGAGATTCTTTTACAACAGATTGATGGAAGTATCCTGCATTACTATAGTACCGAAGAACTAACCATTACTACCGAAATGAATAAAGTTTTGAGCTCAAATTCAGTCTTAAAATATGTTCCAAACCAAACTCTTAGTAACTCTTAGCTCCAAGCTCTACATTCCCGCTCCCACCCTATTCTTCGCTACAACACAAGAACCCTAGCCCTTCTCTTTTTTCTCTAGCTTTGACGAGGCATAGATTGTTTTATGATTTTTGGTCATACAATCTTGAAGTCTATAAGATATATATTTACAGTTGTACTATGGAATTTCAATCAAGTGTTTCTGCAGCCAAAAACATTGGCTTTCATTATTGAAAAACACTTTTTGTCACTGAAGATCTGCAGCCCACAAGCACCGCTGACTCTAGGAAGACTAGTAGAACATTTTAGTGCGGCAACCGTGATCATTGTTTAACTCTTTGTAGTAGCAAAAATATAAAGCCTCAAGGACCTACCCATCCGAGAAATTCTTGACTTACTCTGATTATTAGAAATATACAAATATGTCCAATGTCTATGTAATTAAACAGCTATTGCAGTTATATTAGTCAAAAACTTAAAGATGTCTCCTCTGTAGTGATGGAGGCAGTAATAGTCAATCCCAAATTTACGCTCTAAATGACGTCACCAATACATCATCTTCTTGACTTATGCATTCTTAGATACAAAGGAAAAAGAAGCAAAAGAAGTTCAAGAATCTTCCTACAGCCAAAAGGCTGAGATAATCAAAGAATGTTACCTTGTGGAGTTTGTAGCACCTACTGTCTTTTTATGGCGTGCTTTTACATGTGTATGAAATTTTTTTGTTTGTTTGCCTTTTTTCTTCTTTTTAATGCTCACTATTAATATTCTAATTACAAAACCATTCATCTAAGGCGGAAAGAAACTGTATCCTCCAAATTATGTTTACATATATGACCTACTATAGATCAAATCTCTTTTGGTAGCAAATCAGTCATAAAGAGACTGCAAATTATGTGTGTGGATTTAAAAGATTAGCATCACCAATCAACTACGGATGTGGTGTTTTACATTGCAAGATTCTACGTGGAACCTGCCTCCGCTCCTAAATGCAGGTACACCAGTGGATATGTGTACTACACTTGTTTGGCCAAATACCTAAATGATTTAACACATTGGTTTTACAGATTTATTTCTCCACATAACTTAGCAGAAGAAACTGATTGGGTGTTTTTCCGTTATTGGGATCGTAAAACAGTTATCCGACTCTTCAAATCAGAGATTTTCTACTTTTTGCTACAAATCGCGGACAATTTCACTTCCAGTTCCTTAGTAACATTTTTTTGCGGTTCATATCTTTGTTGTCTAATATGAATGCCATGTTGTTCCATATTTAAGCTTTATTGCCTTCAGACAAGAAGGAAGAAAAGATGCTTTCTTACCTCAAGATAACCAAGGGTAAATATCAATCATCATGGCAATTGTATGTTTGTCCTTACAAATACATCTCACAGCTGCGGATGTACCAAAAAGAAAACAATGTCTTGTTTAAAGGATGGAGGGAGTACATTATCAGTCATTCTAGACTTCTATAATTCATTGCAATGTGAGTGCTGTTACTCAATTTAAGTAATTTGATGTGAAGTTCAGTATTTGTTTGGCTCATAAGCAGCAAGAAGTATAGTTTGAGCTTTTATGCATAGAAGTTTCCTTTCTTCTAGTCCATATATTTGACCAGCACATGAACTTCTAAAAACATGCGACTGGGGACATGCATCAACATGGAATTTGAGAAAATAAAACCATGGTATTGGTGCATTCCAAGCATCAATTTGACAACTTGGTACCAAGTTGTGGATAAGGATATATATTACATGAGGGGGAGGTAGGATCAGAGGTTTCTGGAACATTTATACCAATGATTTCACTGCCTTCTGTTGGGTACTAGGCAGAGAAAATATTATTTGATCTACTGTTTCCCGAAGAATTATTCCGATGGAGTGGCTGTACTGGACCGCATTTGAGAATAGGCTGGGGTTCTTCCTTCTTAGAATTACTCCTTGGCTTGTCTCTCAAAGTCAAGGCCGTATAGAAGCAGCAGTGCATTATCCTATGAAAGCATCTTCAACCTTACTCCTCCATCCAAGTAATAAGGAGAATCTTATAGTACTAAAAAGAGCTTCCTCACCACGTAACTATACACATAGGTCAATAATGAACTGGCTGTCTGATACAGACCCATTTTCCCAAGCCATGTCTTCTTGGTTTGCCTTATTTCTTTTTTCATGTTTAGCACAAGATATTATCAGCCTAAAATGTCAATAATACCTTGGCAGGTACTTTGATTATGTAATTTGATTGACTGAAATTTTAGAAGAAATATTGCACATGCATCTTCCAGGAAAACCAATAATTTTGGCATGACAGTAAAGAAACGTGTCACATGATCTAGAAACTTGTTAAAGAAAAAAACAGCGAGAATCAACCCATTCTATAAATAAATTCCTGCATATATAAAATAGCAACAGAACTTACAGCAGCACAGTTGAAGTATAGGTCTGGATTGGACTTCATTCTCTCATCTTTCTCCTGATATGTATCAGAAAATATTAGAACACGCTCTATGTTTAGAACAGATATTGGATTCACAGAAGCAACTCGTTTGTGTGCATACATACAGCATTTTGGTAAGCTTTTAAAGATTGTAACAGTTTGATGTGATCCCAAGCTCCAGTCGCAAAAAAACATGTGTGCCATGCATTCCCTAGGTTGTCTGCCAGTAAGATGGAAGTATAAAAGTCGCATATAATTCTGATTGACCCTCTAGTAAACTAAAGAAGTAGCAGAACGAATAACAACACTTTCATGGGACTTCAACACAAAAACGAATGAACAAGGTTTTCATATTTTTATATACTGATAAACATTAATTTGTGAGCCTGTTCTCTTTGTATATCAACGTGTATATAAATATACATGTCTCTTTATACCAGTTTGCTTATCTATCTGTCAAATATATATGTAGTTGCCATTACTATGTTTACATGCAAAGCATAAAGCAGTGCATAAAAAGTAAGAGGGTCGGTCTGATTATGGACAAAATCATACAACATTGACGTATGCACATCTTTGGAGCCAAATGACTTTGAATGCAATTTCTGCTAATCTATATTTGATATGGAGCCTTACACCAAGAATTCCCATCCTTGACATCGAGAGCAATAGCTTCCTTTGCATGTTTGACGCTTTCCTCCACAATGTCTGCTTGATTATCAGCACCTGAACGAACATGCATAAATTAAGGGTACATATAACTGTCTGCATGTGTGTTTGTAAGCAAAATAACACATCATATATCTCAGTTAAAAACCCCATGCTAAAGCATTTAGGTTGTAGAGATGTGTTTCCATTCTCAAGCGTTTGGATACATCTAAGGCGAAAACCTAAGACCACGGGAGCAGCTCCTTCACTTTTAACTATTTAATAGATGGTTTCAATTGACGGAGATATCGTTCTGCATTTGCCCTCTATGTTCTCTATAACAAAGACAGGGAAAGAAAGATACATAAATATCAAAAGAAACAACCCAAATTCTTGCCTTGAGCCATACTTCTTTCAAGCATTGATAATTGACAGAGTATCTTTTTGTTTGGACCCTGCATGAGACACAAAAATGAGCAGGAACCATGGAAAGAAAACAAAGATGAATGTGATTATTAATACAAGTCCAATGACAAATAGACCACAAACAATGTCAGAAATAACCTTGTTTAGAGCAAGGGTAAAGCAATTCTTGGCTGAATGTAGATCTCCCTTCTTCCAAATGCAGTTCCCTAGACACAGCCAAGCATCTGCAAGAGACGGGTTCAACTTAACCTGGAAAATGGAATAGCCAATTTCAAAACTAAACCTCTAACACAAGCACCCTGACGATTCTATGGAAATTTCTTCTTGCTTACAGCTTTGGAGAGGTGATCTTCTGCTTCTTTTCTATAATCGGGAAGCGCATCCAGCACCTTTCCTGTCAAAAATTCATGTGTTGCACGTTGCACTGGTAGTTTCCTTTGTTCTGCAAAAGAAAACATAATATCTCCTTCAAAACCATATCAATTACCACCCAACACTTAGTATATACAAAAAAATCAGTGAACAACGTACAAACAAGCGGGCTAAATGTTTGTGCATCATTCGAGAATGGACATGACACCAAACAGTGAAGCCACATACCCTGTGATTGCTTCTGAAGAAATAAAATTTTACACCATCAAGTTTGGTAAAGAGGATATATAAGCATTCATTACATCAGAAAGATAGAAGTGTACAGACTCCATACATGTAGATACATCTAGGCTACAATAGTGTTTCACAGAGAGAGAGAGAGAGAGAGAGAGAGAGAGAGAGAGAAGGAGGGAGGGAGGTGAATTATTAAAGAAAACATAGTGCTTCATCCTCAGAGCAATTTCAACTTAGGATATATACAAGGTAGGCTTTAACATTTACCTGCCAAATCTGAATTTGCATAACCGGCCAAAAAGGTTGGTCAGGTTTCAAATTTCCCACAGCCAATGGAGTATACTTTTCACCCTGAATATGAACTAGGCTTACTCCTACCAAAACAGATTGTTCTTAGCTTTTTAACAAATCGATAAAACAGTATCTATACTTTGACTGCCATAAGACTACATTTCGGCCTTTTGGTGATTCCTAGTTAAAGCACACAAAACATAGATAATCCTAAAGAAGTTGCTTCCTTCAAAAAGCTCAAATCACTAACCAAAACCCTAGCTTCAGGATTCTCCAATTCTGGCGACGCTCTCCCCCATCCCACCGGAATTGCTCCCAACCCAATCCCACTCCAAAGCCCACTAACATTTGAAAAGGTGCTATCCAGACGCCCCTGCATCCAGGCCAGTGGACTCAACACTTTGCTTCAGAAGAGAGTAGTAGGCTTTCAAAGAATCTCCTTCCCTGCTGTCTGAAGGAAGGCCACGAACCTCTTCATCATCACCTTCAGGCGAAGCTACTCGCAGCGGCATCAGGTAGATGCTTAGTGCTTGTGCTAAGGAGAATTTCATACTTTTCCACCACTGTAGTAGTGATGCTCTGGGACCTCACAACCGCAGCCACTCCTTCTCCTGCCCATGATCTTTGTAAATGAGATCAAAACCTTAGTTGCACAAAGCAGAGGCGTGAGCAGGCATAGCTGCAGAAAAGTAGGCATGTAGGATAGTCCCAGGTTGAAGAAGCTTCGGAAAAAGGGAGGCAAAAGGTAGAATAATATCACCCACCATTATATGCTTTTCCTTTCCATTCCCGCACATGCATTAGAATTTTGAAAATAAAAAAATAATGATTTTTGGACGGAATTGCTTCAGTTAAATAAGGGGACAAATCGAGCTATGCCTACATGGGCTCTAGTTCGTGATGAGCTTCTATCTTAGAATGCACTGAACACCCAAAGAGCTCTATGAAACATAAATTTGAGAATCTCGAAGAGATTTTAGGCCCTAGAACAAGCTTTATACGATAAAGATATCCACGCACAACGAAGCTATGCTTTAAGGTTTTTATTTCTTAGAAAGTTGTCATCCTTAGCACCAAGAAAACATGAACATTAAATTGGGAAACCACAAAATGTACCATCATAAACAATACATGAGACCGAGAGAGTACAATTTGGATTTCTGTTCTACAATGCACTAAATCGCAAATCAACTGACCTCATACGACTGCAAATGTACACGCATATGTGCTCATAAGATTGCAGGAGACTGAGAACGTACCTGGAGGAACTGAATCAAGGAGCTTGAGGGCGATTTGGGACTCTTGTGCAATCTGGAGATTTTGTCGTCTGGATTCTGGGGGAAGAAAGTGTCGATTGTGTTGTACAGATCATCGGCCGCTCTTGCGGCCTCGGCCATCGAATCTGCTGCGGCCTCATTGTCGCTGCTCCTTGTTTGAGAGCTCATTTCACTGACTGCTCAAGGAGAGAGGCAAAGGGAAGAGGGGGAAAGACATCGAAGCGCACGACTACTGAGAGTGACGCCGGAAGAGGGGCCTCTGTCTACTCTTTGGGCCCATTCTACCTTCTGGCTCTTGGTGTCTGAGCCCAGTACGTTGCCCAAGTA